>CM076575.1:892533580-892799430 GCA_034641835.2 Pinus albicaulis
TTGAGGCTCAACATACATATTTTTGTGTTTTTTTATGTTTCCAAAACTAAACAAAATATGTTTTATGTATGCAGATATAGGCACTGTTCGACCAGTGGTTTGTGCACAGCAAGCGGGAGAACCAACAGAGTGGACTGTCGGAAGAGTAGTCCTACATGATTTGGATTTAGCTAAGACTATTGTTGAGTTGCAACAGCATGTGGAGGGATTGACTCTTTAGATACCGGATGTCCGGATCGAGGAGTTACCTATGAGGCTACAATGCCATACCATTGGTGTACCCAACCATTGGATGATTTTGTTGCACATGATAGCCTAGGTAGTGTGTTAATCACTCCACCGGATCTCTAAGGTTGAGAAAGAGTCCAAAAAAAGGTAACCACATACCAATATTTTAGCGTGGTATCTAGCCCTACCAAAACAAAGAGGGCTCTCTCCACAAAATCAAAACCAAGAGGTTTATATGAATTAGGGTTTTAGGCTAGGTATGAGTACAGGGGTTTGTTTGTTTGAATTGGTTTGTTGAATGGGTGAATTAGGTCAAAGAGGCTAGGTCAGGGAAAATAAGATTAGGATTTCAGTCCATTCAATGGGGCAAGGTAGGTAGGAAGGCTAACACTTTAGGGTTTTTGAATGGGATGGATCATACATATGAGGTGCTAGAAAGATCAAGACAATGCATGTATTCTTTCTAAACTGAAGAAATGAGACAAACTATAAATATTTTCCCAAAACAGAGCATAAATGATGTATTCTGCTTATCAACTTGAAAATAAACATATAATAGAAATAAAATGTATCATGGAGAGTAAAAAACGTTCATACATATGCAACAGAAGAAGAAACAATATTAAATTTCCATAGCATAGGTATCCCAAAGAAATAGCTGCAACTCTTTCATTAAATTCCTGCCAAATACTGAATACACTAGAGTCTATGATCAATGTAACAACATCCAAAAATGTCCAGCCTGTGAAATGAGTCAAGAAATGATAGATATAGACATAAAAAAAATTCTCCCAACCTCAGGGGTCAAATCCCTAAGTTGAGAATTTGTTCCACCAAAAACTAAACTGCATACCTAGAGTGTAGGGAGGTCAAATTGACTCATCCCTCACTTTTTGGTAATTGTTTCATTACATCTCATCAAGAGTTTTTACCTAATGTATTTACCCCTAGGTAAATTAAAAACATGATTATTACATTTACATCCTTGAATTACATTGGTAAAAGCATCATTTTCCAAGGTGGAACTGAGAAAAGTGATAAAATTTGCAAATTTCAAGAAACACAGAAAATTGGTAATAAGCGCAGCGCAACCTTTAGCTCCACTTTTGAAAGGGTAACCAGTGTCCAAATTGAGCTCAGGATAGCTCATTGGAAATCATGTCCTATCTAGTTTCCAAAATTTTCACTGGTTTTCAAAAATAACTTGATTTGGCCCTCCAAAATTTCAATCTCCCAATACTATTCAAAAGCGCAGAACCAAGCTCAAAAAGAGGGTAGAAAGGTATTTTTTTGGGTGTTTTTGGCCATTTCTCCCTACCAAAATGTCCAATTTTGGTAAGCCAATAGTAAAAATTTAATTTTTAAGGCCTTATGAATCCAATTTTTGTGTCCATTTGTCATTTTGAGGCTCCTAGAAAAAGCGCAGCGCCCTAGGTGCTGCATTTTTGACAAGTGGAGCGTGTCCAATTTCTGGGTTCTTTTGTAAAAATAGGCCTCAAATATGAAAATATATATCACTAACCATGAGGTTTTTTGCATAACTAAGAGAGAATTTTTTTCTTTGGCATTTTTTAACAAAAACCTCCTCCATTTTCTCAAAATGCATATTTTTTTTGGCCATAAGCTTCTCTGCAAAAATGTGTCTCAAACAGGATTTTGCACAAGCAAAAAACTAGGTTGTGAATATGTGAATGGATATCTCATTCTATAGTACCTGTGTAAAAAGTGAGTTATGTTTTTGTAATATTATATCTTAAGAACCAAAACCTCCTCCATTTTCCAAAATTTCATTTTTTTTGGCCACAATATGTTCTGCAAAAAGGTGACCAAACAGGAAATTTATGGAAAATGTGCCTTCGAAGAGTTTTTCAAATTTTCCCAAATTTTCTTCAAATTTCCTCAAAATTGCTTCAGAATTACTTCACGGGGACCTGATATGGTATGCTATGCTATCATTTATGCATCAATGAGAAAATCCAACTTACCCTCCTCTTTTATCTTAATTAGGGTTTGTAGTTCTGGACCAATTCAGAGAAATTAAGGAAACCCACATGTTTGAAGCAAGTGACTACCATGGGTGAGGCCATTAATTCTCTGGTGTGGGTAGGTTCAAACCTCAGAATTATTCCTCCCTTGTGTGGCCTTATTTATTCCCTCGCTTCTTCTTCCATGTAGTCTATGTTTTCTTCCTCCATGGTATTTTGGTCTAGAAACCCTAGGGATGAGGAAATGGGAGTGGGAGATAGGTTAAGGGAGTGGGAATGGGGTAGGAAAAATTGGGTAAGTAGGGGAAGGGTTTAGGGAACTTAGGGATTGGGAATTAGAATTTTATTACAGGGTTGATAGGGTTGCCTAGGAAACTGAGATGCCTAAGACTTAGGGTTTAGGGGAAAAGGGATTTAGGGACAAATATATAGTAATTTAGGGGTAGGGATGGGTTTTAAAGTGACGTGGGAAGGAAATGTGAGGTCTTAGGGAATCAAATTTGGAATGAGGGAATAAGATTAGGGTTTTCAACTAGACAAAATCCAAATTTAGCATGAAAACTCAAACACCATGAAAATGCTCTTAAATAATGCAAGGAGGAGGAAAATGTATCTTACTTACTTGTTAATAGGTGGTAATAAAAGTTTCTAGAGGTTAGGAGCAATTTACATTATTTTTTGAGCTTATTGGGAAAACTGGGCAAAAGCACAGTGCCCTTCAGCAAAAAAACGCAACGCGACAGTCCAAAAGTGCAACGCCTGTTCAAAAAATGTAGCACTAACTTCAAGGCCACTTTTGGATGACCTATTGAACTCAAAATTGAGCTCATAATAGCTTGTTGAAAATATCTCTACGTTGGCTAAAAAATGGACCTATCAAGCACTGCAAATGATCAAGTATAGCCCCTCAAAAATCAATTCTCCCAAGATTGGTTAAAAATTGCAGAATACGGGTGAAAAAAGCACAATGTGATCTTGCAGGCCACTTTTGGAGGCCTTCTTGAACTCCAAATTGAGCTCATGATATCTAATTAGAAAGAGTTGGATGTCTAGTTATCATTTGACTCATCAAGAAAGTCATTGGGACATTACATCAGGGATAAAAGTTGATTTTCCCATGACTACTCCTGAAGTGTAACAACTCTCCTATAGCAACTATATTTTTAGCATTCCTCAAAAACCATAACACATGTATAAAAAATGAAGGAGTTTTTTATTCCTTGGTATATTATTAACAAAAAAATCTTTTAATTTTGTTAAATTCATCTCCGTTTGATCGGAAACATACTTTGAAGCAAAACTGGCCCTATGTGTAGCAAATGATTTGTCCCTTGGAATGACATCTTGAAAAATGATGGAGACATGATGTTTATGGGATGGAATGGCCTCATAATTGCTGATATGACCTCCCTTATTCCTCCTCTACTTATATGTCTTTGATTCCATAGCAAACCCTAGCTCAATGGGAGAGGAAAGGGATTAGTGTAGGCAAAACAGGGGATTCGGGCAATTTATAAGAATGAAAGGAAATAAATGGGATAGGGAGCTTCTAAATTCTTAGGAAAATTTTGGATGTAGGGATGGATGCTTAGAGTTAGGGGAAAGTGGAATTTTAAGGATTGAGTGAGGGTAAGGGGTCCAAAAGGGAAAAACATAGGCCTAGTCTAGAAAAGTGTCAAATTGTAGCAATAGTTTAGGGTTTGTGGAAAAATGATGATTTTGAGGGATAGGAGTGATAGGAAGTGTTTAGGAAGGTATTTTAAGGATAGGGGAAGGTTTAAGAGGATTGGGATACAAGTATTATTTTTTGGGATAGCAGTGATGGGAAGTGTTTAGGAAGGTATTTTAAGGATAGGGGAAGGTTTAAGAGCATCAGGATACATGTATTGTTGATTATTTAACCATGGAAATCATGAAACCAAGAAAAAAGGCCTCAAAACCCTAGGAGAAGGAAATGAGCTTTCCAAGCACAATTGAGAAACAAATATGGTAAACACAAACCACTTACTTGGAAATGATATTTTGGAACCTGAAATTGTTGAAGACTTTGACTATTACTACTCATTCAAAACATGAATTTGATGGTGAAATGACCAATTTTCATGATTTTGACCCTATTACATAATAATGGCACAACATGGAAGAATGAGCTGAATGATGACCATGATGACTGTGGGACTCTTTCAACAATGCATGACCTGACCATAATGATGTCCACTGACTATGGAGGTGAAAGGAGTGGTAATGATCTCAATATCCTAATCAGTGACCAATTTTTTGCATCACCTAGTGGAATGATAAAAAAATTCAGAGGGGAACCCTAATATGATGTGAAAAGAGATATTTTGATCACTAATGGTAGGATGCAAAAGCTAACACTAACATAGTGACCTGATATCATGAGCATCACTAGTTTACTTATATTATGCTATGCATGTATACATTTTGAGGTCAAATGAACAATGTATCTTGGACACACTTTTTGTAAAAAACTCGATATAAATCTATTTTACTTTCAGTGTTTTTATATGATTATGTATAATCCTATTCAATTGTATGATGTGAATTGAAAATATATCTTCACATATGTTGCAAATGTCTATTTAACACATAATTTTCCAATGAATCAACTAGAGTGTTAAAGTTTCTATAAATATGTTGATATTGAATGTAATGGAAATGTCTTTCCAAAAGACGAACTCTAAGGAACATGCAATGAATTCCTGGGTTTCAGACAGTATAGATGCTAGTAAGTTGTAGTACGACAAGTTGTGAGTCCAGCCTGATGATGATGTGGTGAATTCCAAGTGAAATGGCATCAGATAGTAGTTCAATCAACCCGCTATACTCAGCGATATTATTGGTCGATCGACCGATACAAATCCCTCGAAAACTCACTAACTCGCCACTCGGAGCAAAGATGGCCCATTCTGCAGAGGCTAAATATTGAGTACTACGACTAGCACCATTAGCATATTCAACAAATGGTTTTGAAGATTCTGACATCTGCAAAAAATGCAAAACGGATTACTAACCACATGAAAAACTATAAAAGACACACTGCTACACACACATACACACACACAATCAAAACGTATATTACAGTGTTTACTACGCAAAATTAGGCATAGTAATGTTTAAGATAAACCCCATTTCGAGGTTGTGCCAATGGAATCCCATCACAATATACCAACTAGTAGGCACCCTTAGTCAGAATGTGCTTGACAATGTAGGGGTCATGCCATAATGGTTCAAATTTCCCTGTTCCTATCTTATCAGCTTCTTGATCATAAAGCAAGACCAAGTCTCCTTTCCATAAGGTGTGAGGCTTGACATTGCGGTCATATTTCACCTTAATTCGTCTCTTATGCACTTCATTGGCTAATGTGGATTCATGACGTGTTTCATCTAGATGGATGAGATCTAAAATACGTGCTTCTTTAGTGGAAGTTTTAGGTAGCAGGTCAATTGCGAGTTTCAACGATGGTATTTCACATTGGATCGGTAAGATAGCTTCCATACCATAAACCAGCTGAAAGGGAGTAAATATGATCACATTTATCACCAAGGTTCGATATGCCCAAAAATCCGAGTATAGGATCAAATGCCAGTATCTTTTGTGAACCCCAATCATGCGTTGAAGCATACGTTTAAGAATTTTGTTGATAGCTTCAACTTGTCCATTAGCTTGCTGATAATAGGGGTAGAATTATCATGTGACAATCCTAACTTGGAAGTTAACTCATCCATCATGTGATTGTGAAAATGTTTCCATGATCTGTGACTATAGCTTATGGTACACCAAACCATGAAACCCCATGGTTAAAAGAGAATAATGTAGTTGTCTATCCCGTGTTGTTGAATGTAGGCATTACCTCGTCCCATTTGGTAAAATAGTCAACAACAACAATAATATACCCATGCCCCGTGACCGACCAGGGGTTGCATGTCATGAAGTCAATGCCCCATTTTGCAAATGGTCCAACATAGACGACACGATGCATCGGTGTAGGAAGAAAGCGGGTTTTACGATCAAATATCTGGTAAGCATGACAAATTATAACTGTGAAATATGGTAGGCTAGAAGTAACCAGCATGAATAATATTCTGCACGGTAGCATAACCAGACAAATTTTCACCACATGCACCAGCGTGGCAACCATTTAGAACTTTTTTGGCTTCCTCATGTGTGAGGCACCTCCTTAAAATCGTATAAATACCATGACGATAAAGTGTATCATTGATGATCAAATAATATTTGGCTTGGTATCGAATATGTCGTTATTGTGAGCGAGAGGTATCAGGTTGACAAGTTTTGGTTTGGAGATAAATGATTATATCTCCATATCATGGGTGAGATGACTCAATCAGAAACAAAGACTCGTCCAGAATTGATGGTTCCATAGTAGGATCGGTACTACTCGAAGGAGGGTCACAAATAAGCTCATCAAAAACCAAAGACTTCTTTGAATTGGATTTCACGAATTCCAAATCAAAATCCTGCAAAATGAAAATCCATTTCTAATATTTTCTGCTCGGAAATTGACGTGACACAATGTATGTCATAGGGTTGCAATCCAAAATGACAATGGTATTTCAGAACAGGATATAATGGTGAAAGATTTTCAAAGTTTGAACGGCTGCCAAAGCAAGCTTCTCAATGTATGTGTACTTAAATTCCGTATCATTGAGATTATGACTCAAATAATATATCGGATGTTCAATCCCATCTTCTTCTTGGACTAAAAACATAGCGATGGTTGTATCTGCAGCAGTGAGATACAGGAAATAGTCACTCTGATAATTTGGGGGATAGATTAATGATGCTCAGATCAGGGAATATTTAAGAACATCCAAGGAAGCTTGCACGACCTCATCCCAATGGAAGGGTACCCCCTTTTTCAAGATTCGAGTAAATCCTTTAGCCATTTCGGCATAGTTAGGAATGAGCCTCCTTATAAAGTTAGCCTTCCCTTGGAGTCTCTATAACTGAAGCAGACTGGAAGGAGCAGGAAAATCAAGAATAGCTTGGACCTTCAATGGGTCAAGCTGAATTCTGTCTTTTGACATGATGAATCCAAGAAAACGACTAGAACCAACACCAAACACACATATGTGCAAATTTAGGTGTATTTTATAGTGACACCATCATAGAAAAATTTCTCTCAGATGTAGCAAGTGGTCATCCCGCTTTTGTGAATGTGTAGGAAAGTCATCCAAATACGATT
Source organism: Pinus albicaulis (assembly GCA_034641835.2). NCBI lineage: Eukaryota > Viridiplantae > Streptophyta > Pinopsida > Pinales > Pinaceae > Pinus > Pinus albicaulis. The sequence continues at coordinate 892,541,022 of CM076575.1, forward strand.
GAACTATGTGCTTGATATCATGAAAAGAATAATTCATTTCCCTCTGGAAAGTAGCCCTAACATTATTTAAACTGAAAGGGAACTTTTGATAATTAAATGTGCCCCAGGGATAGATAAAAGCATTTTTATGTTGGTCCTCTGGGCGAATATTGATCTGATTGTAACGGGGAAATCCATCCATGAAATAAAACATTTCACATTGGCACATTCATCAATAATTTGGTCAATAAAAGGAGTTGGATAGTTGTTTTTCGGACAAGCATGATTAACATCTTGATAATCGATGCACACTCTAATTTTTCCCTATTTCTTCATGACAGGAACAATGTTAGATACCCAATCAATAAGCGGAACAGGGTAAATGAATCCAACATGCAAAAATTTTCAACTTATGCTTTAATGGAAACAAATTTATTAAGGTGCAAAGGACAAAGATGTTGTCGCATCGGCTTCACATCAGGGTACATTTTAATCTCATGGTCAACAATGCTGGAGTCGATGCTTGGCATATCCTCGTATGACCATGCAAATACATCTCATAATTCATGAAAAAGAGCACGATAAATTTCAATTTTAGATGAAGAACAAGACGCACAGACATAAACGTTTTCTACAATACCGACTTTAGTCGAAATATCGATAGAAATATTTTCTTCGATACTCGATGGGTTTCACTTCGAATCAATGGCATGGATAGCAATAGAATTCATCAAGAACTCAGCGAATATAGGGTGATATAGTTTAGATGGATTATCTTCACTGTAATCTGGAAGATGGGATCATTGATGTGATGATTCCCATGGTTATTCTTCCGGCATCATGGATTCCATAATGCTCTCATCAGTCAAGAATACGCGTGAAAATGGATTAGAAGAACTATCAAAATCTGAAGAACTATCAACCCAAACAATCAGCGACAATGTACCTGGATTTTCCGCATAAGCCAAGAAAATTGATTCCTTTGTTAGCTCAATTGGGCTTAGTGGCATGATGTTGCCCAACCTAACTACTTAAGAATCATTGGGTATCTTCATTAAGTTAGATTAAGTGGAAGCCGATTTCGCAGTTGACGGTAAAAAAAAGGTGTTGATTAGGGAAGGATCCTTAAAGATTCCTACACCAATATTCTGAAGAGAAGGTGGGGGTCTGTGAACTAACGAAACACTTATAAATGCCTGGGAACCAGAGGTGAAGAAGGTGACTTGGTCGATGGTCGTGATACTTCCTTTATGGGGGAAGATGATCATACGAAAATAAGTAGATACTACTGTAGCCATAGTGTAAACCCATGGTCTTCCAAGTAATATGTTGTATTCGAGGGGTCTGTCAATAACCTCAACTTCAACAGTAACTGATTCCCCCCCTAGTTCTACTTGCCGGTTATTTAGAATTCCACAAGGCTTATAAGTACGACCATAAAAATCATTTAACGTCGTAGGTGATTGTGACAAAGTCAGTGAGCCAAGTGACTTCCAGCAACTCATTGACATGATACAAGTAGATGCGCCTTCATTAATAATGGTCTCATGAATGAGACGATTAAAGACATGTACTTGAATCAAGAATTCTAATTCGATTGGTAATTTTGGCACGTAGCCCGCGTGATTAAAGACTACAAGTTTTGAATCCGTCGGATCAATTCCACTGATCGCGGACAACAAAGCCTACTTCTGGGAGGGACAATTCTGAAGTACCTCAAGAGTTGACATAGAAAAAAGTGATTGAGCCAGGTCTTCTACTACTTTATAATTCTAAGCAGCACAAGCTCGAGAATTGAATGTTTATTTATGAACTACTCCCTTCAGCAGTTTTATTGTTAAATCTGAAAGGATAGGTGGTAGAGCCAAATCAGATGAGGTTGAAGTTGATGTGGTAGGTTGATCTGTAGACTGACAATTAGACGAGGATAGTGGATTAGTGTAATATTTACTTTGCGTTGACACCAAAACATCAATCTTGGGCTTCATAACGGATAGCATAAGCACTTGTGAACTAGAAGTAGGATCCATTGAAACCGAATGGGTTTCCGGGTTCAGAAAAGGATTTGTGAACACTGCAGATGCAGCCGAAGTCTTAAGAAGCTTTGGGACTTCCAAGCAGTGAGGAAAATCTCGCGTTAAATTCTCCTCATTACAAATCAAGCAAGGGTAAGGAGGTTTCTAAAAAGAAATAGATGAATCAAATTATTTTTCCCGCGAGGGTGAATTTGATTTCTTCTTGCCTTTCCCCTTCTTCCTATTTCCTGGTTGCTTATCAATTTTTCCTTTTTCAGATGACATGACATGGATTTCAAAAGAAGACATAGGATCAGATGCAGTAGGGTTTTTATTTGAAGAAACATGTGTAGAAACAGATGGTTGACTTGATGTCAGAGTGCTAGCAGAACCAATCACACCATCACTAGCATGAATGTCCTGACCAAATGGAGCAGGAGGAATAGAAAAATTTGGTCACGACGGGTTTGGAATATTTTCATAAAGCATGGCAGATCGGGTGTAAATCAAATCCAAATATTGGGCACGAGAAATGACTTGATCTTCAGTGACAACACTACCTTTGGCCACATCCTCGGTGATAGATGGAAACAAGGACTTAATAAAACACTCAGCTAAAATCTGACCAGGAACAAATGTTTTAACCATTCGACAACGATGATGCCACTCATGTATATGATTAGATATATGAGTAGTAGTGGTCTGTTTAAATCTGGTCAAAATTTCCGTTCCAGTTTCATATCTGATGGGTAACTGGAAGTGGGTTAGAAAAGTAGTGGCTTAAGCTGTAAATTTATCAAAAGAAGCTCGTGGTAATTCAATGTACCACTTCGTAGCCATACCATTAAGCATTCGCTAGAAAAGAAGAAATCTAACTAAATCATCATTTAAGGAGTTTGATGAACACCATAAATGATAATTCATGACATGTGTAGAGGGGTCTTCTCCAGAATTTCCATTGAATTTGGAAATGTCTGAGGGCAATTTATGTGGAATGACCGGACACCAAGGTAAATAATGAATTGGGTTATTGGTGAGCTGATTTAAATCCGGTAATTCTAATGTTGCAACAAATGGAAATTGTCTATTAAGGTCAAGTTGAGCATAACCAGGATAAGATGGCATCGCCTGGGCAATAGGTCTTTGCGTACCAACAAATGGATTCTATTGTTGGTAACCCAAATAGGGGTAGGATTGTTGACCAGGACCTAGATAAGCTTGATACTATGGGAATTTTTGTTGTGGCTGCCATGGTGTCTGATAGAATGGTTTCTCTCCAGGATAATTCAAACCAGGTTGTGAATAAACAGGGCTAGTATAAACCTATGAAAAAAATAGACTAGCCTGCAGTTGCGAAATTTCTAATACAGATGGTTTTTTAATAACAACCTAGGAAGACTGAGTCTGTAGACCCAAAACTTGAGGGTTAGGGGTGGAAGGACCCACTTGTGCAGACTGAGCAATAGCCATAGAAGAAAAGGCAAGCGTAGTAGGCACAAAAGAAAAAGGTTGAACTAGTCGATACACAACCATTTTTGGCTGCCATTGGCAAACATGCATTCCAGCATATAATTGACCTGAATACGACAGAGTACCACCATATGGACTAAACATCTGTTGTCCTCCAACATATGGAGTACAGGGATATTTCACATACTGGCTTTCATATGATGGGTATCCAACAGATACTGGATAAGATGGATAGTAATTGGATGGACAAGCTTGATATTAAGGTTCAGCCCAATGAGTACTCGTAATAGAAGAACCAAAAAAAATTCCATTTGATGACATGGGTGAAGTCCATGGACTAGAGGAGACACCAGATTAGGTTCCATTTAAAGCTTGGTAAACCAGTTGGACAGACGGACAACCATAAATATTAGCCTCTCGTGTCATCAAAAACATCAAAGATGAAGCAACAATAGATGTTGTCGCAGCTGAAACAGATGGTTCAATCTGCGATGTTGTCTCTGCCATGGTTAAATAACCCAGAAAATACTCTAACGAATCTATGGGAACTCGAGAGTCAAAAGGATCAGCAAAAGCAGAGTAAGCCCAAGGAGGAAAGGATGGATAAAGATTAATTTACGGCCCAAAATGAGTTGGAGTCAAAGGTGATGTTTCTTCTTGCGGTATTTCCTCAATCGAAATCAAACCAGGTGGAAGTACTTTACCGTCAGGCTCGAGATACATTTCAGGTGGTAAAATCTACGGTAAAGAGGAAGACTCAATGGTCACAGATGGCTGAGGAGAAGACGGTTATACTGAAACAACTTCTTGTTGTTCGACTTCGAGATCAACTACTGGATCGACTTCCATTTTAACAAGCTTGAGTTCTAGATTCACCATTTCACTGGATTGAATTTCAGTGTCCTTAGGTAAATCTGAGATTTCCGTGTCGACAGTACCTGATAAAACAGGATTAGTCGAAATGATTCGAGACACGACACTCAAAGGATTAGATGTCTCTGGTATATCAGATGATGTAGTACAAAGAGTTCCAGAGGTACCAAGTTCGGTAGGACGAACGCGCTTTCGTCTACTAGGAGTAGCTTCTGGTGGTAATGGAGGTTTATTCATTGTCCTACATGAACGACAGGGAAAGGGTTGATCTTCTTCCACGATTTTTGGTTGATTTTATTCAAAAACAAATAAACAAAAAGAGGGTAAAACTAGGAAAAAGGTTTACCAAGCAACTGTGAACTGAAATATACTGCCACAATAAATCCAAGGACTTACTATACGTGCAGGAAATATCCCCGAATGTTTTTTTCGGTGTATCACAGGTACAAGGCGACTAAATCAGTTACCTATGGATGGTAAGAAAACTAAAATTTTCCTCCCAAATATACACAAAGGTACGTGGAGGCGCAATCCGTGTTAGCATTGTATAATGAGAAACGGCACTGTGAGAGCATTCCCTTATACTTTTTGTACTATAACACCGCCCGATATACCTGCAAGTACATGGAAAAGCTCTGATATACTTATGTACGTGGAATGAGGTATCACACTCGGAATGTATCGCAATGACAACCGCTATGTTTAATGATGCCAGAACACGTTTCTAGGCTAGACCTCTAAATGTTATCGTTAATGTTACAATTCTTCCTTAGGTAAATTCAGATAAATTTTACGTTAATATTGATTATCAGTTTGTCTTTCAGGTTCACCGTGAGATGTATTTAACATTCCTAGAATGCAATTAGAATGATAAGAATTCGCTTCGAATTGATTTTCGACAATGAAAGACTAGCTAGTAGGGATAAAGAAATCATATAATTTGCAATCATCAATGAGCACATCTAAATGCAATTTTTCCCTAAACTATTCCTCAAGTTGCATTCACAATCCCTAAATGCAAATGCATGTTTTTATTTTTCAGTTTTCTTTAATTTTAGATGAACGAAAAAGAAACTAATGCACAAAAAATCACTCAAAACTTTCAAGAGAAACGAAGGCTGAAATAACAATTCCTCTTTCCAAAAATAATGAATTGATAAAATGTAAAATTTAACTTTGGAACTATTCAGAATGATAAAGAAAACAGAAAGAAACATTGATAAAATAAATCCAAAGTGAGGCAATAAGAGTGGAGAAATATTGGTCTCTAAAGGTGTTCAATCAGTTGAAACTTCAACAAGCAAATAATGACATGAATTGGAAAAAGACAAAAAAAGTAGATTTTGGATGGTCAAAGGGGCAACGCACCCCTGTGTGGGAGACAGCGCATTGCAGAGCACTGTCCCTAAGAAAACAGTGCTATGCAGAGCATTGTGTCAAGACCAACAGTGCGTTGGTGCCATAGGGTTCTCTGAAAAAGCAAGTAATCACACTTCTTTTTCTAAAACACATTCAAAATATTGAAAATAAGAAGGTAAAGTCTACTAGAAGTTGATGGACAAGGAAAAAACCACCAAGGACAATCCATCGTTCCATAGTATGCTCGCTAATCTGTTTTGTGGAAATAAAAACTTACGGATAAGTATGATTTCCCTAATTAGGTGGTTCACTTAGAACAACAGAAAGAAAGATATCTGACCTTTTCCTTAATTGTATAGATAAAGGGAGAGAAACCTACTTGTAATCTGTTTGCTTCCTCTTGCCTCCCTCCTTCTCTTTCGTCGTTGTCAATCCAACTTAACTCGCTTGATTGATACCCACCATGATAAACAAAAGAAAAAAACCACATAAATGCAATATGATATATTCAAGTGAAACAAATTGAATCAATTAAATTCATAAATACACATATAACATCATTAACACGTGCATTAGGAAAGGAACAAATGTCTTTTATTATATGGAAGCAGAAGGAAGATTACAACCGAGCTGATCGATTCATCAAGCCACTCATCGAGCTTGAGTCCCATCCTAATCACATCTGGATAATACGTAATATAATAGCATCACAGTACATGCACAACACCTTCAAGATTTGATATCTCACCATCATAACTCTACTTAACACAAATTATTTATATCTTGTGCACTATGTTTAGTGTTCTATTTATAAGTAGATGGAAGTGGTTTGAAATAAATGAATCATTGAATGGATTTCCTAAAAATGGATGAAGAGGTTTCCTTGTTCATGGGAATAGGAGGATGAGAGGTTTAATGACTTCGTGGGTTCCAATCTCGAGGCTATCAGATGAGCTGAGATTTGGAACAACTTCTAGAAGTCACTAGAAGTTGGGGAGATTCCCAGAATCCAATGAATAATTCTCTCCCAGGTGATCAACACACTCTAAAATGGGCCTAGATCCTTTGTAACACAACCTTGCATGGGAGTAGATACTCTGCAGATCAGTTACAGCTGTCTAGGGGTGTGTTGATGGCTTGATAGGGCACTTCAACTGGCATCTAAGCAGTGAAACTTTCATGAAGGAAGACCATCAATGTGATGACTTGTTTAGGGCATGTAGCAACCAATTTAGAGTATGATAGACCCTAATGAATAATGATCTGTGTTTTGGGATTATGCCCAAATCGACCTGTAATAGTATGCATTTACATATAGTGGCTTATATTATGATCATGATAGTTACTTGATGAAATTTGGATTGATATTGCTTGGTAAATGACAATTTGTTAATATATAAAGTCATAGCTTGATGTGAACTCTACATATCACTTGGTCTAAATATTTTGTTATAGTGATATTGATGAGTTTTCTATTAGTTATAATTTGGCTTTAAAACTTTGATAAGTTGACTTAGTCGATTTGATTTCACAATATTGATTTATGTAAGGTTGAGCATGTTGGCTTGGTAAAGTGTTATGTTAGTAGAAATAATTGTATGAATCAAGCTCCCAAAGCTGGATACGTTTGCATTGACAGTTATTTGGTGAATCCGGGATGATTTGTCAATCCAAACCTTTACTTAAAAATGGGTCCAAGGTATGTCTTTGATTTTGGTTTTATATATTGATGGTCTACTCATGACAGTTAATGAGTCTCTGATGATCAAAGTAAGAGGGAGATGGCTTCTGAAGCTTGAAATAATGAATCATGGCATGACGAATAATTTTTTGAAGTTTGAAAAAGTAAAATCTATATTCCAAAGCTATTGAAGATTTTTTAGAAAGTGGGAATGCAAATCCGTGGCATTGAATTTCAAGTTGTGAAGTGATATTATTGAACTTGACTTGGACACCGAAAGTTGATTGAAGCATTCAGATGTTTCATTTGAACAACCATAAATATAGATCATGAATGAATTCATGATTGATCCGCTTCATACATATTTAGTTTCTGCCAAGCACCCTTCAAGATAATTGCATGAGAGGATCTCTTTTTGGTCTGAGACATTCTTCCTATGATATGTGACTGCATATATGTATTGATGATGTGTGGGATCATTATTATTGAGTGCATCTGGGTGCAACCTTAGTATGATATATTCCATGATATTTTTGTATGAGAGTTTCATAGATTTAAGCACGAATGATGTCGAGTAAAATGTTTCTATCATGGATAACTATGATGTAGGATGAAGAAGTTCTTTGGAAAGCCATTTGAGAAATTTTTGGATATGACATGGACACATTGTGACGACAAAGAGTGGGAACCAATTGCAAAAAAAATATACTTGTAGCTGAGTCTGACACACCTTCATGAATATGATGCTACTATGCAAGACAAGCTTATTCTTATGGAACCTCCTTGAGAGGGAGGATGACTATGGTATCCTTTTTGTGATATATATGTATATTTTTTTGTTCTAATATGATATTTGATTTGATGTCTTGTATGAACATGAGACAGATTCTATTGAGACGTGATGATTACCAGAGATGAGTATGATGATATGTTTTTGATCTACAAATAGCATCATTGATCGAGAACAAGGAGCCAAATTTTCCTCCCTGTCTAAGCTCCCAGGGTGAGGAATTGAGATAGTAGGATCCTGGGGTTGAGGGATCTTTGGATAATAGGGTATCCCCCCTATCTGTTACCCATAGGGTTGGAGTAGTAGCTCCCCTATCATGGTATTTTAGAGTATACCCTATTTGGCATCATATCCACAAGTTAGGTTTGTTTGGATTACCGCTCCCCGTTTGGCCAATGGGTTGAGAGTGTACTTGGGGTGTACAACCCAATATGATTATGATGAAGGTGTTCTACCACATGAATTTTGAGGGTCATTTTTGATAATATCATTAGGAAATAGGATGGTTTAAGTATTAGCTCCCCTATATCACCTATTTCTCGATATGGGGTCATATATGTTTAGCTCCCCCATAAGATTTTGAGTTGAGATATGCTCCCCGATGTGGTTCTAGGTGGAGATGTGCTCTGAGATGATATGTTATATGATGGTGATGAAGGTTGTATATTTAGCTCCCCACTAATGTTTCTTGGGTGGTAGAATTGGGATCCCCATTGACAGAGATTCTGGGTGGTAGCAGTGGCTCCCCGATGGACAGAGGGTGGTATATTGAGCTCCCCTCCGATGCCAAAATTATTATTATTTTAGATTCGAGAATGCTCAACATATGAGAAAGTGAAATTAAGATATAAGCATGAATAAGCAAGAGAAAAACTGAGATGAACAATGATGATATGTGATTAGATATGATTTTATGACATGATACACCTACATCATGATGCAGATGGAATTCTTCCTAGTTGAGAGGGAGTGTTGAAATATGAAACTGTGGTCAAATTCTACTTCAGAAATCTCATTTGATGGATATAATTATTGCATTGAATTCCTCTTTTCTAGAGCACCAAAATCAACCCAAATATCACTCAAATGAGATAAGGGGAAGTGTACTTATGAAGAAAATACCACATTTGAATGTTTGGTCAGGTCAACCCTAAAGAAAAGTGGACCCCCTTGGAAGGATATAAGTACAAGTGACCACAACCTCATTTGGAAACCATTATGAGAAATTATTCTATTATCTTTCTTGGTTTTGGCTTGCAGAGTTCTGAGACTCGTCTGCATAGAATGGGTTCACATGAAGGAGAAATTGCAGGGTTTGAAGCCTGCATTTCTGTTTTGGGGTTTTTGGGCCTCAACCGTGTGCACATAACAGAGAGATCTCTACTGCAGTCACTTGGTGACCAGATCATCCATGCGACTAAAGCCTTTCAGTCGAACACACATCACACCCTCAATGTGACTAACATCTAGGGTTTCTGTGTCAAGGTCATATACTATAGTCACTGACTCACAGGCTCAAGGGAGCGACTGGAACCTCCTAGTCGCATGCATGACTCCTCCTTCATGTGACTGGGACCTAAAAGTTGAGATTTTATTTTTTTGAAGATTTTTCTCATTGATCGTAGTGTTTGAAAGTTGACCACAAACAATGAAAAGTTATTACGGACTTCAGAATCAAGGTTTTGGGTATAAGAATGATTGGGTTCATCTCAAAGATATTGTTTAGTTGAATTTTTAGTAATAGTTGTGTAGATGAAGATATGGATAATTGTACTATATTTTATTGAATCATTTAATGATAATCTAATAAGAAGAAGAATTTTAAATGGTTTTCCCCATAGTGGGTTTTCCCCTGGTCTCCGACCAATCGTGGTGTCTCTATGTGAATGCTTTTATTCTATTGTTCCTTTATGTTCCGCTGCATTGATGATGATGATATTTTTCTTTCTACATTGTTGCACATGTTGCTAAATAATGACGTAAATATGAATAATGTTATGATGATATGGGGTGAACTTAATTTATAAATAAATAAATGCAATTATCAAAGAAAAGAACAATATAGCCATAAGAAAATTTATCAGGAACTTGTTATGTTCTAACAACAATAATTTTATTGCCATCTGAATCATGTTATGTAGTATTTAAAGAACACCAATACAAGTATGTATGAAAAAAAAAGTATTTCTTTGTATGTGATTCTAACCTTGTAGCATGCATCATACATAGGCTATCCCTTGGTTCCAATTATAAGAGGCATCATGAACAAAACTCTTCTACTAGGTGAGTTAAGCAACGTGGACTTCAAGTCATATAGTCTTTGGAAGATAGATATCTCATTACACATTTTTCTTGGCCTTGGATGAAAATAGAGCATACGGCTGAAAATATTGATGTCCTTGAAACCTTTGTCCATTTTTTTTTGTGGCTTGTTTGGTGTTTAAAGAGATTCCATGTACTCTGTCATTTATTATTTTTTCTTATAGAGTTCCCTTAACACTCTGAATACTTAATGTATTGAAAATCACACACTATAGTATGTTATAATCATATTTTATGAAATTTTCAAAGAATAATCAATTTATGAACTAGTAATGATATTATCTACAAATTTCCCATCATGAAGGGCATATAAATATGAAAAAGACTTCTGATTTTAGGTTCCTCCATATACAATCAATAAGTGTGGTTCCTTCTGTGATAATGATGATCCATCTCTGTGTGTATTTATTCTTACAAACCCAATGTTTGGGCTAGAGGAACTTCAAGGTACAAGATGATTGTGACTTGGTATATTCTGGAGAAATATTGAGTCAATCCTTATGTTCATGTAGGTGTATAAGCAGTGATGGAGTTTTATAATAAGAGATTGTTTGGGCTTATCCCATGTGGTTTTCAAATACGGTTGATATATATATATATATATATATTGGTTTTTATGCCTCTAGTAATATTTCTTTTAGTGAGTCGAGGTGCATTAATGAAGAATCTTAATGGGATACTTTTTAACATCTAGGTTCAACTATTTACAAACCCTATTCTCGTACCCCACATGCTTTATAAAAAGTAATTAATTAAAAAAATATTCCTCCTAAATTCCTTCTCTCCATTAAGGAGAAAATATATCTATCATTATACACAAATTACTTAATAAATAAATTTTACCTCCAACTACATAAGGCAAGTATAAAACTTAATAGAAGGCAAGCAAGAAAGGATGGAGGATTCCAGTGAGGGGAAATGTGCATAAATTTTGAAATTTTTCATTTTTCCTCTGATTCATGCATTCTAGAGTACTAAAGCTTACCTATTTTGGTGAGAGAATATATCCGTTTAGGAGTGACAAGTAGAAAAGTGAGCTCATTTAATTTCCAGTTCTTTCTTAAAGGTTTTTGTTTGTTTCTTGCATCAATTATTTTTACTAGAAGATTTGATATTTTTTTTATAACATTGCTAACCAATATAATTTTTACAGAAAAATTTATTCTCCCAATATTATTGGAAGAGCCCATGCTCCCCAACATTTCATCTTGCTATATTATTTCCCATTTTGTATGTCTATGTATGAATTTTGTTACATCATAGACATTTTAAAGTGATTTCTAGTCTTGATTTTAATATAAATTAGCTGAAATAGTACATTGTACTCTCAATCCATCAATAAAATCAACATTTTGAATATTGATATATTTTTTCATATTCTCTCCAATGAGTTTAATTTATAAATTTAATATTGGAGGGAATATTTCTCTAATTTTAAAGCTAAAATTATTATTAAAGTTATATCAGGTTTTATTAACATACATGTGCAATTTTATGGCTGGCATGTTATGATTTTTTTAGAAATATGCCTTTAAATTAATCCATTTCATATTGTTGTTAGTTCATTTTGATTTTAGTTATTTACTTACAATAGTGTATATGATTATTTATTAAATTCCTTTTTTGTATATGATTGTTTATTCAATTCCTCTCGAAAAATATTTTTCTCCCAACGATGTAGCCAATAACAAAGAGAAGCCTAAGGAGGAGTAAAAAAGAAAAGTATTTAAAAATATACTATTATACATTGGAAGTTATGGTGACCCTAAAATATTACAGGTCACTTTCCATTGGAAGTAAATATCATGTTTTGATATATTACATGAGTTTGGTGATGTCCTTTCCCGATCATATAATATCACAATTTTCAAAATGATATTTTCACCAAAGCCACTAATAGGAAAAGGAAACCCTGTTGACTTCCCTCCTGAAAAGGAAATCATAAATGACCCAACAGGTTCTTTCTCTTCTCGAGTTACCTTTTCCATTCACTACTCTGGAAAAGTTTCCAAACTCATGCTTGTCCAAAAGAAAAATCACAATATTGGTTTTGTACATACATGCATACATCAAATGTGACAAGTACCGAGGACAACCTTCCCTCCCTTTACACAGAAAAATGGTGATCTATCTCTTTCATTAATTTTTTGGACATATGTTTTCATTTTTGCTTTTTCTATTATAGTTGCTTTTAATTCTTCCTTTGAACGTTGTTTAGTTTCCTTGTTTCTTTTTCTTAAATACTGCTTTCTTTTATTCTATTTACTAGTGTTGCGAGTACAAAAAAAATTTCCCTTTCATATCTGAGCCATTTCTCATAAGATTGATCAAAATAGTTAATTCTATAAATATTGCACTATTAACTTCTTATCAACTATATCTACTACAAAGTAACAAAGAGTCGTAAATATCTACTGGTTGAAAAAAATAGGACGCTATTGAACTCGGCATCTCCTCATCAATTTTTTTGCTGAAAAAACATGATAGGTGATGCTATATTCCATATTCTTGCATCACATACTTCCTCCCCTATATGAAAACATTCCTACCCTATCTAAATACTCAAAGAATTTTATACCTAACTAACCCAAAAATTCTAAGTCATGGCCTATATATAAAACCCTCGTTCTGTAGTCGCTAGATGTGAGCCACCTATGTAAAAAAGTGCACAAATAATTGTGTCATTACAACGATTCCTCCTCCTATAAAGATGTAAAATATAATGCTCATAAAATATCGTAAAACTCTTAAATATGAAGTTGGTGGGATCCCCAGTATAAATAAGGAGTGTTAAAATCATTTCATAGTTTATATTCTTGCATCTACACATGGTGTTACATGGATTTTTACATTTATTAACATGTTATTGTGTCTATAGTGCAAAAATTGTTTCAATTTTTTTATTACCTTTTATAGTTCTAATATATTTACTATCAGCATCTTACCTTCATATCGATGTAAGATACGATATGGATCTTATTTCATTGATTAATTATTACTCATGATATCATGACACCTTGGAGTACAAAAATATTGCAAATAAGAGGTTAAATACACAATCAGACATGAACCCATTAGGTGTCACACATATAGAGTCACCATCGTTTCCAATATACATATAACATTAATGTATTTGAGCATGGGTGCATAATATTATTATAAGATTTGTTTTAAACTGATAATCCCATAGAGAAACTGACAAATAAACAAGACGACAAGCCCCAAAACCAGCATTACATGTTGTCCACATGACTCATTTTCCATGGGATCAAATGGAGGGTTATTTTAAATCAAGTTCCTTATGCATAAAATACTATGAGGTATAATAGTCATGGGGGCAAGTTTAATAGTGAAGCATGGTGTCGCTGATGAAAACCACACAAACCATACAACTCACACTGATCAAGTAAGTACACATCTTTCAAATGACGTGGATCTGATGTTGATCATGCTAGTGAAAACATGACATTAAAATCCATGATTGTTAGGAGACACACAGTTATGTAACCACGCCCTTTCCTACTCTGAATGCCACACATGCAAGCAAAGTTAAAACATTTATTATTACATTGCTTGAGCTCAACTGCCATGGGTAATTTTGGAAAGGTGTAATTATTGTCGAAAAATATGAGATCATACGGCCTGAGTTAATAAGTTATGAGACGTGAAAGAAAATTAACTCCACTGAATGCCAAGGAGCACATTCATGCTCTCAATTGAAGTACACAATTTATCCCATTCGCCCCGCACCAGCCCCGCCCCGCCCAGCCCCGCACCGCACCGCACCGCAATTTGTGCCCTTTTATTCCTAGAGAGAAATGGAAGTTTACAACTCATCAGAATAGTCAACATATTTGAAAATTGTCCATTAATACTATTGATAAACAAATTAATAACACATAAATTTACTCGTAGCAAGTGTGAAAAGAGTTTTTACTTTCACCTTCAATTGCTGATATGCTTTGTTTCACAAGCATTAGATTATTATGGCCTATCAAAATGGGTTTAGGAAGTTAACCGCTTCCATCATCTCCCCCTTCATCATTCCCTCTCTTTCCTTATTATTTGAATGGAAAAAGTATGAGTGTCTCAAATTATTTTCATGCTTCCACAAGCTACCCTATTCAGATCATGATACCACCCCTACATCATAGGCTTACCTTAAAATTTGGGACAAGCATACTCCACTCTAGGTTTTTTACCACTCACATGGCCATTATGTTACTACGAACCTTAATACTCTTTGATACAACCCTCATTATATAACAAAAAGGTAGCTTGAGCCACTATTCAATGCATTTTATCATGTAAAATAGAAAATGCTAGTGAGGAGAAGCATGCATAAATTTTGAAAGTTGTCATTCTTTCTCTCATTCATATATTTTAGAGTACTATATCTTACATGTTTTGGTGACCATAGAAAAACTTTCAAGAGTGATGAGGAAAGTGAGCTCATCTAACTAGTTCTTTATTAATGGTTATTGTTTATTTCTTGCACTTATTATTGTTGTTAGAAGGTCTGATATTTCTTTCATATCAGTGCTAACTGGTATAATTTTTACAAAAAACTTTGTTGTTCCAATATTATCGGAAGATCCCATGCTCCCCAACATTTCATATTGCTTTATTATTTTCCATTATAGGTGTCTATGTAAAATGTTTTTGTAGATCATTGTAACATAAGTTTGAGCATTAAAATTTGTGCCTAGTCCCATTATCTCACCAACCCAATGAGATTTGAGTGTGTTGGAAATGAAGCATAAAAAATTCACTCGTCAATATTCCATCATAAATATCAAACCATTTTCATTTGAAAACCACACCTAAACGACCTATGTTCAACTTAATTTTCCATAATCCTCACTTTCCACTTGAAAATAATGAGCATGTGCTCAAACCACAAGGTATTTTTGTACCTTCATGAATAAACATATTTTCATATTCAAATCAATAATATGCTTAAAATTTGAATAATAATTTAACTATATGATAATTGTAATACTAAAGATTTAGTGGGTTTTTAACTCAATTTTCCATGCCTCTTGGTTGAGCAAATATACAGATCATTTATATTCATTTAAATATATTTTATATTAGTAGCTTCAATTCATTAAAATTAACAAAGTAATGAGATGAAAAAGAACCATAATTTTGTATTAATAAAAAAACACCAAGAATACATCAAATACTTGACATCACTGCACTCTTAATGCCATTTCATAACATTTACTTCAACACTTACATTTACATAATCCTCTTCTTTCCACAATGAAAGAATTGCAATAAGTTTATTTTCAAAAGAACATTTTCTTTTTGGGGTACAAAGAACATCAAACAATCATTTTTTGTGAAAGGTGTCAAGATGGAATAAAATCTATTCATAGTGTTTTGCAACCACATATGGTTTGGGTTTAGATCCCAACATTTATCTATGTATGTTAATGAAGTAAAATTTACTAAGTAGGTCATGAAGTAAAATTTTATAAGTAGTTCATGGCTAATGAATAGTACATCATAAATATGAAAACATTTACATTTAAAAAACACACATCTAAATGACCTACATTAAACTTAATTATCTCATGAATGGTGCCAACATAATCAAGTTTTCCTTTTAAGGGTTTGTATATCTGGAAATTGCATGACTTGTGTTATCCTCCACAGTGTCCTGAGGCTGAGAAAGGAGACCTAAGGAGGTAACCTCAAACCAACTTTGGATTTGGTAGCTAGCCCTACCAAATCATAGAGGGATATCTCTATCAATGTTAGTGTCTGTTAGTCACCAGTGATCAAATGTACTCTTTAAATTCAGTTGATAGGGTCCTAGGTCAAATTTTATAGTTTCAAATAAATTTGATCATCGGTTGTTTTCTAGGTCATGTCACTCCCTCCACTTTCTCATGTTTATCATTTCTCATCAGGGTCATGTCATTATTCAGGTGTCTTGGGTCATGGTTTAGGGTTTCACTTGACTTGTCATTATAATGTCATAAAAATAAAAAAGAGTCATGTTCATCACTTGAGTCATCATTAAAGGGAGTTAGAAGCTTAGGGAAAAAATAATAAAGGTAAAGGTAATTTCTCCATGTGAAAATATCATGTTGCAGTCACATCACGTCATTTCCCAAAAAAGACCATATGATGTCATGCCATCATCACTAGAAAAAATCGATTTTTGAACCAATAAAGCACCATCCAAGCATGAACATTTCTCATTTGACCTTCATTGAGAATCTATCAATCATCAAGCTTCATTTAAGCACTCAAAAACTCCACTATTCCATCTTTCAACCCAAATTTTCTTTCACATTGTGTTTCTGCCATAGGGCGTTGCACTTTTAGCTCCTTGTTGCGCTTTTGAAATTGGAGCGAAAAAAAGCATAAAAAGGGATTATCTCAACATTTTACACGTTTTACCATCTCCTTGGAAAATAAGTGGACATTTTTCACCTCTCTTGTGCATCATTTTCCTTATAAATTTCAGTGAAAATCCCTCTCCTAGGGTTTCGCTGTGCTTTTGGTTTCCATGAATGTTTTCTTAATCACAGTAGTAAAACACCTAGCGTTTCTACCCTATCACCCTCACCTATACCGCACATACCTACCCTAAACATTTCCCATACCATTTTCCCTCATTTCCTTCATTTTGCCTATAGAACCTAGCTACACTACGCTTTTGGCAGATTCCTAGCCTAGGGATGTGTTTTTCCATTTTCACACCCTCCCCTCATTATTTTCACAAACTTCCACCTCCCTACACTCCCTAACATACATTATTACCACTTATAATTTTCCCAAGAATTATCTAAGTCCCTAACCCCTCCATTCCCTTCCCTCAATTCAGCAGTCCCTTTTTCTCTGTTTTTCAGCCTACCCTACCTTCCTAGCTAGCTAGGGTTTTACCATGGAGAGTGAAACCATGGACAATGAGAAGAAAAATTGCAAAAATGATGGAAAAGTTTCCAGGTTTGAGCCAACTCAGACCCAAGAAATCATGGCCTCACCTTTCATCAAGAAATCCTTTGCAGATGTGGGTTGCCTTAGTTTTTGTGAAAGGATTCAAGAGGTAGGTTGCCATGCAAAATTGAAAAGACTCTTTTCCACCAGTTTTAGGATGGATAAGGCTAGCATAGTAGCATTTCACTTCACCATTTCAACAGATGCCATAGCCTCAGCCACGAGTATCCTTAACCATGGAGAAATCTTGTTTAAAGGGATGGATTCAAACATTGAGAAT
This sequence comes from Pinus albicaulis, assembly GCA_034641835.2. Classification (NCBI taxonomy): domain Eukaryota; kingdom Viridiplantae; phylum Streptophyta; class Pinopsida; order Pinales; family Pinaceae; genus Pinus; species Pinus albicaulis. The sequence continues at coordinate 892,558,748 of CM076575.1, forward strand.
TACAAGGTTTTCTTAAAGGCATACTACAAAAATGCTCCTACACATATCTTTCCATTCATAAAATTTAATGGGTATACTACTCTAATGAATATGATCATTAAGTACTTTACCTGTGAAGAGAAGTTTTCAAGACTATATTAGTATCAAATCACTCTACTGATGCATTTAACAACAATGAAACCTTTCAATCTACCTCACTATTTATGCATAAGCCCTGTCAAGATGACAGAGAAGGTACAAAGTAAAGGGAAAGATCACCAATGAAACCTATTTCACCATGGCTTGGTCAAACTCATTGTTTTACATCATCTTTCATAGATCAACCTACCTTGGGAGGCAATCATGCAGTCAACTTCTCTTTTGCCTGCTACTAGTCAACTTAGCAGTCAAAGTACTCCATTGGCACCACCAAGGCCACAAGAGGTTAGATCTTCAAGAAAAACAACAGAGGTTGCAAAGACAACTAAGGAAGAGAGCACACTGACCTATAAGAAGGGGAAAAGACTGATTTTTTCCCTTGAGATATCTAAAGAGGTGTCTACACCTAGAACTATGACTACGTCACAAACTAGACAAATGCCTAAGAAAACTACAATTGAGCATGTTCAAGAAGAAAAGGAGCAATCACCTAGGCATGTATTTGACTCACCCTAGCAGAAAAATGAGGGTGAGCAAGCACCCTTTTAGATTGATATGGCAGACCGAGCAGAGCATCAACAAAACAAGTTACCAGAGCAAATAATCCAAGAGAAAGAAGCAGAAATAAGAGAGCTTAACGTCAATATTTCAAAGGAAAATTTCATGATTGAATTTTGACAGCAGGAGAACAAGCAGCTTAAGGTAAACCAACTTTTGTCAAGAAAACCTAGGGTAGATTTGGTGGTAGACGATGATAAAGGTAAGGCAGTGATTGATGTTGATCAAATTTAGGATAAGGATGTTTAAATGAAGCCAAAGAGGCAAAAAATAAGAGGACTAGCCAAACAGAAAGATAAGGGAAGTGAGCCATTTTCTCCCCTAGGTCAACCAGATTTTGATGACAAGATTACAAATAAGATTGAAAAAGACAAGGAATTTTGGGTTGAAAAGGTTAATCAACACCTGGAGATGCTTTTCAAGAAGGCCAATAGAAACACCAAGCTACAAAGACACATGGCAAGACACTACTTCACCAGGAACCAGATTTGTAGGATTGGGGTTAGGAATTTGAAGAAAAAGCTAAAGAAAACCCTAATCAAGATAAAGAAGAGAGAAAACCTTGACCTACTTGTTGATGCATCATTGATTTCACAACCCATCATTCAGAATGCAAAAGAAAGGGTTTGGAAACAATTTTTTGAAATTTTGGGCAAAATTTGAAGTTTTTTGGATTTTGGCAATATTTGAAATTTAATGATGCACAGAAGCACAATGATCTCATGTTTCTCTTCTTCTTAAAGGCTCTAATGAGTTCAAACCTACATGGTTGGATAGATATTGACAATTACATCATAGATATGTACTTGGTTTTGCATGAAAAATCACCATTTGGGAGAAAAACTAAAAAAATAGTTCAAAAAACATGTTTCTGCCACCTTTTCAGACCCCTCGCTGCGCTTCTGGAGTAGTTGTGGGAAAATCAGTTTTTAGGAGCCTTAGAGAAGGAGTTTTGCAGGTTTTTAGGTTTGGGAGGTTAATATACTTCTAGGGCTATCTTCAGCATCTTTCAGTTTAGAAAAATTATTAGGGAAGCCCCTCAAAATTTCCTTCCAAGAAAAATGTTGTGCTTCTATTAGGCACACTGCGCTTTTGGAAACAATGTAAGTTTTTGAGTTTTTTCAGTCAAGATCGAGTTTTCATGGTGTAATTTGTCCTTTTATGTTTTGACATAATGTAATTAATTGTAATAGAGCTTTTGAAAGACAATTTGATGTAAATTTGATGATCATTAATGCCTGTAAATTCAGTCAAAGGCTAAATGGAGAGTTAGTTCCTAACCTCCCTAGTTTTAGGTTTGGTTAGAGAGATTAGTGTGATTTGTTCCTATCTTGATGGATTCGACCCCTCAGAGACGGGAATGTGGTTTTTGGTCTATATGAAGTTGGTTTGAAGTCAGATTTAAGGTTGGACATTAGTTAATCAAAGGCTTGGAGCTTATGTACAATATATTTTTGCATAAATACAAGACAATTGCAGCTATTGTTCTGGGATTCATGTGGTATGCCTTCAATAGCAGTGTTTTTCTTCTGTTTCATCATTATATTAAATTTTTAGTTTTCCTTAATCCATTAGCATGCTCTTAGTGATTATCTAATGAGGTGTTAAACAGAAATCATAATTACTATGCTTTTTTTTTATGAGGTTTCATTTTTATGTCTCTTTTCTTCTGATAATGAACTCATAACCCTATGCTCATTTTTATTTCTCTCAATTTCTATCCTATACCACAATTACAACTCAAAAGTGTTACTAAACATACCTACCTTTCCCCATTATATCCTTGAAACTGAATCATTTGAAGCCCTAACCTAGTTCCCTAGACTTTGAGTTTGATCAAGTAAACCCTAAAAATCAAACCTTAATTGAGCTTTATACCTAGCCTAATATCAATTTATCCCTCGATTCACTTCGTTGGCTGAGAGTCCAAAGAGATCCCTCTCTGATTTGCTAGGGCTAGCTGCCAAGTCGAAAGTGGTATGAGGTTACCTCCTTCGGTTTCCATTCTCAGCCTTGGGACACTGTGGAGGATAACAACTTGTTTAACCAAGTGTAATAAAAATGATTACGGCATGTTAATTTTCCATAGTATTCACTTTCCATTTGTCTTGCTCATTAAGAATATACTATTAATTTTCTACTTTAACCAAGTTTATTAATTATCTAAAAAGAACACACATCTTTATTGTAACGGAAAAAAACCTCTTCTCCAAACAGAATCTCTACCAAAAATTGATACATAGAAATAAAGGGAGATGAGATAATACACACTTGTAAAGCCAAGAACAAATAGCTAGCATTAAATTACTTCTTATTTCTCCATTATAATATGTAAAAATAATCCATATTTAAAGTCTTCTTAAAAATTCAAAATATGTAAGATGGTAATGTAGATTACATATTTTGGCAATATGCACACTATAAATGTTTTTACAACATTTTATAAGAAATAACTAGTCTCTATATACACACAAAATTTCTCTTTAATTTTCATTTACACTATATTGAAAAGGAGATAAATAAGAGTTTCTCAACGATCGAAATAAGCCTTAATGTTATGGCCAAATGCGTTTTCACCACTATATGTAAAGTGAAGAAACTCATCTTCATCTTTGTGCTCCTCATACAAAGTACACATTAGAGCGACTCCATAGAAATAAATATACCATAATAAATTGAGAAACTATAACAAAAATAAGTATTTGATGACAAAATTCTTATTTAAATAGTTTTTTTTAAATGTTTTTTTTATATGGAAAAATAAGGAGATAACAATGAATTTTAACTTGGAACCAAGTATTGACATAGAATAGTAGTGGAAAAGTTGCAAATATGATGAAATTTATTCGATTGATCTTACGAGGAAGAACATTGTTAACAAAAATAAATATATCTTTCTCTTGAGTGAGATTTATTCTCTTAGGTATCATATATACAAAGTGTCCTAGAGTGAAACCCGAGGGAACCAAACATATGAAAATTTAGAATTATAATAATATTAATCTAAAAAAATATGATAATAAAAAGTCCTTTGCATCTCGGAAAAAACCCAAAAGCATTGGTTGCTCTTTGAAAGTTTGATAAATAATGGTCAAGGAGAGATAGGGAAGACATTTTATAGTAGGATAACTATTCCAAAATGCAACACATGGCTATATTATAATCTTCACCCATCTACATATGCCACAAAAAAGGAGGGGGGCGAAGGATAAGTAAGTATGCATATTAATCCAATCCATAATTATGTTTATGTTAACACATGGACGCAGGTCAATGGATGAGAAAGCTAAAGAAGCATGCATATCAATGAAAAATTATGTTTATTATTCACAAAAGCTAAATAAGTATGCATATCAATCAACAATTATGTTTATTATTCACACTACACCTAGACGACATAAGGGAGGGGAGGGGAGTGGAGGAGAGGTTGAGAAAGCTATCATATAGATCCCTTAGCACTAAGTTGTTATGAACAAATTCTCTTCTTTCGAAAACAAGGGTTGTTTGAGTAGTACAATGTTACTTATAGTCATTCTATTGGAAAATACACAATTCTTTTCAAAAGGAGAATTATAATAATTATCAAGTGAGAGCATTAAAGAAGAATGTTGCATATCTTTTAAGTGGCTAGAAAAATAAATATGACAACGAAGCTTAATATGCTACTTTAATAAGTTTTTTGATAAGGGAGTCTTTTTCTTATCAATATATGGTATGTCACTTTTCTATACTTTTTCAACAATATCCTACAAAAAATTAATGGATAATCATTAAGAGAACACATTTTATAAAAAAAATCTTTAAAAAAAATCTCCATGAAAAAGTTATGATCAACCAAAATGGAAAAATGAAAAAGAAAAAGAAATATTGAAATGAGATTTTCTTTTCCAAACAACATCATATAATATTAGCAAATTATTTAAAAGATCTAACCATCCAAAAAATAAATTATTCTAGAATTGACTTGAACTTATAGGTGGGGTAGTTGTTATGCATTGCTTTAGCCTCCTCTTTTCTCTTCTCACAAAGTTCCCACAAAAGTTATTCATTCTTCTTAAAACAAATTTGAATATAACCACTACAATTAAAAACCAAATGCAAATAACCAGTATAGATCTATCTTAACCACGGATTTACCAAGAGCCTAGAGGGATCAAATCTCATTATATGCAAGCCTCTTTTTAGAATACAAAATTCATTTTTTTTTACATTTCAACATATTTAATCTCATTTAATGCTTGGTAAATACATGATTATGATATACTTATAGTGGTATTTTTTCATTGTTTAAATCTCATTCTATGGAAACTTTTTTTTAGAATACAACATTTGAAAAAAGACTTACATGTCAATAGTTTAAATCCTATTTAGTGCTTGGTAAATAAGTTATTAAGATAGATATATAGTTGTAATTTTTCATTATTTAAATTGTATTTTTGAATATTTTTTAGTTATTAATATTTTATGTTAAAAATTGAATGAATTATAATTAAGTAACTACATTATTTTACATTTAATTAATTTTCACATAGAGTATATAAGTTCTATATTGATATATTTATAAGAGAAATAAACGGTTTTTTTTTTTAATTATTTTAACTTTTAAAGTTATATATATTTAACATAGATACCGAAATATTTTATTTATTATTGTAAAAGTGAAATTGAAATATCCACAAATCAAGTAGAATGAAAATGAAATATTAACCATTAACCAATATTAATTGTTGTGTTATTCGATTTTTGAATTTTTATTTATATTGTTATTTAATTTTTGTTTTAAGGCACATTAGTGATTTTTGTTTTTAATATTTTTTAGGACATGACATACTTACACATGACCCTCATACTCCACTGTAGAAAAAGCCTCTCAGCTAAAAATAACAAAATACACCATTTATATCAAAACCAATATATATATATATAACTTATATTTATTAGAATTTTCTACTATTCAATATAATTTTAGTATAAATAATTCTATTTATAAAAAATTTTATGGAGATTAGACACTGATCAATCTTCACAAAAGTATTGAATTAGTAAAACTAATAAACACAAAATGAAATCTTTAATTTTAATTATTGCTTGTCAAAAAAAAATTAGACTTTTAGCCAATTAAAATTTCAATGATTATGTTTTTATTTAAATTTTTTCAAAAAATTTTAATATATAAATTATCATAAAAAATTTGAGTTATATTATCATACAACTCGCATTTTTTTTATAGGAATGTAACTCGAGGAAGAGACACTACCTAAAAGTTTGTCTTACTATTCTTCTCCATTATTAAATGCTCTTATTTACCAATATATTGACAAATTTACGTGTCTAAACAATAAAAATAAAAATAACATACTGCATAAACGATATTTAAATAAAAATAACGTAATGCATAAACGAGATTTAAAGCAAACTCTTAAAAAAAATGAAAAATTGAAAAGCTTCTCATTTCACGGAAAACAGAAAAATGTTACCGCTCCGAGATTCACAGAACAATTAACCCTTTTTCCAGCTGCTTGTCGAACAAAATGTTACCGCGGAAACCTTTACAAAAAAATGTTAGACCATGAAATTAAAACAAAGAAAACCATGAAATTAATTCGTACAAAGAAAACCAACGTGAATTTAATTGCAAAATGATAAACTGAAGTTTTTTTAAACCATGAAATATATAATTCGTACAGAGAATACCAACCTGATGGCAATGCTATTGTCCATTGAAGTAGTCAAGAATATCGTGACTTTTCAATCACAGGTTTTTTCCAAACTGCAACGCACCTTTCTCTGCGAGTGTTTTCGCCTCTGCGTAGAACTGCAAGAGCTCTGAGAAAGGCTTCGCGTGTCTCTTGTCGATACTCTGGCCTTGGTAGAGTGATTTTGCTTTTTAAGAAGAGAAGCGGTAGGCTCAAGAAATGCCTGCATGGGCTTGACAGTTTGGTAATTGTATTGTGCAACTATGGTGCAGAGACCTGTGATATTCCTGCATGGTTTCAGTATATTTGGGACGGAAGTGGGTTTGGAGTTTTGGGGGGTTTGGACAATTTAGAGCGTGATGCCGGACTGCGTGGGGGATGTAGTGTTTGCGGGAGCAGTCTTTGTGTGGTTATACTGTATGTATTTCTCAGTGCACTAAGTTTCCTATTACTTATATGGGTGGGATCTTTCAGTGAAATTGTGAAGGAAAGTTGTGAAGGCGAGTCTTGATGTTTGGGTGGATCAGATCGACAGCGTTTTCCTCTTTTATCGGAGGGCCTGAGGAGCCGATGGCTTCCGATCAGGTGTCTGAGGGATGGTCTCGTTTTTGGATAATTTAAAGACCATTCAGGAGCCTGAAGATTCAATCGTGGGACCGGTGGTGGAGCATTGGACAATTCTTGTGCTGCTGTTGTGCTGATGCTTAACTGGTCGCCCTGGTGTTCTGGATTGAGAAGGGTTGGCTCTGGTTTTCCGGGTGGGTTTTCTCGTTTCCGGGATCGTTGTTTTAATTTCAAATTTTACGGGACAGGGGGACTTTCTGAACAGGTGGTGGGCGTAAATGCTTGACGGCCGTTGTAAGTTGAAGTGGTGTACTTACGCAGCCGTAAAAGCCACTCTCTGACATTTTGACCGGGGGTGGGCATTAACGCATGCCGGTCGTTGTTAAGTTGGGGGGGAGTTTTTAAGCCGCCGTAAAAGGCACTCTCTGACATTTTTTCGTATCGGTTGTTGATCGAGACTCTTTTGTCCCGATTAATGACCGTGATCTCTGGGAGTTTCTGTCATTGGAGCGTCCGCGTTGATGGCGAGGTCTTTTTCATGGCTTATTTTCTTTTGGTGGGTGGTGCTATTAATTTTTTGGGGTCTCGTCATCAGTTTGGGTACATGGTGACAGATGGTGGAGTTATTGAACCCGAGATCATTCTTCTCGACGATGCCTTAGTGCATGCGATCGAGCTGGCGGAGGAGGAAGCATTAAGGGCAACCTACTCTCGAAGTCGGGATTCAAATCAGATCAAGTCCTCTTCAGGGTTGTCATCGGCCGACGTTCATCAGGGTGGTTATGGTGATTTTGGTGGGGTGAGAAGGGTGGCGACCTCACTCAGGGGGGAAGGGGATGCTTTGGAAAACCTTCATCGACACTCAAAGAATAGGCGACAGGTGCGGCCTTACAAGTTTGCTGCTTCGAGGAAGGTGTTGAATTTCAGTGGTGAAGATTTAAACGAGCGCGCTTCGAGTGTGATGTCTAGGGCTCTTATGGGGCGGTGGATGTTTTCCCGTCACAGCTCTGGTGATTTGCAGAGTAAAATTTTAGGTTATGAACTTCGCACCAGCGAATTGACAAATGGGTGGTTTGTTTTTCATTTCTTAAAGGACGTGGATGCTTTTGAGATTATGCAGCGGACTTGGGTCCATGGTCGCCCTTTCTTGCCACTATTTCGATGGGAGGCAGATTTTCACCCTGAGGAAAATGCTCCTCTATCTCATCTGATCTGGGTTATGCTGGCCGGCCTACCTATTCAACTTTGGTCACAAGCTGCGCTTATCAAAATTGGAGATTGTATTGGACGCTGCAGGTATGTGGATCCCAGTTGCACCGAAATTTTTGATAAGAGGGTGGCCTGGGTCCTGGTAGAGATGTCTCTCGCGAGGGGATTGATGGAGGACATTGATCTTGTTTGGAATGGGAAACTCTTCCGACAGAAACTAGACTATTGGAACACTCCCTTTCGGTGTCATCTATGTCATGACACAAGTCACCTTATGAGAACTTGCTCGCGCTGGAAGGAGGACTTTGTCAAAAACAAGTCGGCTGCCCACTGATTTCAGAGGTCTTTCCATCGGGGATTCTCGATGAAGGAGCCTGATCTTTCAACTGTTGTTCCACTGGGCCAGTCTAAAACCCTCTTGGTTCTTTTTTGTATGAAAATTGTCATGAGGGGTTGGTTTCGAGTGGGATGGGTTTGGGGGTTGGGACTCACGGGTCTTTCAAGGAGGAAAAACTATTGCCTATTGGTGACCCTCTGTCTGAGGATGGGGGGCTGTCATCCAAACCTCGTTTACTCATCCCTCATCTCTCTCCTATTTCTTTTCCGGCTCCCTCGGTTTTGCCGACTTCGCTTCCTCCGTCTTCCCTTTCTGAGGTCGTTTCTATTGTCCCTTCTTCTACGGATACAGGTCCTGTTTCCCCTATTTATGTTTGTCCTTCCCTCTCCCAGAAGAATTCGGTTGGCAGCGACCTCGACCTATTGCTTCTCAAACCTGAGGCAAACTTGGTCCCTCTTCTTATCAATGTGGGATCCTAGACTCCTTCCCCGCAGATTCCTTGCCATCCTGACACGGCCTATGTCACCATCAGAAGGGAGAAGGGTCGTTCGCGGCATAAGAAGAAATCCATTTCTTCATCGGGAATGGCGGAGGAATTTGATGATAAATTTTTTTAGGATATTCCTATAATTTTTGCTATTGACAGGGTTCTTGGAGCGCTTGATCCCTCAAAAGCTGCTCCATGACCCTCTTGGTTTCTATCAATATCAGGGGAATGGGGGGAAAGGGGAAGTTCTCGTCCATGCATGATTTTTCTTAAAGATTAAACCTTCTGTTATTTGTATCCAAGAGTCTATGCATCGGGTTGATCTGTACTCGATTGTTGTTTTCCGATCGATGTTCCCAGCTTGGCACACTGCTGCTCAGGATGCATCGGGCCTCTCGGTGGGGAGATTGTATTATGGGATCATGCAGTGGCATATTTCAAAGCATATGGTTTCTTCAGTGGTATTATCATCTCGGGACATTTTCGTGGTTTTAAGCACAGGATCCATACCATCAATTTATATGCCCCTTATCCGGACAAATGATCTTTTTGGCGGCGGATGGCTAGTAGTGGAATTCTGTCATCATCAAATTTTATTATCGCTAGTGATTTCAATTCTACTTTACATAATGATGAGATTTAGGGCTCTGGTGGTCGTGCTGACCCTCTGGCGGGCCATCTTGTGGATCTATTCAACTCTTTCAATCTCTGTGACCTGAGGATGTTGGAAAACATCCCTACTTGGTTTAATGGTAGGTCGGGGGATGCGTCAATTTCGAAGAAGCTTAATCGGTTTTTGGTTTCCACTTATTTGCTGACGCAGTGGGGAAAATGGAAAGCTAACATTGGGAATGTCCCGTTTTCTAATCATAGACCTATTATTCTCGATTGGGATTTTGCTAAGGGTGGCGGTGGTCCCCCTTTTAAGTTAAATCGGGTTTGGTTAGGGAACCCGGGATTTATAAATCTGGTTAAGGAACATTTCAGATTAATTCAGAGGGATGAGGATTCATTTGCGTCGAACTATCTAATGGAAACTATAAGGAATTTAAAGAAGGTGGTAAAGCGCTAGGAACGTGAAAAAAAACTGCAACAGAAGCTTCGGTTTGCCGCTTTTGAGTTGGAAACGGGTCACCTTTTGAAGGAACTGGAGGAAGCAGATCCAAAAGAGGGCACCTGGAAAAAGCTAAAGGAGGTGGAGAAGGAGAAGAGGCGTATTCTTCTGGTTGAGGAGTAGTTTTGGACGTTGAAAAGCAGGGTGTTATGGCTTAGTGAGCGTGACATGAACACCAAATATTTTCGTGCGATTGTTGAGTGGAGGAAAAATTCAAATGCCATTTGGATGATCGAGGAAAACGATACTTCACATTTCTCATCTGATGACATTCAAGATGCGGCAATCAGACACTTTGGGGAACTTTTTAAAGCTTGGGAACCAATTGAATTTGATGATCTGTTTTGGGCTATTGAGGAGCTTCCTACTATGTTTGATGAAACACTGATTGAGGATTTTTATAAGCCGATCAATGAGCTGGAGATTTTAGTAGTTTTAAAGTCCTTCGCAGTGGATAAAATTCTGGGACCAGATGGCTGGACCCCGGATTTTTTTATCCACTTTGTTGATATTCTTGTCTCCCACATTACTGATATGGTTGAGGATGTTAGAAGGAATGGAAATATCAGGGGGGATGTTAACTCCACATTTCTTGTGCTGATCCCTAAGAAATATGGTGCAAAATCTTTTTGTGATTTTAGACCAATTTCCTTATGCAACACTCTCTATAAAGTGATTTCGAAAGCTATTGCTGAGAGATTAAAAAGGGTGTTGTCTAGATTTATTTCACCGGAACAGTCAGGCTTTTTGAAAGATAGGTGCATTCATGATGCAGTTGCATTCACTCAAGAAGTTTTACATTCCATCCATACAAAGAATTTAAAGGCTATGGTCATGAAGATTGATCTCTGCAAGGCATATGATCGAGTTGACTGGAGGCTTCTTAGAATGGTGTTATTCAAGATTGGACTGGATAGGGTTTCAATTAACTGGATTATGGGATGTGTGACCAACACATCTATCGCAGTTATCATCAATGGAGTAGCATCAAAATTCTTCAGGCCAGGACGTGGGTTGAGACAGGGCTGCGCCCTTTCATCGTTCCTTTTTATCCTCTTTATGGATATTATGAGTACCAAAATTAGCAAAGCTGTATCTCTTGGCCACATCAAGGGTATCAAGCTGTCTTATTTGCGGGAGATTAGTCATAATTTGTTTGTTGACAATGTTTTACTTTTCGGTATGATCATTAGATCTGTTTGGTGTGCTTTTCATGATATTTTCACCTGTTTTTGCACGACCACTGGTATGATTGCAAACAATAGTAAATCTTGCATTTACTTTGAAGAGGGTGAAAATGAGGCCATATATGTTGTGGGTGTTCATTATTTAATTTCAAGACTGCACCATTGTCTTTGGGCTTCAGATATTTGGGTTTTTATTTGAAACCCAATAATTATGTTTCTAAAGACTGGTCTTGGCTGATTGATAAAGCAGAGAAAAGGATCGGTAATTGGTCTACAAAATGGTTTTCATTGGGTGGCAGAGTTATCTTGATTCACGTTGTATTACAACAATTGATGGTTTATTGGGCTCACATTTTTGTCATTCCAAAAAAGACTCTAAACTGCTTTAGAAGCACCATGATGCATTTTTTATGGAACGGAAGGGAAAAGAAGGGTAAGTATCATTTAGCAAGCTGGGATATGATCATGAGACCTAAGGAGCGGGGGAGGCGGGGAGGATGGCTTAAAGGATATGGTGACCTTTGGGAGGGTTCTTCTTATGAAATCTTTGTGGAGGGCACTGATGTCAAAAGGTATTTGGAATGAAATCATCAAATTCAAGTATATAAAAGAAACTGGTTTGGAGGAACTCATTATGTTGGGGTAGCAAAATAAAAAGGGGGCATCTACTATTTGGAATGGCTTCAAGCTTATCTGGCCTGTATTTGCAACGTTCCTTCATTGGAAGTTTGGGAACAGGGATAAGATCTTAATTGGACAAGCGGGACTGTGGGGTGATTCGAATCAGTTCTCTTGCAGTAGACAGCTAATAAGCCATTTAAATGGAAAGGGTTTTTTTTTTTAAGCAAAATTGTGCAGGAAAAGGTCAAAGGTATCCCCTTTTGGTATTCCGCTGATTTGCTCCAGTTACCAGTTATGCTTATAGAGGAGTGGGAAACTTTCACCGCGGATTTGAGAAACAAGGGTTTCTTATGGAATCAAAGTGGGGATACTGTGTCATGGGAGGGGCCACTTAATAATGGCATGTTGGTTGTGAAAGACTTATATAATAAAATCCAACTTCATTCTATGCCAGAGGCTGAGAGCATAACTTGTATGAGTATTTGGGAGACAAATGCCCAATTAAAAATAAAGTTATTTCTATGACTTGTGTTGAATAATAGAAATCTCACATGGGATAATTTGATGAGAAAGGGGAATATTGGGCCTGGAATTTGTTCTTTATGTTTGAGAGGGGGAAAAGATAATCAACATCTTTTTTACAAATGCTCTTTTGCTAAGAAAGTAATCCAGGATTTAGGTTTTTTTTTTAAGGTAAACATTCTGGATTTTGAGAATACAGTGGAATTTATAACTTGGGGAGAATCTAAAAGCAAAAATCTCATATTATTGTGGGCTCTATTCCACTGGTTCATCTAGTGCAGTAGGAATAGGTTGAATTTTGAAGAGATTAAGTGCAGCCTTGAGGGGACTTCAAATAACATAATCAAACTATGGGAAAAGTTGAAAATTGAACAAAAGCCTCTGGTGGATATTTCAAAGCGTCTGCGGCCTTTTGAGATACACTACCCAACCATATTCTTTGATGACGCTTCACAACTTTCTGTTTGTGGATGTGGTGTGTGGTTGTTGATTTCGCCACAATATCACTATAAGATTCACTGGTCCGGAGGTGAAGGAACTAATATGAGGGCGCAAGTGCTGGCTTTATGGGGCTCATTATGGTTTGCTTTGTAGTTGTATTTAGACCATCTCTTCGTGTTTGGTGATTTTAAGGTTCTCATTGAGTACCTAAACAAGGGATCCAATCTCTTCCCTAGATATCTAGTGACATGGTTGGAGCACATCAAAATCTTAAGGGCCTCTTTTTCTAATATCAACTTTCAGCGTATATATCAGGAAAAGAATGCCCAAGCTGACAGGCTATCAAAGAAAGGACTGATAGGGGTGTTTGTTATCATGCAGTATGAACTGGTGGATGCGGAGGGACAAGGAGCAGTTGACACAGTGCATTTTTCTTGATTTATATATGCTCACTTTCTTGTTTTTTGTGGACTATGTCAGGTTCTCGTGCCTAAGTATCTTCTTTGAGGTAATTTGAGGTTTCATATCCTTACACTTTGGAAGCGGCCGATGTTTAAATTTCTGTATATGGAGGTTCTCGTTCTCCTGTCTTAATGAGAAAGTGCAATCTTTTGTATTTCTCTTGCTGGGTGACTTTTTGCTAAGATTTGGGGTCTCAATGCTGTCGTTTGCCCTCTGTTGGGGCGACCGCAGTGATCTTTTGTTGTAGTTTACAATTTCTCTTCTTTTAGTTTGTTGAATGCTCGAACTCTTTTTATATGGACTGAATAGTTTTTGCTTATATGGATTTTTGATCCACTTTAAACTATATCACTGATCAACGCTGATCTTTGTATGATAGTTTTAAAATCAAGACTTTTGAATGGCACACCATATAAGCCATAGTTTTTTCTTTGTGAAAAAAGAGAATACCAACTTGAAATTAATTGCAAAAATTTTGATGTGAAGATATTTACATACCTTCGCTCCTGTACTTAAAGCCGTGGAGAGTAGTGGAGTCTATTGTGTAGTTAGGGAGGGTTTTAATGTACATAGGATTATAGAAACAATTATGCTCTACCTATATTATATGAGAAAAAGAAGAGATGGCTTCGTAGAAAATGACGTGGTCCAATCAATGGTTAATAATAATAATTTGTGTTGGGTTTGATCTTGTGCACAGGTAAAGAAGCATTTCATCACCATAAATTTTGAAAGAGGTATTAATGAGGTTAGAAAATAGCTTACTAGCAATTGTATTAGATGCTCTAAAGGAAATTTCGTAAGTCGAAGTTGATAGCATAATATGGAACTTGCATTAAGAATAAAATAATATGGAACTTGGATTAAGAATAAAATTTTGTTTTTTTATTTAAGATAGGGTTTTACTGATCAATAATAAAATATGTATTAAAAACAATAACACCTCAATCAAATTTTGTTTGTTATTTTCTTGCAAATGTGAAACTATTTCTATTTTTTCCTTGTAACAACTTGTTAAATGACATACTTACCATAAATTTAATGCCTCGTGGATAGATTCAATGGGTTTTGGCCCAAATCAGATGTTTTTCATTAGTGGATCTACACCTCGTGGTAAAAAAATCGTGATATTTACGTATGTTCTAAATGTTTTTTCATCGTACAATTTTAATAAAAGGACGATGTGGAAAAAGTAATGTAGGGTTTTGGGGACATGTTTGGACCTGTATGACCCATTGGTTCCTTGAATTTCACCCTGTAATTCTTGTGGTGTCAGCGACACCCATGTGCACGAGGCTACCAAACCTCCCACAACCATGTTGGCATAATCAAGTCCTAGAAGATATAGGGAATACTTAGGGGAATTACAAAAAAACAGATAATGATTAGATACAACAAGGTTTTTTTACCCTTGCTCGAATTTGTATAGATCTGGAAAAAGTAATGCAGCAAGGCCCTTGGTTTTAGGGACATGTTGGGATGTATATTTCCATTGGTTCCTTGAATTTGACCCTGTAATGATGGTGTCGTCAACAACGCCAATGTGCATGAGAATACCAAATCCCCCACAGCCATTTTGGCATCATCAAGTCCTCGAATAGATAGGGAATACATTGGGGACTTACAAAAGAATAGATAATGATCGGATATAACAAGGTTTTTTACCCTTGCTCGGATTTGTATAGAGACAAATTTGGGCAAGGCTTACAGGACAACATATGGTTGAAAAATGGAAAATATGAATGGAACCAAAGTTTGGATTGTGAAAAAAAAACATTTAGATGGTGTACTTATTTTCAAATATGTCACCTACAGTACTCATGTCCACAGGATAGAAAATACCCAGAAGAAGAAAAGGGGGAAGCTCAAAAAAATAAAGGGTGTCAGCACACTAACTTTGCAGAGTCAGAGTAGGAAGCTGAGGAAGATATCCCTTCTCAAGATAATAAGGATAATCAGATCATGGAAAGTACTTACTAGTCAAAACAAATTGACCATGATAGGGAGAGGACTCAAGAAGGAATTCCTTCAACACACATGGTAAGGAAAGAAAATGGGGCTCTGTGAACAAAGAGATCTCATGAACCGGGAAATTCAAATTTAAACAAAGAACAACCCCAAGCGAAGTTGGGTTTGGATCTGGAAATCATTCTGGTAGAATCTTCAAGTGGTGATAGTAATTTTATAGATGTTTCTCTTGGAGTAAATTGTTTCAATTGACTACTTTTTGCCACAATTGACATGAAGTGAACGGTAACTTGTCTTGAGGTGAACTGCTTTAATGTTGTATTTTAATTTATATATTGTACATGAAGCATATGTGAGGAAATTTTTTTCTTTCCACCATTCACATAAGTGAATGGTAACTTTCTGAATGTTTCTCTTGAAGTAAATTGTTTCAATTGAATACTTTCTTGCCACAATTGACATGAAGTGAACCGTAACTTTTCAAGATGTGTCTCTTGAAGTAAATTGTTCCAATTGAATTGATATTTCGCTATGATATTTCTAGATAGAGAGAAATGTGAATTATTTCAATTTTGTGTTTTAGGATAAAGCAGTGAGGAATTGTGAATAATCTTAATTTTGTGTGTTAGAGAACATTAATATAAACTTGAGTTTTCAATTTTGTATTTATTTCAATTTTGTGTTTTAAGACAAATTGATATAAAATTGAGCTAGAAATTGAAAGAAAAAACAAATACTTCTATGTAGTAAACTTGTACAAGGAGATAAGGTTGAATTTTTAGAAACACTGAGTTGTAGAAAATTTATACGACAAGGAGATAAGTTTGACTACCAGTGAACTTGTATGAAAAAGGAAATATGGTCAAATTCAACCTATGATTTATTCACATATATTGACATTTCCAATGTTCCAATGGCATTGAACCTAGTTTTGCCTCTCTTCATCTCCATTAGCATTTGACCTTAACACATCTGCCGGACTTCAAGCTTAAAATGTAACCTTCTCGATCTTAGTGGATTTGTTTTTCCCTGGTTTTCATGGATTCAATATTGTGTCAAACAAAATTTAAGATGCTAGAAGTTGAATATTTCAGTTTTCAATTTTGAATGTTTTATTTTTTAATGAATTCAATTTTAATCAATATATTACTAAAGATATTGATAGATTGATAAATGAATTGAAACCTACCTTCAGTTTCAGTTTGCAGTGATATCACATTGAAATTGAGATTTTCACTAAATTAAAACACAATAAACTTTGTTCTTTTGAGATTTGAAAATAAATACAATGACACCGAAGGTAGGTTTATAGAATAAATTAGTATAAATCAGCCATAGTAAAAATACAGTGCTTAGATAAAAAAGAAAAAAATGCCCTCATAAATCCAATGAACGTTAAAATATCCACTAATAATTTTGAAAATATTTTCCCATAGATAAGTCCACTCATCAAAGACATTGATTCAATATATACAAATATACACACAAAGAGATCCCCTTGCCTTCAAATCACAAGTCATCATGAACAGTGATGCAATCTGCTTTGTTCTCCACATGCTTCAACACCAGTCCAAGTTGTTCCAAATAATTTCTCGATTCATCTATATCGAATTCTGTCATAAACTAGGCAATGAAATCACTAACCTCGACATTTTTGTTTTCCTCCATGTGCAACAAAAAATTCTGTCAAAAATGATATTTTCAACCACAATGAAACAAATAAAACATTCAGAATATGAAGAATGAAGACACACGTTTGTCAGCACCATTTGTCTTGCAGCTTTTTTAAAATTCTGCCATCTAGGGCCCTCCATTAAGTTATTTTGTTTAGTACTAGCGTTCTCACTTTGAGGGAAGATTTGGATTTATGACTCTAATCTCTTACAAATGTTCACATTTTCAGCAACTTTGGGCCTCACCTCCACGTTCTTCATGAATAGCCTTTTCAAACCTGGATGATAATGGCAACGGTCTTGCCGAGTTTGAATCTTGGAAATCAAGAAAATTTTTGGTCTCTCACTATGGAATATAACATGGGAGGGAGCTTCATCATGAAGAGGAACCATCCGTAGAGATTTTAAATGAAAAAAAAAGGCCATTTAATCCTATAGAGATATTAGATGAAAAACAAAGGCCATTCAATCCTAAAATATTCTACCTAAACAAAGTTGGTTGCAACAGAAAATCAACTGATGCTTTGTTTCCACAACTTAGAAAATTGACTGATGCTTTGTTTCCACAAGTTCTTTCTTGCAGGAATGACAGATGCCCAAAAAGGCTAACTTACATGGCAGAAATACTGTGCAGGTATAAAAAACGTAGCGGCAATGACTAAAGGACTAATGACTCACGAATTTTGTGGGTTTGTATGTATAAAGAAGGTGAATTCAAACTAGTTTTCAGGTGTGATAGATTGGTTGTGGTAAATAATCCATTGAAATTTTCATTCAAATATCTTTAACATGCTCAATTGGGAGGAGGAGATAAGTAAAAGTTATGGATGTACTTGCAGGCTTATTTGATAGGAAAAAATGGCCGCAAGCCTGGGACATCTGATGCTAAAAAATTCCTTCTATGTGATCATGTGATCAGGACATCGATTGCAATGTTGTGTGTGGTTCCCTTCAGCCCCGAAAAAGACTTTACATCCAACATAGACTTTACATATTCAAGTAGGCATCGTCTCACAAAAGGGAATGGGGCTCTAATTATGTGCAAAGGTGTCGGGTTCGAATCCAACAAACCAAACTCTCTTTAGATAGGTTATATGGGGCAGATCAAGTTGAAGTAGACATGGGACAAGCTGACCAAGCACATGGACGACAAGAAGCCCACATGGAAGACGTAAATTGTTGAGGCTAAAGAAATTTAGTTTGACATTGTTTATATACACACACAGTTCATTAAAGAGTAGGAGCAGATAACTAAGTAATCTTGAAATAAATTTGTTCAACAATAACTGAATATCTGAACTATGAGGTGGGGGACCTTATAATTAACATAGTGACATGAGATTCTAGTTCGGCCTGCAATCATAAAGATACAAGAGATACCGTATCATATTTCATAGCAAGAACACCGTGATATGAGATTTTAGTTCAATCTGCAAACAAAGAGACACAGGAGAGGGTGTATAATATTTCATATCAAGGTGGAAGATGTTGATATTTTTGAGTGTTGGGGTAGCATCAGATGTGCTCTAGCTTCCAAAATTTGTGGAGGGACTAGAGTACATTAGATCTCTAAGACCCAGAAAGGGATTTGAGAAATTCCATCCCGATTAGGACATATTTAATTAATTAATATTTTTAATTAAGGACCCGAAGTCAAACTTAGGAAAATTAAAAGATTAAAGTTAATTAAATTAAACATGTGATGAAAATGAATTAAGTCACATAGATCAATATTTCTTTTAATCTTAGCCTTCGATTCAATATTAGATCACGGTCGTTGGTTTCCCAAAGAGAAAAGTATAAAGGAAAGGCTTGGGGTTAGTTGGAGGACACACACATAGGGAGAGCACTGACACTAAGCTAGAATTCTAGGGTGTTGTTTGCTAAGAATTTCCAAAAGTGTTTCAGCTGCAACGAGGGGTAGTATTGGCGGAAGGGATGATATGATCCCAAGTGAAGAGTGCAACAAGAGGTAGAGGAGCAGCAGACTGAGCAGTGTAGAGGGAGTAGCAGTTACACAGCAACTGCGTAGCGCAGAGGCTTCAGGTGCTACGGAGGCCCAGAAAGCGCAACGCGGAGGCAGTAGGAGGCTAGCAGGTATAACGCAGGCCCAGCTAGGGCAGCGCATGGGAAACACAACCTAGTCTGGGGTGATGCAAGCCCTTCCTATGCAGTGTAGGGGCTGACACAGGCTAGCACAACTGACACAGAGGGTTTCAGATCAGCGCTAGGGTTTCTGAAGGCTGAAAAGGGATGAGTTCTATAAATCCTATTTGAGGGTGTCAATCAAAAAAAATTTCTTTCTCCGGAACAAAGGTATTGTTGCAGAATGTTTATTTCTCTATTGGGTTAACCAGTTTAGTGCCCATATTTGTTGTACTCAGAATCTACTTAATAATAAGACCCTTTAGCAGCTAGAAGAGCGATTTTCTCACATTGGGTTTTTTCAAGGATAGTTGTCCAGAAAATCCTGTGTGTCACTTTTTCATTGTGCATGTATTTAGTTTAGATATGTATCTGTGTAGACTGTTAATGTGTTTACTTCGATGTTAATACTGAATATTTCATATTAATAACTTTTTTAAGTAGGAGAAGTAAATCGTGATTTAACAATAGGGTTTCTGCATAACTAATATCTAGATTTTTTCACATGGAATTTTCAGTTGTTTCTTTTAGAAATAGGGGTTCAAAGCAGCGCTGGGGTTTCTGAAGACTAAAAAGGGCTGATTTTTGTAAATCCCATTTGAGGGTGTGAATCAGTCAGTTTTTCTCTCTGGAATATAGGTATTGCTGCATATTATTTATTTCTCTACCAGGTTAACTAATTTGGTGTCCAAATTTATTGTACTTAGAATATAATTACTAATAAAACCCTCAGCCAGAAGATCGGTTTTCCCACATTAGGTTTTCCGGGGACAGTTGTCCAAAAAATCCTGTGTGTCACTTTGTCATTGTGCATGTATTCAGTTTAGATCTATATTTGTGTAGACTGTTAATGTGTTTACTTCGATGTTAATACTGAATATTTTAGATTAATAATTTTTTTAAGTAGAACAAGTAAATCGTGATTTAATAGTAGGGTTTCTGCATAAGTCATATTCATAAATTTTCACTGGTATCAGAGTGATCGCAGATCTAGTATGGATCTCCAACAAGAAGACTGAAAAATCCTTGCTGCAGAAATAAGCAACATCCACATAAATCCGAAATATAGAGGGAAATGTAACAACAGAGGGGAGCAGAGCCACGCAAAGTCTAGAGTGACACAGTCTCCATGCATTACCACGTACTTACTATGCAAAGGCAGCATAGAAGTTGTGTTGGGACTGTCTGCTCACGTAAAGGCCCACTAGGGTGACACAATCCTGAAGTTGTTTACTGATTCAAAGTGTTGGAAGTTGTGTTGCAAACCTTCAGTACTTGCTGGTGGGGTTAAATTTTGGACGGTGCAGAATTTAGCCTAATAGAAGTTGACAAAGAAGTAAGATCTGCCAAAGATCAAGTGCTTCCACTGTGATGAACTAGCACATTTCGCCAGAAATTGTCCTTAGAAGAAGAAGGACAAGGAAGCTTCTAGCTCTAAGGCAGCTGTGGCGGCAATATCTCCAAAGATGATGTAGCCATGTGCTCTCATTAACCACGAAAGTGGGGCGACATGGATCTGTAGAGCAGCTACAGAGTGGAGGCAGGATCCTTGAGTAGCCCAACTCTTGTATCACATACGAGCTACGAGAGCCTTAAGATGATAGCGGGACAAGTGGAGCAGTGGGTGCAGAGAATAAAGGATGGAGAAGAGGAAGAGATGGATCCTGAGAGGAGCAACGTAGTGTAGATGCAGTAGCAACAACGTAGGGGCTGAGGTGACTTCAATAGCACAAAGCAGGATTGATTATGCAGAGTCGAGATGGAGCAATGCAGATATTTAGGAGGACATCGCAGCGCAGCAGTAGCATAGGGGACTTCAGCACAGAGAAGGTCTGCTTACGCAGTGAAAAACTGAAACAACGCATGAACCTCCAGATGTCAGCATAGAGAAAAACTTATGGAGCTTCAGTGATGATGATGCAGCCCAACTGACTTGTCTGTTAAAGGTTGGGCAAGAGTGCTTCAGTTTCTTACTCTCAACAATTGAGTTGCAGTGCAAAAGTTAGCAACACGGTGCAACAGACTGAGAGGGAGCTGCAGTACAAATGTAGCAGTGGTAGTGGCAACGTCATGGGAAGTAGTATGGGAAAGCATCAACAATGGAGTGATGAAGGGGAGTAGGCCAAGAATCAACACAAAGACCCACACCATAGATCAGTGCAGAACTTCGGGGTGAAGTGTTGTTACTAGAGCACATTCCTCGCTAAGAGGTAGATAAGCAAAAGAATAAGCAGTGCAGAGGGAGCGACAGTTCCATAGAAGCTATGTAGCGTAGGGGGAGTAGTAGTTCCACAGCAAATACGTAGCACAGAGGCTGCAGGTGCTACGTAGAGGCTACAGAGGCCCAGAAAGTTTAGCGCAGAGGCATCATGAGGCCAGCAGGGCTGACGTAGGCCTAATCAGGTCAGCGTAGGGCATCGTAACCTAGTCTGGGGTGACGTAGGCCCTTCCTGAGCAGTGCAGGGGCTGACGTAGGCTATCATAAATGACATAGAGGGATTTAGAGCAGCGTTGGGGTTTCTAAAGACTGAAAAGGGATGAGTTCTGTAAATCTCGTTTTAGGGTATGAATCAGTCAGTTTTTATGTCTCCAGAATAAAGGTATTGCTGCAAATTTTTGATTTCTCTGTCGGGTTAACCAGTTTGGTGCCCAAATTTGTTGTACTTAGAATCTACTTAATAATAAAACCCTCCAACAATGAGAAGGCCAGTTGTCCCGCATTGGGTTTTTCCAGGGATAGTTGTCCAGAAAATCATGTGTGTCACTTTATCATTGTGCATGTATTCAGTTTAGATTTGTATATGTGTAGACTATTAATTTGTTTACTTCGATGTTAATACTGAATATTTCAGATTAATAACTTGTTTAAGTAGGAGAATTAAATCGTGATTTAGCAATAGGCTTTCTGCATAAGTAATATTCAGAAATTTTCACAAAAGATACATTAGTAATGTTTTTTGAGTTTGTTAGTGAGTTAGCCTAGCATAAATGAATAAGGAATTGTATATAATGGACTAAAACATTTCAATCATCTAACATTTGATCTAATGGGGAAAATAGTGACACAATGGTAGCTCGAGGAAGCTGTTTTCAAAGAAGAACGCCTTACAATGTAAAAATACTTTTTTTTTGGCGCAAAAAGTAATTTTACTCAATTTTTGGGGTTGATTTAGCTGATTTTATGGTTCAAGTATATGAAAAATAAAGAAGTCTAAGATTAATGAGTAGTTTATATGTTTATATTAAGAAACCTTATAAATGAGAAATCTAGTTCCAAGATATACCACCCTCTAAACCTAAGCCGGGTGCATTGAAATTAATAGGGAATGTGTTTTTGAATCAATGGAAGAGAATATTTGAAAATCACCCTAATGTACAAAGCACAACACCAAGACATGATTAGAAGGGGAAAATATTGTTGAACTTGTCCTCGACAAACTAACTAACGAAATTTTGTTTTATGAGTTCCAAGTTAATGATCCTCCTTTTGAGTTCCAATAGGTTAGTTTTTCAAATTAGTTATGGTTTTTCCTAAGGGAATTCCTCAACAATCTCTTACGTGACAAAATAGATATTGGGGAGCATAAGAAACCCCCCAATACGATGCATTCACACAACATAGAAAAAATAAGGGGGAAAGTTACAAAATGATTAAAAGAAAGACTTGGCCTCATTTCTATGTTGGGACTACAATCAAAAGAACAATATCCACACCAGTGTTGGCAAAGAGGTAGTTAAGAGTAAAATGGCTAAAAAGACTTTGGTTTTTGTACTAATGGTAGGCTTCATATTAATATGGACGAGTGGAGAATTTCAAGATATCCATAATGAAATAAGTGAAAAGTAGGTGATGTTATGGACATTAGCATGCCATGGGATACTCAAATAGATTTATAATCGAAAATTAGGAGATTTTATAGTACAAGAGGAGTTGGTAGAGGTGACTCTCCAAGACATTTCTTTTTTGATAGGACTACCCATGATGAGTGTTGTTGGGGATAAATAGGTGTGTGTTTTTATGCCAAGAAGTTGGAGGAGTCTGTGGAGGCCCGTGGAAATCAGAATACTTGGGTCGAAGTACTAGGGTTGAAGATGGTGCTATCCTAAGAGTTGATTTGGAATAGTTAGAGATGCAATTTATTTTAGAAACAATGATGTAGATTGGGGGGAATAATCCCCACCACAAGATAGCAAGTGGTGATGCTCATGAAAATAATATGAGGAGGGACCTACTATTAGTGGGCCTAGATGACGTTGACATTTGTATCATGTCAGTTGACCCTCTGTTGTAGGATGATAAGGGGATAATTTTCATATTGGACATTTTTGTGTGAGAATAGTTTGGTTGTATAATTCCATGTGTGGATCCCTAAAGAGCCCAAGGATGCATGAGTGGCGATAATTTTTGAGATAGGGATGAGGTGGTGCTACAAGAAAATTGTTTTTCCTTAAACATTTGCTCACTAGGATTAATTGGGTGATTCACATTGAGCACTATCCTTATGAGGGAGTGAATGACCAAGGACATTTAGAGCTTCCCACCCCTCCTAGAAGAGCATGGCATCTAGATGGTAAGTGATTGTGTGATTATCTTTTATGCATAAATCTAGAGTAGAAGATATATGCAATATGTGATATTGATCATCCATATTATGTGTATGCAAATACAATGCTAGTGAGTGCGGGAAATGGGTATGTTGATTAGTTCAAGGCAAGCAACAAATTATTTGTGAGATTAACCAGATCAGTTATTACATGGAGTATCAAAACATGGATGACACGACCTTGACAACCATGATATTTATACATGGACCAATGTACCATTAGACTAGCCCCCAATTTTGAGGAGGTAAGTTATGGATGCCCAAGGTATAAGAGACTTATGAGAGACTTATAGAAGGATGATAATACCACCAATTGAATAATGATGATAAAGAAAAGCAGTTTTAGATAAATGGGATGTATGCCCCCCTTTTTGTACTTATCTTGTGATAAGCATGCATCACTTTTAAGTGATGGAATCGTACATTTTTTGACCTTTTTTTACATGCCTGTGTGTATTATGGAACCAAATTTTTATATGATAAGTGTCATGCAAATGTGATAAATGCAAAATGCAAAATGTGTGATATGATTACTTATGATGATAAGTATTTGATTGGATGTTAATATTACAATCTAGAATGAAATAGATGTGGTAAAAATATTTCACTTTCACTCTTGAGATTATAAATAAAATATTTCAATATTATATTAAATAATATAGTTTTATATAACTTTACAAAGATAAATTAATTAAAATATATAAAAAAAACTTTTATTTCTCTTATAAGTATTTCAATACCGAACTTAAATAAATTGTTTGAATATCCATATTAATGAATATATTTTAATATGATATATGTGTGTTAATATTGACCTTAGTAAAATATTTCAATACTCAAAAGAAAAGAAAAATAATTAAAAAAAAATAATTTAGTTACTCTTAATAACAAGAAAATGTGTAGAAAATGTGTAAGTAGTAAAATTTCTATATTAAATATTAATAATGATAAATTATTTAAAAACACAATTGAAATAATCAAAAATTTATACATGGTTTATATAGAGAGACGAAAAACTACTATAAATCCATCTTAGTGATGGATTTATCAAGCACTAAAAAATCAAATTTTTTAATGTGCAATTTTTTTTTTTAAGTTTTGCATTCTAAACAATGATTTGCATATAATGAAATTGGATCCCTCTAATAATAAAAATATAATATCAAAAATAATAAATTCTTATTTCCACAACTGAGCTTAAAATAATACATAAATAACTTATATTTTAAGTGTTCAACTTTTCCTGCACCTAAAAATTCTCTTCCCAGGCTATGATATCAAACTACGTGCGTTGAAACCCTAGACGTATTAAACTCCTGAAAACTATGCTAGACCATAAATGCGTTAATATAGCATGGTATCATAGACGGAGCAAAAGAATTAAAAAGGAAAAAGAAAAATAGAAATTTAGCTGTCAAAGGTTCTAACAGAATTAAAAAGCAAAAATCTAGAGTGCAATGCAAATTTCTCCCATTTGGTAACAGGATTAAAAAGCAAAACGCTAGAATGCAAAATTGTTTAATTTCGAAAAAATATTTCTGTCCATCTGTTATGTAATCGTTGAGAGGTGTAACCTCCATAAGAATAAGAACCTCGACGTGGCAAATATGACCTTTAACATTCATTATTTATATAAGAGACAAATTTAATGTTGAAACATTAGTTACAATATATCAATAACCTAAACTTCACATAATATGTGTCAAAGTTATTATTCATTAAAATTAAACTAGCAATTTTGTAAAGGAAACACTGTAAAGCAGGAACATAGGAAAAAAATAGTATAGAAGAAATGTCATGTAGGAAGGAAAGAGTAGTATAGAGGAAATGCTCAACTACAAGTCAATTCCATAATTTGGTTACAACTACATATATTAATATCATTTTTAGATAAGTATCAGTTCTTTGGTCCTAAGATGAAATATCATCATTCAAAAACTTTAAAAAATGAAGTGTTTTATTAGTATAAGCCTTTCTTCTCTAAGAACCATAAGTATCTAAGTACCAAAAAACAGATTTTCAATGGGAAAAAAGAGATTATATCAAAACCACAAAGAATAACAACTCATGTATGGTATAACTTAGGTATTTAATGATATAATTTACAAAATCTCTTGATAAACATATAAATAATTTCATCATTTTTCCTCTTGAGAAACCATACATTTTTCATTTTTCAAAAATTTAAAAAAAAAAACTAATTACATCATTTAAATAATCTAACCTAAACCTCAATGTGTAGTTATAATATTTACCTCATATCATTGAAAATAAATGAACATTAATTTACATCATAACATTAAAAAGACAAGAACATGCTCAATGGCTACTCAAAAGAAATGAACATTAATTTTTGTGACATCAATAAAAAATACATAAACATTAATGGATTACTATGAGAAATTATATTTTTTTCTATTTTTGACAAATCTCTAAAAATCTGCCAAAAAAACATGTCTTTATACTACTGCCATATAAATTGCTTAAGATAAAAATAACAATATAGATTAAAAGATAATAATGTTTTATTGTTTAAATTGTATTTTTTACTAGATTGAAACCCTTACAAAAGCTCCAAAACATTTAAATTATAGATATTCAACAACTTAAAATTATATATATATATATATATATATATATATATATATATATATTACCAATTACTAAAAACACTGCCTAAAAACAACTTTTATACCACTGCCATATACAACCTAAAAACAACTCTATATACTATTGTCATATGAATTATATAAAATAATATTTTTTCTATTTTTCACCAAATACTAAAAAACTGCAAAAAAAAAAAAAAAAAAAAGCACTTATTTATACTACTAACATATAAAAAAACTGCAAAAAAAAACACCTATTTATACTACTAACATATAAATTGTTTAAAATAAAAATAGCAATATAAATTAAAAATTGCTTAAAATAAAAATAATTTTTTTAATTAAAATATGATAATATTTTAACTAAGTAAAATAAATTTAATTAATCTTTATAAAATTTCCAAAACATTTAAATGTTTGATATTCATCCAATTAAAATTACAATTTCCCAACCTATGATAATTATTAAAAATCTGTTAAATACAAGGCCAAGAAGTCATTCCATTAAACCAACTAAATTAAATTACTCAATAAGTCAACTCATTAAACTAAACTCTGGGATAGTAATTGCTCAAGATAAGACTAACATTAGATTGGAAAGACCAATTTGGTTTTTATTTTGTATTTTCAAAATCGTTGGTACACTATCATTCACAATTACTAGTTGTCTCAATAAGAGTGCGTGTTATTTAATATACATGGAAACTCAATTAATTACATTTCTTCAAGGGCATATGGCGAACACTGCTAATATTACACAAATAAAATTTGGAATAGAAGACTGCCAATATTACACAAATAAAACTCGGAGTAGAAATAACCGAGCCTTGAATTCCAAAAGTTCGCTGGCGATTTGTTTAAGGAGGAAGGAAAAAACAGAAGATTCAACCAGAAATGGATTTTTCTCTTTAAAGATATAACTGTGAAAAATCACCAAGTCTATGCTACCAGGTCCAGTAGGGCAAACAATTTTAAATCAGTATCAATCCCACGGCGAAGTTTTAAAAACTCAATGATGTACAATAGTATTTCACAGTCAAATTTTGAGCAGGCGGATGAAAGAAAATTATTAGAATTGGAGAGAGCAGCAGCTATTCCACAGGAATAAAACACAATAATTAAATCTATATTACACACTTACACAAGAGATACATACGTAGATATATAGTTGGATTGAAATCCACCTAATTCCAATCTTAGAAAGAGAGGTTGAGAGAATATCTCAACAATCTCAACAAACCCAACCCAATCTACTAACAATTTACTAAAGTAAGCTTATTCTAATACCCTCCCTTAATGTTTACTTTACAAGTTACAATACAAGACAAGGTTGCAACATAATGAACTTTCGTCTCTTTGTCTGATCTGGCCTTCATCAGCAACTCTACCCACTCTGTAGTCTTCTGGATTCCACTCTTTCTTTCTCCACATCTTCGAGCTTACCTTTCAACCCATTTAAAGTACACATGCTTCTGACCATCAATGCTGAATTTGTAAGATTAAAGATTCTTGACACCCCCGAAGAAGAGTCTCGACACTGAACTATCCTATGGAAATATTTCCATCTGTGAAATAACCCCGAAGAATAAATTTCAACAATGGATAGGAAAATATTCTAGGTACAGAATATGATCAACGATCAATCCAACAAAGTGACCTTTACACACTTACAAACTCACAAGGTAAAGGTAACCTGTAATTGTCGATCTTGGAGCACCGAAGTACAACAAGAATCTACAACATATAACAGATTTTCACAATCAAATTAGCGATACCTCTCGGCACCGAAGAACGTCGAGAAACACTATTTTAAATTGTGTAAATCTATTCAATAATTGGTCTTTATTATAAAACTTTACAAACCAACAAAATAAACCCACAAATTCAATGATATTCTGCAACACTCCTTAGTACGCACGCAAGTAGAGCAGCTCCACTCTGTCCTTTGCTCACGCAGTGCACCTCGTCCAACAGTAAATTAATGGATTTTCCACCATTGTTTTTCTCAGATTGGTCAATTCGACAGCAATGCCAATCATACAAGCCACCGCAGCACAAAATGCAATCCAGTAAGCAGCAATCGATCCTCTGCTAGCACTAAAAGCTGTTGTAACCGCAGTTTCTCCGCCATGGACATTTTTATTCGCACCATTCAAAACGGCAAAAATCATAGCATCGTATTCAAAATTTTCCTCTACAGCTTGAAGCCATTTTTGTTCCCGCTGTAGTACTGCCGCGGTGAATTGAAATTGCAGCTCCCAAGATAGTACAGTCTGCTTAATCTCGAAATGCCTCTCTCAATGTCGGCATGTAAGACTCAAGAAGGTTGCGGATATGCTGAAACAACGCTCGGCCAGCACATTCACCTGCATAAGAATTTCACCCGCCGGAAGAGGAAGAGCCACGGGATCACGCGGAAGGATTTGGCAGAATTTTCAGATTTTTAATAAAATATTACTCGTCAGGATACGTGGTGAGATCCTTTGATCCAGGTTACCAAATTTTTCATTCTCAGATCTGTGCGTTGCAATTCCAGATTCGACTAAAATTTCCTTAATTATTGCTTCCTTTCAACTTCGCACAGTGCATCTCTCGCATCCTTCTTCCCATAGCGCCTTCCGTTCTGGAAAAATTAATTTGATCCACGTGGTATACAGTCAGCCACTGCAAAAGCTACCCACTGCTTCAGCGTAGAGTACCAGAAAATGCAGAAAACAGTGAATTGGAACTTTGATTGGATATGTGATGACCTTCAAAAAAAAAAAATTATTCAAACAAAATTTCACACAACAAACACTCGAACAAACAACACAACTCTCACATCTTCCTGGGTACTCCCATGAGGGATTAAGCCCAGCTAGGCTCTGATACCATATTAGAATTGGAGAGAGCAGTAGCTATTGCACAGGAATAAAACACAATAATTAAATCTATATTACACACTTACACAAGAGATACATACGTAGATATATAGTTGGATTGAAATCCACCTAATTCCAATCTTAGAAAGAGAGGTTGAGAGAATATCTCAACAAACCCAACCCAATCTACTAACAATTTACTAAAGTAAGCTTATTCTAATAAAAATAGTCAGTACACTAGATAGCTAGCTTCAAAGGTCGGAAACTGAACACTTGTCATATCGGCCACATTCTTTAGAGATATGTGCGCTTCCTACAGAGTCACCATCTCAAAATTTCTTGATTGTGTTATGAGTAGAAGGTTTTAGCAGGAGATTCCATAAATTAGTTCATCCAGACGGTCATCAAGATTTTACCTTCTCAGCTTTGCATAGAGATCAACGTTCTAACCATAATCGCCCTAAATGCAGAGGTACCAATCTGCAAAAAGACTTGGGGGACATTTCCTGACATTTTTCCAATTTGATGAAGACTCTAAAACTATTTTTTATAACCAATTAATAACAAATTTCAATAGGAAGATAAATATTATTTGAATCATCTAACATTTAAATCAAGGTACACAATGATACAGGTAGCAATTGAGGTAAGTTGTTTTCAAATAAGAACACTTTACAGCGTAATTAAAGAGATGAACTTTCTTATTATTATTTACTCAATTTTTAAAATTTTTGCATTTCTCTTTTTCACCAACATTATAAAGGAAGAAATTAAATGTAATTTCAATTTCCTTTGCATGATACAACTCATTTGTATAAAATGCAATTCATATATTTTTAATTCACATACAAAGTCCGAATAATTTTCATATTTTAATTTATAAAGTAGACACTCTTCAAGTGGCCAAATAAATGTGTGGAACATTAAACTTATTATTTTGCACAATAAACTTTACTATTTAAAAAAAAAAATTCAATAATTATAAAACTGTAATATCCCTATAATATAGGAACTGTAACTTCCTTAGTAAAATAATTTTAAGTTAATATAATTTTAATAGTTTTAATTCAGAGTTTATTGAAATTAAAATTGAGTTGTTTTTAGTATGATGTTTGAAGGTGTTTTTAGTGGAATTTCAAGTTTAATTTTTCAAAAAATTGGTAAGAATTTATTGAAAACCTAAGTTTGATGGGTAACTTTGCATAATCTAAATGCTTTAGAGATTTTTTAGAGTGCTCAATCCATATAGAGTCAAAAAAACCACTTTAAATAACACAAATCAAAATTTCACTAATTAAAATTAATTTTGAGTAACCACTTTTGTCCCATGGCTCTATGCTTTGGAAAAAAAAGATTTTTGTATAAAAAGTTTAGACAAGGAATTATGGGGAGGGTATTAAGCGGTTAGGAATACATTTTTATTGAAAGGATCCAAGACTTCCCACCTGCCTGCATGAATACAATGGTGGTAGTCAATAGGTCATTTTTCTTTCCTTCGAAATGACTCGGATAAAAGGTTTTACAGCACTGTCGCTAAACTCATATCTAAATGATGCAAACGTGGGGAACACTGATAAAGTTGTATGATTTTGAATACTCATATCTAAATGATGCAAATGTGGGGAACACTGATAAAGTTGTATAATATTGCCATCTATTCAAAATCATTTAATCTTTTTCCATTGACCGTTTGAGGCTTGGAATCTCAAAACTAAAGCTTTTGGGCAGAGTGTTCGTTTTAATAGTTTCAACGAAGAGGGTAGATAGCTAGAAGGAATTTTATCTATCTTTGATGGAAAATTTTACTTGTTAATTTCCATCCATTAATCACTAAATATTTTAACAAAATGAAGAAACATATGCAAGTCAATTTGTGTATGATCAACCCCTAAATGCCTGAGAACTTTTATTGTTCAAAGAAATCATGGTCACCTGCAAATAGCCGAAGAATTCAAGCCATACGCTAGCATGGAGGTGCAGGCCGGAGTGAATTTGATGTACACATCAGGGAATTTTGGTGCGCAAAAGATGGGTTGAAATTGTGCGGTAAGAAATAATGAGTAGTTATAAGCACATGATTAAGATTAATGAGCAGTTATAAGCACATGATTAAGATTCACTGTATTATCTTTTTGAGAAAGAACGCAGATGGATGTTGTATGCATAAAACATAAAAGATTAGATTAGCCACGTTATTTTGGGAAGAACTGCATGGTAAGGATTACTAACTGTGCTATTTTTTGTAAGGAGAACCTACTAACTAAATTTATTTTCTTGAAAGAAAAATTGGTTAAATTGGTTATGAAATTTTGTGAAGAATAGTTATTATGTTCATTTACTTAGGATAAAAAAAATATTGCATGCATTAAGAGAGTAGCTATTATGATTAGCTTTTTTTTTCTCTTAAGAATACCCAATTGTATGCCTCAAGGAATAGCTATTATGCATGTGATGTTCTTGGAAAAGAAATATAAGTTTGCATGCATAGAAAACTAGTTACTATGCATTAGATTCTTTAAACAAAAAAGATATGTGATCCCATGCATGATAATAAAGTTAGTACCTTAGATTTTCTTTAAAAAGGAAATATGCATGTGCATGCATCGAAAAGACAACCTTGGTATTTTCTATTATATTTATTGGGAAGGAAAAGCGCAGTTACATGCACAAAACAATAGAGTATTAATTTTCTTTTAGAAGAATATGTGTTTATTTGCCACCATTTTGAAAAGAGAGAAAAGTTTGTTTGCAAGCTTGAAAGAGTGGTGGAAAGAAAAGTTGGTTTGCAACTTGAAAGAGTGGTTGCTTGCACTTGGTCCCTTGGAAAAGAAAAGAAAGTAATGCATAGTAATAACTTTTGTATAGCTTATGAACATTAAAATATAAGTTATGCGTATATAAATTTCTGAAAAGATTGCATAGCTAGATTGATTATGTGAAAGGTAGGAAAATTTAAGTCAACATTGTTATTGTCTTAAAAATGTTTGTTTTGTTTCCATGCATAAAAGAAGTTGCATGCATTAACTATGATATTTATTTAAAAAAATCCATAGAGAAACCATGTCATTTCCTAAAAATATTGGAAGGGAATATTGGAAGAGAATCATGCCCATGAGAAATAAGTATTATATTAATCTTATGGAAAGAAAATACATATATTTTCATGTAGAAAAAGAACAATTTCTTTCTATATATATATATATATATATATATATATATATATATTTTCTTTTAAAAGGTTTTGCTGGGTGATTCTTTGAAATTCTTTATTTCATAGATCTTTGGAAAAAGAAACACGAATTTACATACTAAAAGTTAATTGATTGTGGTAAATCTCCTTATACACAAAAGATTGTAGATATTATGAAAAAGAATAAGAGTATTTATGCATATAGACATTAACTGTTATATTAACTTTCTTTTGAAAAAGAAGTATGTATTTCTTTACATGAAAATAATAGCTAATGATGGTAGAACTCTAGAGAAAGAAATATTGGTTGCATACATTAAAGAAAAGTTATTATGATAAGCTCTTGCATGCATAAAGAATAGTCATTGTGTTATAGAGATATGTTCTTTGAATCGATAGAAGAACTATTGAGCTATATTTATTTTTGAGTATTTGATTATTTTTATGCTATCATAACTATTATGTTAGTTTCTTTTGGAATAAGATTATGCATATCCATGCAAGATTTTTATTAGATTTAATTTGGAAAGAATATATATTTGCATGCGAGAAATTATAACATGTTGTGTTAGCCTACATTGGAAAGGATTCCTTGGGAAAGAAGATGAATTTACATGCATAAAATTCATAGTACTATTGGATTCCTTGGAATATATATATGGATAATGTTGGTGTAATATTTTGAAAAATAAGACATGTATTTGTATCATATATTCTGTTAAGATTTATTTTGGGAAGATTCTTCAGGAAAGTATATGCATTTTCATGCATAGGAACAACATTCATTGTGTTATATTTATTTACGTATTTCCATGCACCAAAAGTAATAACTATGATTTCAATAATTTGAGATACATCGTAAACAAGTGCAACATTTATAAACAATTAAGACTTTAAAATTATTTGTGATGAATGTAATGAGAGGGTTAAGGTCAATAGTGGAGATTACTATTTACAACTCATGAATGTAAAAATAAAAATAAAAAAATTGTCATTTACCAACATTATTCAATAGTGGACATTGAATAATTTCTTTTTTTATTAGAGGAAGAATTTGAATTTACTACCTAGAACATTGAATTTACTACCCAAAACAAAACTTAGTCAAAACTTCAATGGATATTTGGATGTATAAAGAGGATTTTATAAGACATGAAATTTCGTGAAGGATGAAACAACATAAATTTCTAATTACGTTCATCTTCTAATTTTTTTTTATGAGTTTGACAAAATATGAAAACAAATAATTTTTTAAAATATATTTAACTTACTAGCACAACCACATTAGTAAATTTGGTTGATGGATTAATAAACCTGAAGGATTGATATTATAAACCGAAGGGAACAATAAACCCAAGGAATTAGTAAACGCTAGGGATTAATCTTATAAACCTAAGGGAATAATAAACCCAAGGTATTAATAAATATGAGGGACTAATATTATAAACCCAAAGCATATAATCCCTAAGATAAATATTATAAACCCTAAAATAAATATGGTTGACCATGGTAGACCATGCTTAACCATGATTTATTTTCATATCGAGACAATATTTATGACAATGCGACATTGGACCATAGTTGACCAAGATTAACCATGGATGACCATGAATAATTTTAAAAAAAATGGTTGACCATGGTTAATTGTGGTTGACCATGGTTGGCCAAGATTGACCATGGATGACCATGATTGATTTTAACAAACATGGATGACCATGATTGATTTTAACAAACATGGTTGACCATGATTGATTGATTGATGAAATATTTTTCACATTGTGACATTTGACCAAGGTCGACCATGGTTGAACCCTTAGATTAATAGACCCAAGGGACTGATATTATAAACCCAAGGAATTAATACTAAAGCCCCAAGGGATTATAAACCCGAGGGAATAATATTAAACCCAAGGGATTAATATTATAAACCCAATGTATATAAACCCTATGATAAATATTATAAACCCTACAATAAACATGGTTTACCATGGTTGACAATGGTTGATTTACATATTGAGACAATCCTTTTCACAATGTAACGTTGGACCATTTTTTACCATGCTTGACCATTATTGATTTTCATATCGAGACACTCATTGTCACAATGAAACATTGGACCATGGTTGACCATGGTAAATTTTCATATTGAGACAATTGTTTTCATAATACGATGTTCAACCATGGTATAATATTAAACCTAAAGGGTTAATATTATAAACCGAAGGTATATAAACCCCAAGATAAATATTATAAACATGGTTGACCATGGTTGATTTTCATATTGAGACAATCCTTGTCATAATGCGACGTTGGACCATTGTTGACCATGCTTGACCATGATTGATTTTCATATCGAGACAATATTTTTCACAATGCAACGTTGGACGATGGTTGGCCATGGTTTATTTTTATATTGTGACAATATTTGTCATAATGTGACGTTCAAAGATGGTTGACCATGATTGAACATGATTGATATGATAAACCCAAGGGAATAATAAACCCAAGAGAATAATAAACCTAAGGGATTATAAACCAAGGAAATAATATTAAACCCTAGGTATATGAACCCTTAGATAAATAAATCCAAGAGATTGATATTGACGTTGAACCATGGTTGACCAAGGTTAACCATGGATGACCATGATTTATCTTATAAAACATGGTTGATGGTGGTTGACCATGATTGACCCAAGGGATTAATATTATAAACCCAAAGAGATTAATTCTAAAACCCAAGGTATTATAAACCCAAGGAAATAGTATTAAACCTAAGGGATTAACATTATAAACCCAACATATATACACCCTAAGATAAATATTGGAAACCTAAGGGATTAATACTAAAAACCCAAAGGATTATAAACCCAAGGGAATAATATTAAACCCAAGGGATAAATATTATAAACCCAAGATATATAAACCCTACGATAAATATTATAAACCCTAAAATAAATATGGTTAACCAATATTGATTTTCATATTGGTGCAATCTTTATCACAATGTGACATTGGACTATGTTTGACCATGATTAATTTTCATATTAAGAAAACGTTTGACACAATGTGACATTGGTTAATGGTTGGATATAGTTGACCATGGTTGATTTTATATTCAGAAAATCATCGTCACAATGTGATGTTGGACCATGGTTAACCATGGCTGTCACAATATGACCTTAGACCAAGAGACAATCTTTGTCACAATGTGACCATGGTTGACCATGATTGAGTATGGCCAACCATGGGATTGATAAACCCAAGGTATATGAACCCTTAGATTGATAAATCCAAGGGATTGATAATATAAACCCACGATATGAATTCTAAAACCTCAAGGTATTTTGAACCCAAGAGAATAATATTAAACCAAATGGATTAATGTTATAAACCCACACTATATAAATCGTAAGATAAATATTGTAAACCTAAGGGAATAATAAAACCAATGGATTAAAACTAAAAACCTAAGGGATTATAAACCCAAGGGAATAATATTATAAACCCAATCTATATAAACCCTAAGATAAATATTATAAAACCTAAAGTAAACATGGTTGACCACGACTGATTTTCATATTGAAAAAATATTTGTCAAAATGCGACGTTGGACAATGGTTGGCCATGATTGATTCTTATATTGAGACAAACTTTGGCACAATGAAACGTTGGAAAATGGTTGGGCATGGTTGATTTTCATATTGAGACAATATTTGTCACAATGCAACATTGGACCATGGTTGACCATGGTTATTGATCATGATTAAGCATGGTCGATTTAAATGTTGACACAATATTTAACATAATGTCACATTGGTGTTGAGTGTGTGTTATATTCTTTCCACAACTAGCCCTAGGAGGGAAGAAGGTGGTAAGAGGGGGTTGCCAACTCCCCACGCTTACGTCGGGCACAATAGGGGGGTCACAACCCCCCTCCATGGGGTCTGGAGCAGTGCCCCGAGAATTTTTATTTGGACCCTATATTAGGTGGGCAGACCTACCTATGGTTTTGTGCATGGGTTTGCACATGGTCTTGGGCATGATGGTTTTTTGCCCATGGTATTTTGAAGATCTGGTCAAGGGAAATACTATTATGTTCTAATCCATGGTTAATGGATTGGCGTTTATTAATGCTTCGACATGTATATGTTTGTGTGTGTGTGTGTGTTGTAACATTAAAATAAATATAATGAAAAATCAAGCTCGTAGTCCCAATTTTGGGATCCAGGGGAAAATCTCTATGTATATACATTTTTATGTTTTATGATCTCGCTATTGTTTTTTATTTTTTGTTTTAAGAGGTTGTTTGCAGATAATTTTTGTACAGGGTTAAAACCTACCTTTGGAATTGGAGTTGTTTCGGCTTCAAGAGGACGCCTTTCATATTGAGGGGTTTTTGCTCGGGCCTTTGGTAGACCTTGTCTAGTGGGAGATCTACGGTGAAAGAAGATGGAAAGCAGTGGAAAGATAGAGATCGAGAAATTTAATGGTCATAGTTTTGTGGAAGCTCAATATGGAGGATTTGCTGGTGGATAAAGATCGGTGGATCGCGGTATATCCAGGTACTAAACCAATGACAATGTCAGATGAAGTCTGGGCAAATTTGGATCGGAAGGAAAAGAGCACAATACGGTTGTGTATCTCAGATTTGGTATTTTTGAATGTATCTGGGGAAGCTATGATGAAGGCTTTATGGGAAAATTTAGGGACTTTGTACCAATCTAAGTCTCTGGTGAATAAATTTTTCATGCGGAAAAATATGCATAGCCTAAGGATGAATGATGGAGACTCAGTGACAGAGCATCTGAATGCCTTCAATACTCTGGTAATTCAATTATCATCTGTTGATGTTAAAATCTCAGATGAATATAAGTGCATCATTTTTTTTTGTTCTCTACCAGTTTCGTGGGATAGTCTGGTTGTTGCAATAGGTAGCAATACAACTACCTTGAATTTTGATGAAATTTTCTCAGCCTTTTTGTCAGAGGAAATGAGATAGAAAAATATGGAGGACCGGAATGGATATGCCTTTAATGTACAAGGACGATCCAAAAAAAAAAAAAAAAAAAAATCTCGAGTGGGAGATATAAATCTAGAGGGATATCTAAATCTCCAGGAAAGCCTGTAAAGTTGTGCTGGAAATGTGGAAAGGAAGGGTGTAATGTTCCTTTTTTAGAAACATTGTCGAATGACAAAGAAAATCTATTCCAGAGATAGACTGCAGGGGCATTTACTGGATTTGTCACCTTTAAACAAAGGATGAGCTCCAGAGGCTACTTGGCCCACTAGCAGATTCTGTCTATAGAGTGATTTTCAAGGGACAATATCCCCAAGAGGGAAACACAACAAGATTGGGAATCTCCCAATATTGCAGCTACAACAATAACAAATACATCAAATGGTAAATAGCAGTGAATCATATACACATGAAATGCCGAAGAACCCAATGGTCATCACATTAGATCATAGCATCAATAAAATATACAACTCCTTGAGGAAATGATCACTCAAGCAAGGCACTAGAAGCCTCAAGAAACCTGTACATGTAAATATGAAATACATAGCTGCATAAATAAAGCTTTAGACCATGACTGCGCAATTATAGGAGGAAATGCTGCATAAATGATAGAAATACAAATGATATAGCAATATGGGCTCAGATAAGAAGGGGGAGCAAGATCTCAACCCCTGAAAATACATAACATCAATCCTCTAAAAGGATTGGCTGAAATCTATACAAAAATGGCATTTTGCATAAATGTTGGAGTTGTTGGGTAGTAGCAACTCAAGAACTGGAAATACATGGAGAAGGCTGAAATAGCTGCAACAAATGAAGAAACCTCCTCCAATAGAAATCTGAAGTGAAAGGCTGATCCTTTCACCCAAGACTTCTCCTCCAAGTGACTGTCAATCCCTCACAGCAAATCTCCTCTCTAAATAACGCTGTCTACTGAAGGGACTACGCTGCCAATGATGGAATGTGGTTGGCCTGATGCCAAAGATGATGGGATATTCTCTAGAACGACATTTTATGATCTCCCAATGAATAGAATATCTCTCCACTGAAAAACAAGCTCTGGATGGTGTATGGAAACCTCCCCGGCAACACCCAACAACACTGCACAATATCTGCTGCAGAAAATGCGCTGATGTAGATGGTTGAAGCTATGGCATGAATGCCTGAATATGGGGAATGGAGTGCAATCCTTCATGAGCTACTCAAGAAGGAGAGGAATTTCTAAACAGGACTCCCTCGTGCCCGAAGGCACTGCAGCTCTGCTGAATAGCAAGAGGCAGCAACAAGTATTCAAGACTCAAATGTAAAAATGATCAAGATCCTCTCCATGGCTGCATTTCTCCTCTTTTAAACAATGATCCTTCCCTCCATGGGCCCTACTTCGAATTAAGGTTTCCTACCTCTAGAATCTTCCCTCCTACGTTGTCCCACATAGTGCTTTCCAACTCATGCCAACGCAGTTTGACTTGGTCAACCTTGGCTAAGCATG
Source organism: Pinus albicaulis (assembly GCA_034641835.2). Classification (NCBI taxonomy): domain Eukaryota; kingdom Viridiplantae; phylum Streptophyta; class Pinopsida; order Pinales; family Pinaceae; genus Pinus; species Pinus albicaulis. The sequence goes on from CM076575.1 coordinate 892,597,640, forward strand.
TATGCAAAAACCTCCTTTCAGACATGGAGGTGTGAAATCCAGCTCCAATATTATCCTCTTTCATACTTAGAGGATTTTTATTCTCTAATGATGCAAATAATGGGTCCCCTACCCATTTTATTAATCTCTTTAACAAAAATAAATGTTTTATAAAATTTGGAACATTACAGTCCTCCCCTCTCAAAATATTGCTTGCCCTCAAGCAATTGTAAGGATGAACTGAGCTTCTTTTTACCCTTCCTATTATAGCATCCTTATGTGATGATCTCTTCAAGGAAAAGGATGTCATATCAGCAATCAAGTCTCCAAACTGTCCCTCCAACATATGCAATCTAGCCTTTGGGTGAACACTCCCAAAATAGCTATCATGTAGAAACAAGTATCCATGAAGGAACAAGAGCTATATAAGGGCCTCCTTGAGGCATGAGATCTGATATATAATGGGACTGATCATCCCTCATATGAACCTCCCATCCCCATGCCATCAATCATGAAAATAAGCTACCTCCCAACAAGATAACTCATGGAAAAATCACCCTCCACCTTGAGCTCCAGAAATGAAGGTGGGCTGAAATCTGATCATGGCAAGCACTATAACTTTCCCCATGTTGTCCTATCCCCACTTATGACAAGTGTGGAGTGTATGCTGATCCTAGGCTGCAAATATATTGCCCTCAAATGGCAAAATGAAGAGTAATCCCCCAAGAATCTCCCCTCCATCAATGAAAAATCAGCTGGCCCAAGACATGTCATCTATGATGAATAGGACAAGATCACCATAGAATGCCCCCCATGACATGTTTTTTGTATGTTATACCATGTGCAGCAAGTGCAGCTGTAGAAAATAACATCCACTACAGCTGCAGAAAATAACATGGCAAGTATTGTACAAGAATATCACCTCTACTATTGAACAGTAAAATAGATGAGTGAATCAGCAACATAAGTTCAAACACTTGCCCATATACATACAATGGATGGATAAAATTACCAAGCCCATGGCTTACCCCACAATTAAGCAAATATGTGGCTGTAGCCATGCCTCCTCTCATGTTCCTTTTAGAACATGCACTGCAGAAAATGTGAGAGTTTCTCTCACTCAAAGACACATCCAGCTCATGTGCCCTTATCATAATCATGCTTCTTATACAAGTCTGATCCATATCAGCAAGGAAGTCATGATCAGAAATACAATGAGGAAAATTCTGAAGGTTTCATGTGTTGCAAGAATGTACCAACAGTTTTCCAAAAGTGACAGCGCAGTTTTTCCAAACTGCTGCTTTGAGAAATGATATGGCAAGTTGTTTTCAGCTCATGAATAATAATGTATGTTTTGATAATGCATGGTAAGTGGCTAAACATAAATGCTGAACATACATGGAAGGTAACACTTGCCCAAGGCCATATAAAATATGGTTGTCTCCATCATACAAATTGGCCCAATTTTGATCCATGGAGCAATCTGGTAAGCTTGCCCTCTTGTAGAGCTTTGCACTGCAAAATAATGATAAGATTATACAAATCAGCCAATGTAAAAACAAATCTCTTACCATATACCAGGAGTAAGATGATGTATGGATCCATGAATGAACCCTCCATAGTTTTTTGGCATGCTCCCATGAAGAGGAATGAACTAGTTGCAGCAAGAAGACCTTTCTTCTCATGCTTGGAAATCCAAGTCAAGAAGAATGTATCATAGATGACTTCTTCCACTACCTCATCCATCTCACCTCCTTTTGTCTATCAAGTGAAAATAATATGAAATGATCCTAGGACTTGTGGGTTATGGATCCACCACACTTCCGTTGGGCAAACTTCATCCATTGGTTACTACTCCAAAGAGACAACGTTGTTGGTCTATATACATAGGCTCTCATCAATATTCAGCTCCATTCTTTGACATGCTCTTGTCAAAGATATCCTTCACAATGCTGCAATACATAAGAAGCCCCTCCCAAGGTGGAAGTACCTATCTATCATCAAAGGCCAAGGATATAATGCCATCTCCTCTTCCTGCAACATCATGCAAAGTATGAGAGCAGTTCTTCCCTTGCTCTCTCAAGCAAAGAAAAAAAGTATTTTGCTGCCCTCCCATACTTCCATCATACAACTCATGTGATGAAGACAAAATGAATGATATGAGGATCACATCAACATCATACATCCATACTCTTTGCTGCTCAATGATGAAAGTATCCTACCACTTTTCCTCTTCTTTGGTACTCCTCCCTTCCATCCTCCCAAATTTTTTTTTTCTTTCTGCATCTCATGAGAGTTTGAAATGCAACTACTTGGAGACCTCTTAGGAAAGGCCTCTCTCCCATGAATATGTTGGACATATGAAGATCCAAATGTGATGGAGGTGATGTCTTTTCTCCACCCATGTTCAACAGTGCTGTTGGTTCCTCCAATGATGTAGCAACTGTCTCCTCCTCTGGTTCACAAATTGTTTCATGATTCTCCATGGAGGTGTCATGGTTTACTTCATCCTCTAAAAGTTTACACTCTCACCTTGAAGGCTGAATTCAAATCATCAAAGATGTATGAGGATGAGGGTTCTTACCCTCCTTGAACCCTTTGCACAGTGTAGTGCAAACATGAGGCCCTAAAGTGGCCATGTGATTTGATCCTGGGACCTCCTCATATGAAATTCCACCATCCTTAAGATTATTTGCTGAAATAGAAAATGGAACTTTACTCATACCTTGGTGGATCTTGGGACCTTCTTGTGTGGCTACAATGGCTGTTCCTCCAATGGCTTCCTCATCCATAGATGTAGAAGGCTACTCCTCCAAAGCTGTAGCAGTGTTGGTGTAATTCTCCTCCCATGGTGGAATGGATTCCTCTTCCTTTGTCCTCCCTCCATCAAAGGTTTGGATCAACCTTTGAGAAAATTCTCCAAAATAACTCACCCTTGAATGGACCAATGGTTTGAACCACAAAATAGAGGTTTTATCCTCCATGTGCAGCACTGCCATTTCCACTGCTTCTTTCTCTGCCACTGGATGCAGCAATAAAATGCCTCCAGCTTCTTCTCCCAAGATCTAGCTGAAGTAACCCCATCAAATGTAGACAATAGAAGCCTATTGCCTCTGATTTATCCTTTTCCATAGGGCCTTCTCTCCTCCATCTGTTGAATAGACTGTGAGAATGTTGTAGCTCTCCTAAATGCTGCAAAATGGGGTTTATAGTCACCTGGTACTTGCATAAGATCTGGAAACCCAAGCATCTGCCATGCTGGTCTTCAAGAGAATAGGAAGTGCATGGACCTTCCTCTTCTCCCCTTTTCTTCTCCTCCACCCAAGGGAGGCTCTTCTTTATTCAAAAATATATGAGCTCAGGCTCATCTTCTTCATCATTCTCTTCTGAAATCGAACTCACAGGTTGTGCCAGTTCGATGCTCTGATACCATTGTAATGTTCCTTTTTCAGAAACATTGTCAAATGACAAGGAAAATCTATTCCAGAGATAGACTGCAGGGGCATTTACTAGATTTTTCACCTTTGAAAAAAGGATGAGCTCCAGAGGCTACCTGGACCACTAGCAGACTTTGTCTATAGAGTCATTGTCAAGGGACAATATCCCCAAGAGGGAAACACAACAAGATTGGGAATCTCCCAATATTGCAGCTACAACAATAACAAATACATCAAATGGTAAATAGCAGTGAATCATATACACATGAAATGCCGGAGAACCCAATGGTCATCACATTAGATCATAGCAGCAATAAAATATACAACTCCTTGAGGAAATGATCACTCAAGCAAGGCACTAGAAGCCTCAAGAAACATGTACATGTAAATATGAAATACATAGTTGCATAAATAAAGCTCTAGACCATGACTGCGCAGGTATAGGAGGAACTGCTGCATAAATGATAGAAATACAAATGATATAGAAATATGGGCTCAAATAAGAAGGGGGATCAAGATCTCAACCCCTGAAAATACATAACATCAATCCTCTAAAAGGATTGGCTGAAATCTATACAAAAATGGCATTTTGTAGAAATGTCGGAGCTGCTGGGTAGCAGCAACTCAAGAACTGGAAATACATGGAGAAGGATGAAATAACTGCAACAAATGAAGAACCCTCCTCCAATATAAATCTGAAGTGAAAGGCTGATCCTTTCACCCAAGACTTCTCCTCCAAGTGATTGTCAATCCCTCATAGCAAATCTCCTCTCTATATAATGCTGTCTCCTGAAGGGAATGTGTTTCCAATGATGGAATGTGGTTGGCCTGATGCCAAAGATGATGGGATATTCTCTAGAACCACCTTTTTTGATCTCCCAATGAATAGAATATCTCTCCACTGAAAAACAAGCTCTAGATGGTTTATGGAAACCTCCCCGACAACACCCAGCAACACTGCACAATATCTGCTGCAGAAACTGCGTTGATGTAGATGGATGAAGCTATGGCCTGAATGCCTAAATATGGGGAATGGAGTGAAATCCTTCATGAGCTACTCAAGAAGGAGAGAAATTCCTAAACAAGACTCCCTCGTGCCCGAAGGCACTGCAGCTCTGCTGATCAGCAAGAGGCAACGACAAGTTTTCAAGACTCAAATGTAAAAATGATCAAGATACTCTCCATGGCTGCCTTGCTCCTCTTTTAAACAATGAGCCTTCCCTCCATGGGCCCTACATCGAATTAGGGTTTCCTCCCTCTAGAATCTTCCCTCCTACGTAGTCCCACATAGTGCTTTCCAACTCATGCCAACGCAGTTTGACTTGGTCAACCTTGGCTAAGCATGTATGCAAAAACCTCCTTTCACACATGGAGGTGTGAAATCCAGCTCCAATATGATCCTCTTTCATACTTAGAGGATTTTTATTCTCTAATGATGCAAAGAATGGGTCCCCTACCCATTTTATTAATCTCTTTAACAAAAATTAATGTTCCATAAAATTTGGAACATTACAAAGGGCACTTCAAAAAGGACTTTAGATATAAAGCTCCTGAGAAAGGAAAGGAATCTGATGATGTTCCTTTTGCAGAGGCAAAAACCACCTTAGATGAAGGTGGAAATGTAAATTTTACTTCTTGTTCAAATACAAATGTAGATCATGAGGCATGGTTGATTGACTTAGGTGCATCCTTTCACTTCACTCCCCACAGGGAGTGGTTCTACGAGTATGAGAAATATGATGGTGGTGATGTCTTCTTAGGGGATGATAGGAAGGCCAGAATATTTGGACATGGAAAAGTCAGGTTGAAGTTGCAATGTGGAAGGATTACAACACTTCCTAGTGTTCTGCATATTCTTGCATTGGCCAAAAATATGATTTATGTAAGCAAGATGGATGATGCAGGTGTAAAAACAGTGTTCGAGAAATATACCTGCAAGATGGTTCGAAGAGCACTAGTGTTGATACAAGGAGTTCAGATTGGAACTATGTACAAGCTTATGGGTAGCATTGTTATTGATGGGTGCAATAGTTCTGTGGTTCCTGAAAGTGGAGCAGAAAGCCTAATGGTCTTTGGAGAAAAGACCATGCTATGGCATCAAAATCTTGGACATATTGGAGAGAAGGGCCTTTGAATACCACATGGTAACGGTATGGTAGAAGGTATATCTAATTTCTCTCTGGATTTCAATTTCTGTGAACATTGTGTATATGGGAAGCAGAATCGGGTGAGTTTCCCTTCTAGTGCTAAGAGGGCGAACAAGATATTAGAGCTTTTACACAGTGATGTGTTTGGAACTATGTCGGTTCCATCACTGGGTAAGTCCATGTACTTTGTGTCATCTATATATGAATTCTCAAGGAATACATAGATATATTTCCTAAGGAAGAAATATGAAATCTTTGAAATATTTAAATTATTCAAGGCTCTGATGGGAAACCATACATAGAATAAGATAAAGGTGTCGAGGAAAAATAATGGAGGAGAATTTTTCAAGAAGGAATTTGAAGAGTTCTGTAAGAAGTGTGGTATAGAAAAGCAAAAGACTACTATATACACACCTCAACAAAATGGAGTTGCAAAAAGAATGAATAGAACGTTGATGAAAAAGGCAAGATGCATGCTCAGTGGTACCGGGTAAGGATAAGAATGATGGGCAGAGGTAGTGGAGACTTCATGCTACCCGATTAACATATCACCTTCATCAGCATTGAAGGATAAGACTCCTAGATGAGGTATGGACTGGTAAGAAACCCTCTCTTTCACATCTGCGGGTATTTGGATGTGATTCATATGTACATGTTCCAAAGGATAAAATGACCAAGTTGGATAGTAGATATGAAATGTGCATATTTATTGGGTATAAGGATGGTTTAAAAGGTTATAAGTTTTGGAACTCAAAAACAAGGAAGGTCGTGTACATTCGAGATGTGGTGTTTAGAGAGGTGAAATATGTTGCTAAACATGAAGTCCTATCAAAGGAACCTAAGAAGATAGAGTTTGAGAAGGAGGAGGAAGAATCAGACTCTACATCAGAACAAGATTTAGAAGAGGAAGAGCCATAAGCTCCAACTATGAGAGATTAGTTCGAGAAAGAAGAAATCTAGAAAGGTATAGCCCATCTGCTTTTTGTTCAAATTTTTCTTTATCTATCAGTGATGATGATCCAAAAAATGTTAGGGAGGCAGTCAATTCAGAGGATGGAAAACTCTAGAAGGAGGTCATAGTTGATGAAATGACATCCTTGCAAAAAAATGAGGCATGTGATCTGAAGGAATCGCCAACAGGAAGGAATCCCATTGGAAGAAAATGGGTGTTTAAGAAGAAGATGTATGAAAAAGGGGAGGTGGAGAAATACAAAGCTCTGTTGGTAGCATAGGGTTATTCCCAGGGGCTGGGAATCGATTTTGGTAACATTTTCTCTCCTATTGCCAAGGTAACTTCGATTAGATTAGTTTTATCTATTGTTGCTGCATTTTATTTTGAGGTAAAACAGATGGATGTGAAGACAACATTTCTTCATGGGGATCTAGAAGAGGATATATACATGAAGCAACCTGAAAGATTTACGGTGAAGGGTAAGAAATAATTGTATGCAGGTTAGAAAAGTCTCGGTATGGGTTAAAACAATCACCAAGGATGTGGTATCAAAAATTTGATACCTATATATAGGGACTTGGATTCACCAGAAGAAAAGAGGATCACTATGTGTATTTTAAATTAATTGGTGACTGTGTTATTTATTCGGTCTTGTATGTGGATGATATATTGTTGGTTGGAAATTACAAAGGAATTATCCACGATTTGAAGACCCAATTGTTCTCCAAATTCGACATGAAGGATCTTGGTTTGAGAAACTATATTTTGGGCATGGAAATTAAATGAGATCGGGCAAAGAGGAAGCTATGGTTAAACCAAAGGAACTATGTCGAGACAATATTGCAGAGGTTCAATATGCAGGATAGTAAATCGATGAAGGTCCCTATTTCTGCAGGTGTAAATTTATTTTCTAAACAGTGTCCCAAGACACAAGAAGAAGAGGAGGATATGTCTCGTGTTCCATATGCAAGTGCAGATTAGAGCATACATTGCACATGCAATGGGAGTATTGAACAAGTTTATGTCAAAACCAGGGAAGGAGCATTGGACAACAGTGAAGCGGATTTTCAGATATTTGCATGGAAATAGTGATTATGGTCTGTTCTTCAAAGGAAGACAAGGATTGGTCAGAGTTTTGGACATCTGTGGCTTTGTTGATGCAGGCTAGGCTAGATATCTAGATCAAAGAACATTTACAAATGGGTATGTGTTTAGCCTATTTGGAGCTGCAGTCAATTGGATGAGTAAAATACAGTCTTTAGTGGCTCTTTCAACTACAGAGGTAGAATACATGGCAAACACTCATGCAATCAACATAGTTAGCGATCAAACGAGAACTATTACCTCAAAATGGGAACTCTAACAAAAAAATCAAAAAACCATGAAAAAGCAAGCCGAAAACGAAAATTTGTATACTGGAATAACCTTTTTTTTTCAGGGTAAATTTTCAACATTTAAAAAAAAGTTGTATACTGGAATAACCTCTTTTTTTTCGGGGTAACTTTTCAACATTTCTTAATAATGGAAGTAAAAGCCAATTTTTTTTGTGCAAAAAATACCCAAAAACGGAAAGTGTTGAAACACAAATTTTAGAATAATAGAAAATTTTATTAAAAATAAAAATAAAAATAAAAAACATTTTAAAATAATTGAAAAAAAAAATTCATGATATTTTTTAAAGTAAAAAATTTTAAAATTAAAAATAATAATAATAAGAAAGAAAATCAAATAAAAAAAAAAAATATTTTTAAAATTAAAATTTTAAAATATATTAAAAATAAAAAAAACTAAAAAAAATTAAAAACAAATAAATTTTAAAAAATAAAATAAATTGAAAATATACCCAAAAAAAATTATTAAATTCAAAACAAAAAAATTAAAAATTAAAAATAAAAGTTTAAATTTAAAAAATTAAATTAAATTTTAATAAATTAAAAAAATTAAAATTAAAATTAAAAATAATAATTACAAATAAAAAAACAAAAAATAAAAAAACATTATTTGAATTAGAAAAAAAGTTAATTAAAATTAAAAATGAAAAAGAAAATATTAAATTAACAAAAATATTTAAAAATTAAATATTAAAATTAAAGTTATATATATATATATATATATCTATATATATATATATATATATATATATATATATCACTTCCTCTTAGAGTACCTCGTGTACAACCACATTAGAGCTTAATTTCATAATCTTTGTTGTAATACTGACTTTTCTAGCCTTTTAAAATGTCAAAATTATAGTGAGCTCGGGAGGCTTCTCTCCAAGCGTTTTGAGCATAGGAATAAAATCTTAAATCAAATTAAATAACTCTTTTCTTTAGGTCCGATAAACCAAAGATTGGTCTCAGTGAACGTTAATCACCACCACCATCATCATCATCATCATCATTTATTAAATTAATTAAAAAAAAACAAACATATTAAGATAGCAAATTAAATTTAAAAAAATATTAAATTTTAATAAATAAGTAAATAAATTAAATTAAATTAAAAAAAATTAAATACACTTTTAAAATTAAAATTTTAAAAATTAAAAATTGAAAATGAAAAAAATAAATTAATTAAAAATATTAAAATAAAACAAAAAATTAAAGAAACAATCTCATTTAAAAAAAAAATTAAGTATAAAAAAAAATGTGACATTTTAAATTTTAAATTTTATTTCACTAAAATATATATTAAATTTACATAAATTAAAAAAAATTATGAAATTAATCAAAATTTAAATAAATTAATTTGATTTCATTAAAAAAAATTAATTTAATTTTTTTTTTTTTAATTAGGTCACCGAGATGGTCGTGGAGCCGGCCTCTAGCCAGGCCAAGACCTTGCACGCAGTCCCCCACCCCCAGCGACCAACCCTACTGCCATATGGGCGGCCCAATGTAAAAAAGAAATAAAATTTTAAATTAAATTAAAGTTTTAAAATTAAATTAAATTTATTTATTAAATTGTGATAATTTGCTTTTAATTTAATATTTTATTTTAATTTTAATTTTTTTAATTTATTAAATTTAATATTTGTTTTTTAAATTTAATGTTAAAGTTTAATTTATTTTTTTTTAATTTTTTTTTATTTTAATAAAATTTAATATATATATATATATATTTTATTAAATTTTTAATTTTTAATTTTAATTTTAAAAAAATGGATTTTTGTTTTTTTAATTATCTTTAAATGGTTTTTTCTTTTTGTTTTTTAATCTTAATTTTTTATTTTATTTTATTTTTAAATTTTAAATTTTGTTTTCTTTTGTTTAATTTTAATTTTTTATTATTTTAAAAGTTTATTTTTATTTTATTTTATTTTTTAATTTTAATTATTTTTTATTTTTTATTTTAATTATTTATAATTTTTCTATATTTTTTTATTATTTCATTTTTTTAATTATGTGGTTTTCTTTTAATAACTAAAAAAATATTGTTTTTTATGTTATTTTATTTTCTTTGGTTCAATTTTAAAATTTTTTCTTTTAATAATGTGTGTGTTTTTTTCCAGTTTTTTATTTAATTTTTATTTTTTTTGTTTTATTTATTTATTTTTGTGTAAATTTTTTATTTTTATAAGTTAATTTTGTTTTTTTTACATTTTTATTGTATATTTTATTATTTTTATATATTTGATCTTTTTTTGTCATGTTTTTAAATTTTATTTTTATGTTTTATTACCAACATGAAAAGCATCACTCTAAAAAAAAGGGTTGATGCTACATCAACACTTTTCAAAATTAGCATGAAAATCACTAACATTTTAAAACAAATGTTCATACTTCATAAATAACAATAATAATAAAAAAATGTCAAAAATATGCTCCAAAAAAATGGGTGATTCTGCATCACCACTTTTCAAAATCGGGTGTGTTTTTTGCTAACTCAAAAAAGTAGGCACCAGTTCGGTTACCTATTTCATTGGTAACTATGTTTTGTATTATGACTGATGAATGTGAGTTTCTTGTTGATTATGACATGTTTCTTAGTCTTGGTAAAATATGATTTTGAATTGATAGATAGGTTGTCTTGATGTTTCGTACATACGACTGACATGTGTATCAATTATAGGCCAACGTTCTTGGCACAAAAAGGTAAGATAATTGGTATATTGTTATATTTATTTATGCGCTGACAGCTTTGTGGTTATGGAAGTATGATGCAGGGGATTTCATGGCAAGAGACTTCCATGAAATCTTGGAGAAGGATCAAGTTGAGATTTCCTTCAGAATCACCAGGGGACCCATAGGGATTGGGTCATGGTGTTTGTTGCTAGTCTTTTTCTTTTGGTCTTTTATTTGCACTTGATTTGTAGTTTTGTTTGTCTCGTGCAAGGTCTTCCCACTTTGTTCGTGGTGTCAAATTTCTATTGGTTTTCCATTGTTTGCTTCTTTCGTTTCTTGTTATTTCTTGTTATGTTTTGAATGTCTTGGGAATTGGTTGGAGAAAGAGGAAAGTAATGGATCTTGGGGAGATTTTTTTGGTACCCAACATATAATGTAAGAACCGGATGAAGCTCGGCACATGAGTAAGCGCAGCGGAAGGTAAGAATATGACAGTCGGTTGGACTGGTTGGTTCCATTTTGGTAAATGGACGGTGGCAATATAGTCACGAGAAAGGAAAAAAATAAGGTAAAGAAAATGGATCTGAGGGGTTAGATGCCTTGGCTATGTTGGGAATTGTTTCTTTCAATGTTGTGCATGATGTGCACGAATAAAATTTTTCTCTTAACTTAGACCTTATGATATCTAGAAATTGTATTTTGATCATGATTGTGTTGATGTTTATATATGTATACATGTATGCATCTATGTATGTCGTGTCTAAGAGAGTCATCATGCACCAAGGTTGTTTGATGCTAAATGTTTATATGTATATATGTGTGTATGTATGTCGTTGTCTGACAAGAGGATGATTTTTTTATGCGAATTATTATATATGTATGTATGTATGTATGTATGTATGTCATTGTTTGACAGGGTTGCGAGGGATCATTTTTGTTGAGGAATGATTTCCTATGCAGGTGAATAGCATGAATAGATTCTTGGTCTTATGAGGAATCATGTGGGAAGAGTAGCTTTAATATATCTATGAGGTCAGTATCATGTGGACATGAATTGATATTGTATGGTTCTACCATGCCTATGTTTATGTTATGGATAGGTAATGTTGAGGGGTACATCAGCGAAGTGAAATTTGTGTGATCTACAACATGCTAGGATAAGCATGGATAGTGAAAAGACACTAGAAACGAGGTTGCTTGTGGGGTTAGTGTGTGTTCTATGGATGTGCAGTGCTACTATTGTGTATATGTGGTGCGTGTTTTATATTAAGTGATTTTACCTATGGTAATGTTTAATGTTGCATATGTAGTATTGTGTACATACGATGTTGTACGCATGTTGTATATATGGTGTTGTGTGTATATTTCGTATGCATTGCTAGGTGCCGAGGAAAAATAATGGAGGAGAATTTTTCAAGAAGGAATTTGAAGAGTTCTGTAAGAAGTGTGGTATAGAAAAGCAAAAGACTACTATATACACACCTCAACAAAATGGAGTTGCAAAAAGAATGAATAGAACGTTGATGAAAAAGGCAAGATGCATGCTCAATGGTACCGGGTAAGGATAGGAATGCTGGGCAGAGGTAGTGGAGACTTCATGCTATCTGATTAACATATCACCTTCATCAGCATTGAAGGATAAGAATCCCAGATGAGGTATGGACTGGTAAGAAACCCTCTCTTTCACATCTACGGGTATTTGGATGTGATTCATATGTACATGTTCCAAAGGATAAAATGACCAAGTTGGATAGTAGATATGAAATGTGCATATTTATTGGGTATAAGGATGGTTTACAAGGTTATAAGTTTTGGAACTCAAAAACAAGGAAGGTCGTGTACATTCGAGATTTGGTGTTTAGAGAGATGAAATATGTTGCTAAACATGAAGTCCTATAAAAGGAACCTAAGAAGATAGAGTTTGAGATGAAGGAGGAAGAATCAGACTCTACATCAGAACAAGATTCAGAAGAGGAAGAGCCATAAACTCCAACTATGAGAGATCAGTTCGAGAAAGAAGAAATCTAGAAAGGTATAGCCCATCTGCTTTCTGTTCAAATTTTTCTTTATCTATCAGTGATGATGATCCAAAAAATGTTAGGGAGGCAGCCAATTCAGAGGATGGAAAACTCTAGAAGGAGGTCATGGTTGATGAAATGACATCCTTGCAAAAAAATGAGGCATGCGATCTGGAGGAATCGCCAACAGGAAGGAATCCCATTGGAAGAAAATGGGTGTTTAAGAAGAAGATGTATGAAAAAGGGGAGGTGGAGAAATACAAAGCTCGGTTGGTAGCATAGGGTTATTCCTAGGGGCCGGGAATCGATTTTGGTAACATTTTCTCTCCTGTTTCCAAGGTAACTTCAATTAGATTAGTTTTATCTATTGTTGCTGCATTTTATTTTGAGGTAAAACAGATGGATGTGAAGACAACATTTCTTCATGGGGATCTAGAAGAGGGGATATACATGAAGCAACCTGAAAGATTTACGGTGAAGGGTAAGAAAGAATTGTATGCAGGTTAGAAAAGTCTCGGTATGGGTTAAAAAAATCACCAAAGATGTGGTATCAAAAATTTGATACATATATATAGGGATTTGGATTCACCAGAAGAAAAGAGGATCATTGTGTGTATTTTAAATTAATTGGTGACTGTGTTATTTATTCGGTCTTGTATGTGGATGATATATTATTGGTTGGAAACGACAAAGGAATTATCCACGATTTGAAGACCCAATTATTCTCCAAATTCGACATGAAGGATCTTGGTTTGAGAAACTATATTTTGGGCATGGAAATTAAATGAGATCGGGCAAAGAGGAAGCTATGGTTAAACCAAAGGAACTATGTCGAGACAATATTGCAGAGGTTCAATATGCAGGATAGTAAATCGATGAAGGTCCCTATTTCTGCAGGTGTAAATTTATTTTCTGAACAGTGTCCCAAGACACAAGAAGAAGAGGAGGATATGTCTCATGTTCCATATGCAAGTGCAGACTAGAGCATACATTGCACATGCAATGGGAGTATTGAGCAAGTTTATGTCAAAACCAGGGAAGAAACATTGGACAACAGTGAAGCGGATTTTCAGATATTTGCATGGCAGTAGTGATTATGGTCTGTTCTTCAAAGGAAGACAAGGATTGGTCAGAGTTTTGGACATCTGTGGCTTTGTTGATGCAGGCTAGGCTAGATATCTAGATCAAAGAAGATCTACAAATGGGTATGTGTTTAGCCTATTTGGAGCTACAGTCAATTGGATGAGTAAAATACAGTCTTTATTGGCTCTTTCAACTATAGAGGTAGCATAAATGGCAAACACTCATGCAATCAACATAGTTACCGATCAAACGGGAACTATTACCTCAAAATGGGAACTCTAACAAAAAAATCAAAAAACCATGAAAAAGCAAGCCGAAAACAAAAATTTGTATACTGGAATAACTTTTTTTTTTCAGGGTAAATTTTCAACATTTAAAAAAAAGTTGTATACTGGAATAACCTTTTTTTTTTCGGGGTAACTTTTCAACATTTTTTAATAATGGAAGTAAAAGCCAATTTTTTTGGTGCAAAAAATACTCCAAAAACGGAAAGTGTTGAAACACAAATTTTAGAATAATAGAAATTTTTATTAAAAATAAAAACAAAAATAAAAAACATTTTAAAATAATTGAAAAAAAAAAATTTCATCATATTTTTTAAAGTAAAAAATTTTAAAATTAAAAATAATAATAATAAGAAAGAAAATGAAATAAAAATAAAAAATAATTTTAAAATTAAAATTTTAAAATATATTAAAAAAAAAAAAAAATAAATAAATTAAATTAAAAAAAAATTTAAAAAAAAAATTCAAAAAATAAAATAAATTGAAAATATACCAAAAAAAATTATTAAATTCAAAACAAAAAAATTAAAAATTTAAAATAAAAGTTTAAATTTAAAAAATTAAAATTAAAATTAAAAATAATAATTACAAATAAAAAAATAAAAAAATAAAAAATAAAACATTATTTAAATTAGAAAAAAAGGTTAATTAAAATTAAAAATGAAAAATAAAATATTAAATTAACAAAAATATTTAAAAATTAAATATTAAAATTAAAGTTATATATATATATATATATATATATATATATATATATATATATATATATATATATATATATATATGTCACTTCCTCTTAGAGTGCCTCGTGTACAACCACATTAGAGCTTAATTTCATAATCTTTGTTGCAATACTGACCTTCCTAGCCTTTTAATATGTCAAAATTATAGTGCGCTGGGGAGACTTCTCTCTAAGCGTTTTGAGCATAGGAATAATATCTTAAATCAAATTAAATAACTCTTTTCTTTAGGTCCGATAAACCAAAGATTGGTCTCAGTGGATGTTAACCATCATCATCATCATCATCTTCTTCTAAATTAATTAAAAAAAAAAACATATTAAGATAGCAAATTAAATTTAAAAGAAATATTAAATTTTAATAAATAAATTAATTAATTAAATTAAATTAAAAAAAAAAAATTAAATACACTTTTAAAATTAAAATTTTAAAAATTAAAAATTGAAAAAATAAATAAATTAAAAATATTAAAATAAAACAAAAAATTAAAGAAACAATCTCATTTAAAAAAAAAAAAAAATAACTATAAAAAATAAATTTAAATAAAAAATGTGACATTTTAAATTTTATTTAACTAAAACATATATTAAATTAAAAAATAAAAAATAAAAAAATATATATTAAATTTACATAAATTAAAAAAAATTAAGAAATTAATCAAAATTTAAATAAATTAATTTGATTTCATAAAAAAAAATTAATTTAATTTAATTTTTTTTCATTAGGTCACCGAGATGGTCGTGGGGCCGGCCTCTAGCCAGCCCAAGACCTTGCACGTAGCCCCCCACCCCCAGCGACCGACCCTACTGCCATATGGGTGGCCCAATCTAAAAAAGAAATAAAATTTAAATTAAATTAAAGTTTTAAAATTAAATTAAATTTATTTATTAAATTGTAATAATTTGTTTTTAATTTAATATTTTATTTTAATTTTAATTTTTTTAATTTATTAAATTTAATATTTGTTTTTTAAATTTAATGTTAAAGTTGTTTTTTTTTTTTTTTTCAATTTAATAAAATTTAATATCTATATATATATATATAATTTATTAAATTTTTAATTTTTAATTTTAATTTAAAAAATAGAGTTTTGGTTTTTTTAATTATCTTTAAATGGTTTTTTCTTTTTTGTTTTTTAATCTTAATTTTTTATTTTTATTTTTATTTTATTTTATTTTTTAATTTTAATTATTTTTATTTTAAATTTTAATTATTTATAATTTTTCTATATTTTTTATTATTTCATTATTTTTAATTATGTGGTTTTCTTTTAATAACTAAAAAATATTGTTTTTTATGTTATTTTATTTTCTTTGGTTCAATTTTAAATTTTTTTCTTTTAATAATGTGTGTTTTTTTCCAGTTTTTTATTTAATTTTTAATTTTTTTTGTTTTATTTATTTATTTTTTTGTGTAAATTTTTTATTTTTGTTAAGTTAATTTTGTTTTTTTTACATTTTTGTTGTATATTTTATTATTTTTATATATTTGATCTTTTTTTGTCATGTTTTTAAATTTTATTTTTATGTTTTATTACCAACATGAAAAGCACCACTCTAAAAAAAAGGTTGATGCTACATCAACACTTTTCAAAATTAGCATGAAAATCACTAACATTTTAAAACAAATGTTCATATTTCATAAATAACAATAATAATAATAAAATGTCAAAAATATGCTCCAAAAAAAGGGGTGATTCTGCATCACCATTTCTCAAAATCGGGTGTGTTTTTTGCTAATTCAAAAAAGTAGGCACCAATTCGGTTATTTATTTCATTGGTAACTATGTTTTGTATTATGACTGATGAATGTGAGTTTCTTGTTGATTATGACATGTTTCTTAGTCTTGGTAAAATATGATTTTGAATTGATAGATAGGTTGTCTTGATGTTTCGTACATACGACTGACATGTGTATAAATTATAGGCCAACGTTCTTGGCACAAAAAGGTAAGATAATTGGTATATTGTTATATTTATTTATGCGCTGACAGCTTTGTGGTTATGGAAGTATGATGCAGGGGATTTCATGGCAAGAGACTTCCATGAAATCTTGGAGAAGGATCAAGTTGAGATTTCCTTCAGAATCACCAGGGGACCCATAGGGATTGAGTCATGCTGTTTGTTGCTAGTCTTTTGCTTTTGGTCTTTTATTTGCACTTGATTTGTAGTTTTGTTTGTCTCGTGCAAGGTCTTTCCACTTTGTTCGTGGTGTCATATTTCTATTGGTTTTCCATTGTTTGCTTCTTTCGTTTCTTGTTATGTTTTGAAAGTCTTGGGAGTTGGTTGGGGAAAGAGGAAAGTAATGGATCTCGGGGATATTTTTTTGGTACCCAACATGTAATGTAAGAACCGGATGAAGCTCGACACATGAGTAAGCGTAGCGGAAGGTAAGAATATGACAGTCGGTTGGACTGGTTGGTTCCATTGTGGTAAATGGACGGTGGCAGTATAGTCATGAGAAAGGAAAAAAATAAGGTAAAGAAAATGGATCTGAGGGGTTAGATGCCTTGGCTATGTTGGGAATTGTTTCTCTCAATGTTGTGCATGATGTGCATGAATAAAAAATTTCTCTTAACTTAGACCTTATGATATCTAGAAATTGTATTTTGATCATGATTGTGTTGATGTTTATATATGTATACATGTATGCATCTATGTATGTCGTGTCTAAGAGAGTCATCATGCACCAAGGTTTTTTGATGCTAAATGTTTATATGTATATATGTGTGTATGTATGTCGTTGTCTGACAAGAGGATGATTTTTTATGCTAATTATTATATATGTATGTATGTATGTATGTCATTGTTTGACAGGGTTGCGAGGGATAATTCTTGTTGAGGAATGATTTCCTATGCAGGTGAATGGCATGAATAGGTTCTTGGTCTTATGAGGAATCATGTGGGAAGAGTAGCTCTAATATATCTATGAGGTCAGTATCATGTGGACATGAATTGATATTATATGGTTCTACCATGCCTATGTTTATGTTATGGACATGTAATGTTGATGGGTACATCAGCGAAGTGAAAGTTGTGTGATCTACAACATGCTAGGATAAGCATGGATAGTGAAAAGACACTAGAAACGAGGTTGCTTGTGGGGTTAGTGTGTGTTCTATGGATGTGCAATGCTACTGTTGTGTATATGTGGTGCATGTTTTATATTAAGTGATTTTTACCTATGGTGATGTTTAATGTTGCATATGTAGTATTGTGTATATACGATGTTGTACGCATGTTGTATATATGGTGTTGTGTGTATATTTCGTATGCATTGCTAGGTATATATGGTGCTATGTCCATGTTGGATATGCGGTTTTGTGTACATATCATAGTATGCGCATATTGGATATGCAATGTTGTGTTCATATGGTGTTGTGTGCATGTTGGATATGCGGTGATATGTATGTATGGTGTTATGTACATGTTGTATATTCAGTTCTATGTACATATGGTGTTGTGTGCATGATTGTTCATATGGTGTTGTGTGCATGTGGTATTGTGTTCATGCCGTACATGTTGTGTTGTGTACATGCAGTACTACGTATGTGAATTGTGTAGTTGTGGTATTATGACATGTATATTCATTACGTTGTAATTTGTATATGTATTTCTATGTGTTTTTTTGTGTCGTACACTAGGTGTAGGTTTACGTGTTGTATGTTGGTGTAGGCGTGTGTATTGTGTTGTATTGTACACTAGGTGTAGGTGTATGTGTCGTATTCCAGTGTGAGTGTGTGTATTGCATGGTGTTCTATGTCATATGTGGGTGTATTTATTGTGATGTACACTATGTGTATTTGTAGTTGATTGAAGAGAAACAAAGGCATTGTGTGCTTGCTGGGTGTGGAAATCGATCTGGTGTGTGTACAGAAAGAACAAAGGCAGAAGTAAGGACCGATGAAGGATAAGTATCGATATTTTATTTCATTTTTATTATGCATGAGATCTGTGATTCTGACTTATGATGGTAACATGTGATTTATGATTATGGTTTACGGTGATTTCATGTGATTCATGATTTTAAATTATTATGGTTGCGTTTTGAGTTAACTTGATGTGATATTTTTATACATGATGATTTGATCAAACAACTAGTTTGACTTGTTGTGACAGGAAGTAAATAGGATTGCAAGTGTACCTTATTGATGAGCTACCAATGAGGTATCATTTGAGTTTATTTCAATTTATTTTGAATCTAACGGTAGTTATGTGCTTGGTACAAGAGGCAGGAAATGCCTAGTTGGGTGATTGGAACTGACTGCAAGAATTAGCATTGTAAGTAAAAGGAATTGAAACATGTGATAGTATGGTGGTAAACCACTTCAAGAGCAGGGTCATTATCGAACACTAGTACCCAAGAGTGTCCATTCATGGAATTCATTTCCATGAGCATGCTATGACCGATATGATGGTTTTGAGGCAGGTATATTCCATGGTTTTTATATCTTCCGATATGAGGATGCCTTTCCAAGGGATGGACTACCCTAGATGGGGGTGCTAGTAGAACTTGGAAGGTGAGTGACTACATGGAAGGTGATTACCGGATTTCCCGAGGGACTGTGTAACAGAGAAGGGAAGGTCATGGATAGATTAGTTTTGGTAATTAGCATTTCTATATGGGTTCATATGCACATTGAGAGTGTGCCCTGGAAAAATGAGTTGGTAACTGTTCAATGAGGGTACAATAACACAGGATTGTAATGCTGGACATTGGATGCATATTTGGCTCTGACAGTGGATTCTGGACTTCCTGGGAAGGAAGTGAATTCTGGTACCACTTTGAGGGTGGAGGTATGAGCCTATGGATTCCCTTATTTCAGATGCAAGCATCGTATCCTATTATTTGTTGGTTGAGAAAATGTGGATATGTGTATATTATTGTAAATATCGTAACAAGTGGTGTTATAAAGATCCAGTACACGAAATCATTGTCATGATGATTTTTGCTTTTGAGAAGATTATTCATTGTAAATATTGCAATGAGACATGTGTTATAAATCTCCATAGGAAGTATGTTTTATTTTTAGTGGTTTGCTGGTTTGTAGGTGTCATTGAACACTGAGGACGATGTTCCCCCAAGCGGAAGGGTTTTGTCACAACCCTGGTGAAAATTCCATGTAATAAAATTAAAAATAATAACCATGGTTTATTGGAAACGTGTTCCAAGCTAAATGTTGGGCGAAACATCCTAGAGGATGTTAATTTTGGTTATTATGGCTAAAGGAAATTGGAAAAAGCAAAGGAAAATGCTTTGGAAAAGCATGAGGAATTTATTGGCATTTATATATGAAAATAATCGAAATTAGGAGAAAAGGGAGGTGAAAGGTCACAGGTTGCAGTGTGGAGGAAAATGAAGGAAAATAATGGAAAATTGAAGAAATTAGAAGCCTCATTAATAAAAAGGCTTTTGAGGATAAGTTGGTAACCTTTTGTCGGCTCATTTTTTGAAGCTCTCTCATTATTATCTCTCTCAATCTTAGATACTTAGAGTTTTCTTGGAGCACTTGGGCATTGGAGCAAGAAATGAAAAAGGAAAAAAGGAAGAGCGGGATTAAGCAACTACATCAGTATTATTTGTAGTTATTGATTTTCATATGTGATTTCCTTGATATATCTAGCATGCATGATATTGCGCGTGGTTATTTTCTGTCTTGGCATGAATTTTTCTAGGTGTGACCATGTTTTAGCCTAGCCTTGCCATTTTTGTATAGCTTTGATGATATGGGTTTCTCATACTCTAGTTGAGCCAGATTTTTGGATGGATTCAAAGATGAGTGGGGTGGATCTCTGAAATGAAAAACACATGGCCTAGTGGTCCTTGAACCGACTGTGGATCATGGTAAAGCCACATGCCTAGTAATCCTTGAGCCAGACTGTGGGTGGTGGTAAGGCCAGATTGAATGCCTCGGTGGGCCTAGGAATATTTTCCAGTGAATGGCAGGATATATAGTAAATCCAAGAGGTTCGTTTCTCTCCGTTGGGACTAGTAGTCCCAGGATGGGATGTATGGTAAAACCTGGAGATTATGTTTCGGTTTAGGACCTAGTGATCCCTGATTCAAACTGTGGATTATAGTAAATCCTAAGAGACTAGGAGGCACTCAAATTCCTCACGGTGTAGGCAGAGAAACTGGTAGCATTCATGCTTGCTTGGTTCCTTTTGTTTGGTTATCAATCCCACATTCACGCTTGGAATATGGCACGGGGGTGACTAGATGAAGAGAGATTTGGCTCAGGTAATCTATAGTCGAGTGGAACGTGGAAGACCCATCTCCAGTTGGTTTTTACACGCATTAATTAGTATCTCATTCCTTTGGTATTTGATGTATAGTTGCACTGGTTATTATGTGGATTCTATTGTTGTTGTATCCATGGTATTTATATTATTATTATGTTGGTTATAAGCATGTATTTTATCATTGATGATGTATGGATCTATCCATGTTTTTACTTGTAAATTAATGCACAATGTATCTATGTTCAAATATATTGTATTGTAGATTATGATCCAAGGAAGCAATGCTTCTTAGCGATTCTCTGATAAGTATGAGACCCCTATGTTTAAATATGTTGTTTACACTTGTAGATGCAATGTTTGTGGCATGTTTGATGAAATTCCAGCCATGGCTAGGAGGGGTCCAGATGAGTTCCTAATGTCGTGATTGCTTTAATAGTGCCTTTTTTTAAATTTTATTTATCATCTCCTAAAGTTTCATGAATTTTTGGGAAATGACCTGGGCTCCGGGGCTGGAAAGGTGGCACAAATCTCGAAGTTGCAGGCACATAACCAACAAAATGGGGCCCTGAGCACATTCTTGTTGTGCTATTCTTGTGGCTATAGGCCCCCAACCACTACCTTTCATTGGCATGCCCACGACTATAGTCCAAAAGGCTCAAAAGGTCAGTGTCCCTTAGGGGTCAGTGGTCTAGAAGGTTGGGTTACCTTCTAGAGATATTTTTTGATTCTGTGTAAGGTGTGTTTGTCTTGTTTCCATTAGTTCAACTTCCTTAAGGTCATATAGGAGGTTGAATCTCATATTAGTATCCTCTTGTTGCATGTTTACCTATGTTGGCCGGTTACTTGGGTAGATGTGGGAAGGGGGTGTTACATTCACCTATTTGACCACACAAATATATCATAGCCCATGCCATTAGGGAAATTTTGAGGTCTAAAATGGGTCTATTAAGGAAAATAATAAAATAATATTTATGATTTTTTAAAGAAAAAGAAAGGAAACCATTTTTATTGTATTTTTGGTTGATCTCCTTATACATAAGGAAACTAATTTTTTATTATATTTTTGGCTTATCTCATTATAGGTTTACTCAAATTTCAAGTGTAGAAACACATTGGATGCATGATTCAATTCTACATCCAAATAATACCCACTCTCCATACTTCTAAGTAGATGCATGATACGAGTTTATGAAGGAAAAAAAATGAAATATAGATTACTGACAAAAATAAAAAATATACAATAAAACTTGACTTGAATTAGATAATGGGAAATGTTGAAAACTGTATACAAGTAGAATGAAAGTAAACTAGCTCGAACGGTGGTAGCTTATCTTTGAGAAGAGATGTGATAGCTACGCCCATTCCTGAACTATATTACAATGAGGATTCTAGGCCTTTTTATCATGAAGAATGAATAAGAAAACCCTAAAAATCCAAAAACATAACCCTAGGAGATGAAGCGCCAAAGGCGTTTGCGCCTCAATGGGGTATGTTGGAACGTAAAATTTCTGGGGTCGTAAATTTGGCATATGATCTATGTTTGGCACACACAATAACTTGTTGGAAATTTCTGTCAAAGGAGTACAATTTTCGATTTCTGACGGCAATGAAATATTGTTGTCAGCTCGTCTTCCCAAAAAAATCCATTTAGGGCCTCAAAATGACTCTGGAAGTGCAAGACCTGAAATCTACCAAAATAGGAAACAATGTTGTGAGCCAAGTGGAATAGGTGGGAGGCTACTGATATCAACCTAGATCATCCTACATTGAAAAAAAATTGAAAATGCATGGAAAAAGCATGTTCACACGTTTTTTTTCATGTATTTTAAATTATTTTCAAGACACGTCTATTTCATGTATTTTCAATTTTTTTAATGTGGGTCTACTCATAAGTATGGAGAGTGGGTAATAATTGGATATGGAATTGAATTATGGATCCAACAAGTGTTTGCACTTGAAATTTGAGTAAACCTATCATGATATAAGCTGAAAATATAATATAAAATGTAGTTTTCCTCTTTCCCTCCAAAATATTTTCACCTCGGGATGATGTCATCATCTTGAATCCTATTTGTTCTTTTAAAATTATTTTTTTTAGTACAATTTTTGTTTTGAGGCCTAATTTTTACCTCAAAATTCCCCTAATCGGATCATTTAGGTTTTTCAAGTTGCTTAAAACCCTACGAGTTTATTCATTCCACACGGTAGATTTCATAACAATATCATAGCCCTTCATGATGATAGATATTATCTATAAATTTAATTCTTCATGACTTTGAAAGAAGTGATTAAGTTTTGGGTGCTTCGCATGATTGCATAGAAGGATGGAAGATGTTAAAATCATGTTAAGGGCTTTTCTCATGGATCCAACAACGATTTATATTGTAAGTTGGTTGTGGACTAGTAGGTGGTCGTAAAAAAAATACCCATCGTCTATCATAATTTTTTATTTTTCTTCTTCTAGGTTAATTTCCTATAATCTTGTTATAGATATTTTGATATTGAAACACTGAATACAATTACGTCGAGCTAGCCCATCGTATGGGACAAAGAATACTATGGTTTCCATAAGCGAATATGGAAACTACCATGCCATATTAAAGAAAATGATACAAACCATCTAGGAGTTGTAGGTTAGGCAATTAATCTTTAATATCAATTCTTTTTAAGTCTCTTTAATCAGAGACGACCAAGAGGAAAAATATGACCCTTTTCCAAGATGTTTTCTATCAGTTTGAAGAAAATTCATTATAAAATTTATTACTGTATATTATGATGATTTCACAGATATATTTATCAATCACCAAAGCCTCTCATGCATTATATTATATAGTATATATGTTTGATATATACAATTTTATGAATAAAAACCAATTTTTCCAAATATGAATAAAAATTTATAGAGTTAAGTTTTAGCTAATATTAATTAGTTAGCCTAACATAAGTCGATTGTAAATTCGGGGAATATTTTAGAATCCTACGAAGTAATTTGTTTGATCTATTTATAAAATTTAAAAACATTTCCAAAATTTATGATGGAGATAAGAATGGTTGTACAATTTAAAGGATCATATAAATTAAATCTCAATAATGAGGAAATTCACTAGGTTCTACAACTTTGTAGACCATTGTGCAGATTTGGTTGGGTAATATTAGATTTGTTTTTTGATGATATAAAGAAAAGAACATCCAAGTTTAGCCATGGTGGACTTTATTAAAAAACGTATCATAAATGCATTGTTACATTAATTATTGACCATGGTCAATCATAGTCAACCTTGTCAATCATACTTTACATTAGCATAACATTAAAATTAACATCAGTGACCAATAATGGTTGACAAACATTAATGTAACAAAGCTCAATAATAATGTAACATAAATACATTGTTACATCTCGATAAACCATGTTGAACCCTCCTCAATAATAGTTAGCCTTATTAATGAAGGTCAACCATAATCGACATTGTTAACCATGGTCAACCATTTTCAACCCTCTTGAACCATAACCAACCATTAACAACCCTCGACAACTATGGTTAACCATTTTCAACCATGATAAACAATTGTCAACATTGCTAGATCTTAGACTTTTGTGATCCATAATGATAATGAGATTGTCTTTCGGATTAATCACATCATTAAGGTTTGGTCAAAATTTCAAACCATCTAATGCAGTTCATCCTCAGAAAAAAGGTGAAAAAATCAATCTATCCAGATGTTTAAATAGTAAATATGCATTCGATTCAAAGTTCTTCGTTGGGAATTAGACATTATGAATACGTTGTTAGGAATTAGTTGTTTAAATTATATATATATATATATATATATATATATATATATATATATATATATATATATATATATATATATATATATATATATATATAAAATTCTTTTAAATATTAAAGTAACATTAAATTAAGTTCACAAGGTCTTGGATATACAGTGATCGAGTGCTCTGTTAAGACACTTCTTGATGTGAAGTCACCAGTTCAATTGCCCTCCTTAGTCCGAGTGATATATTGGACATGATGCAGATATAGTCGTGCCAAGCTTACAATTTTTTTTTTATATTAAATTAAATTAAATTAAATTAATTTATAGTTATAGAAAATGAAATATATATATTTATATATGTATATTAATAATAAAAAATAAGTTTAATATTATTCAACAATGAGTTTTAAAAATAATTTTATATTTGAGAGTGTAAGCTTTTGTGATACATATCAAATTTAATCAGAAATCTTCTCGAAAGTCACATGAATAATTATTATTCAACAATTAGTTTTAGATATAACTATATTAAAATATCGGAGAAAATTTTAATATGAAAGTAAAAAAGGATTAGAAACTTAAAAATAAATAATAAAAATAAAAATAATATAAAAATAAATAAATATAGATAAAAAGAAGAAGAAAAAAATCAATCAAGAATAAAGTCCAGGAATCCAGCTCCTACTTAATTTCCAACCATCGTCCCTTTTAACATTAACTGCATGCTTCTCAATCTCAATGGCCTCTCTTAGCTTCCTATGATGGAAGTGATAAACCCTTGTGATGGCCCGAGAATCCTTAATGGAGACATGGTGTTTGGATTTCACTACGTGTTCAACTAAATCTGGGGAACGAGAACGATTATGCTTAATGTTTGTTTCATGTTCTTGGATTATTTCGTTAATGGTCTAGAATTTTAATTTTGATTCAAAATTGATCATGTAATTCACTAAAACATAAGACTCAAATCTACTCTACTCATCTATGGAAGCAAATTCACGATCAAGAACATGAATCATTAACATGAATCAAGATTCAACACACATACACAGAGATTTATCTAGGGGGGAGCAACTACTCAAAACCCCTGCCTATATGTATTGCATTAATCAAAGAACCTTGATGAATATAATATGCTTGCTTAGTTTGAGCACAAACTACATGTGTATCTTCTATCATTTTTCTTCATTGAATGACTCTAACTAATACTTAGCCAACTTCTTAACCTACCAGGATATTATTTCGTTGTGTTATTCCTTGAGGATTTAGGCCCCTATTAATTATGAAATTCCTCAAATAGGGATTTCACAATTATTTTAGGAAAATCTCTGACTACATGCACCACCTGTTCAACTTGATATAGTTTACTACTGAAAGTACACTTCCCTTGAACTCCAATCTCAACTGGGTAAATCAAATTCTATGCATGCATGAGTTAATTTGGGCTAATTGGTCAGTTAAATGGTTGATCATTGAGGTTACAACCCACTACTAGACCTTCCACTAGTTCCTCCAACAATTAGAACTAGTTTAACTAACCATAACTCAATTTAACTGAATTAAATTGCTACAACTGAAATTAACTCAACCTAGGCTCCTAAAATATAGGAACCCATTACACACAACTAAAATTCATGCCCCTAACTCGAATTAACAAAGATACCTGAGTGATAACAATCATATAACCTAAGTTAACTCATCCAAGTTGTTTGTTGATGTGTAATTTTGAATTTTCCCAATTTAATCAAGGAAAAATCAAATTAGGAATTTTCTTGGTGCATTTTCAACACTCACTCTTATCAAGAAGGGGATTATCAACTACCCCAATGTTGGACATATCGAATGTGATGCATGGAACACTTGTCAATGTTCCTTATTCTACTGCAACATATGCAACTGAGAAGCATAAAACAAATAACAAATTGAATCAACTATGTCTACAACTGTCTATTGAGAAAATTGTGTTGTTGTTGACTCTGCTACTGAGCCTCCTGCTCTGTTGTCAACACTAATCTTTACTCCTCAGTATTTAAATGAAACTGATCCTCCTTCTACTGAATATTGTGGGCCCCTTATAGCAAGGTAATGATCCATGAGAAGAACACCTCAATGGACCATGCCTGAATTTCTACAACTCTTGGACTACAAATTTGCATCGCTCCACCTCACTCCTGGAGGTACAGCTGCATTTTCTCCCTATGCCCACTTAGCTCATACTCTCCCCCTACTAGAGGTATCTTCTTGAGTGGATGTCTCCACTTTTCCTCCTATCTTCTTCTCCATTTGTGGCATCTCCACAATTTCTTGAGGCTTCTTCTAAGGCTGCATGTTGAGATGTCTAACATGCTCCCTTTCAACCACCAAATATCTAGTCTCTACCTTGATCCTCAAGGATTTGCATGCGTCTTCTACCTCAAGTGCATACAATTTCTTGAATGGAGCATCTATCTAGTTCACCTATCTCGTGTCGATGTGTCTCAAGAATGCCTTTCATTTCCTGAATATCACATTGTAGCCACAACCTTCTAACACCACGACAAAAACTAGATTCTTCTTTAGACCCAGTACAATCATCACATCGTTGAGCCTAATAGGGGAGCCTGACTCACTCTAAAAGGTGACTATGTCAATCTCGATCGCGTTGTACCTTCCATAATCTCATATCTCAACGTGCATTTGGAGATCTTTCTCCTCCAAGTCATTGGAAATTATTTGTTCCCCATCATGTTGAACGAGGCACCACTACGCAGGTACCACATGCTTCCCATCACTGTGCTCACCATGCATGTGATGAGATTAAAGTAAAGCTCAAACTGTGAAGCCAAACCTTCACCTATTTATGCTAATATAGGATCCTTCTTTCTTGCCTTCTTATGTGGGCGCTTTGTGGCATAGTGCATGTATTCATGACAATGAAATAATTTGATGTTGGACAATAATTTATTCTTGTCCTCTTGGCTGGAATTAGCCTCACCTTGGGACATTTTCCCTTTGGCATTCCTTCCTTTTCTGACTAATGAAAAGTACTATTCATATTATTTATATGAGGTCCCATCTTTTTTATTTCTCCATATTTCTTCCGGCACCATGTTAGACAATAATCGCCCCCAACTTGGTAGTTTCTCTCTACCATTTACCGAATCTTGATAGCTATGCTAGTGTTAGCGTAAATTATTAATGCGATTGTACGAAAAGAGATAACTTTATTTTTGTGTGACAAACAGCCCTAACAACAAATATGGCTACTTAACTTCCTTAGATCTACAATAGATAGTCGAAACAAATGCAACAAAAACCCATATCTATGCGATAAAATCTGTTAAACAGCAAAAAGAGATAAGAATACGCTCCAGATATCCAATGGACAAGATAAGATATATAAATAATTTTATATGTATTAACACATGGGAAGGGAACAACGAATGATGTTACTAGTCCCCTTCAATGGGATGGGTTCTTGGCTGTCCTCAATGCTTCAGATTCAGAAGTTTCTCTCTCTCATTGGTGTAGAAAACCCAAGACGTGTTGAACTCTATGGGAGCTCAAGAAGAAAGAAAATAGTAGCAGCAAAAATAATGATCAAAGTGTGACAATGAAAGTGATCAAAGTGAATAATGAATAGAAAACCCTCCTATTTATAGGAAAATATTGAGTTATCCTCGATAATGTGAATAATAAAATATTATTAACCAAGATGTAGATCTAACTGCTTGCAATATTTTATTCTATTTTGTTAGAGGGGAAAGGAATTTAAATTGGTTAAATCCCTTTATTAGAAATAATAAACAAATAAATGATTTATTTATCATTTCAAGAATGTGGTTAAGGAATAATATAACAAATACTGACTTGTTTAATTATTTCTAGGTGATTTAGTCAAATTTAAAAAGGAACCATAACTAAATAATGATTTAATTAATTATTCCTAGAGAAAAATAAGAAAAATAATGATTTATTTAATTATTTCTCATTAATTGGATTAGATATGACTAGGAATATTATTTAAACAATGGTTTAATTAATTATTCCTAGAGTAAAATCAAATAAATAAGGATTTATTTAATTATTCTTCATGGGGTTTCCTGTTTGAACCAGAAATAACTTAATAAAATATGGTTTGTTAAATTATTTCTTATAGTGAAAGCAATTTTACAGTGGTAAAATTGGTCTTACATAGTGTACTTCGATCGATCTAATTGTAAATGGTTAGATGACAAAAAATTGGTGTAACAGATTGCACCCCAACGTGCGAGCATTAGGAGTTAATCGTAGACCGAAGTACATTGTAAGAACACAATCACTAGACACCAAAAGGGAGTCAGAGAGAGATACATAGATGGAATGAAACGAGAGAGGACAATAACCTGAGAGGGTGAGACCTACAAATGATATAAGTCTCTTTTAATGTTTGGGTTCCTATTCTCAATGAGGCGGGGGAGGCATACCTATACCTGCCGATATTACAAAGTACAAAGAATAATGGTGCACCCAGTAAAATGAAACTGAGCTATAAAGCACATGATATGCTGGAAAAAAATGGGTCAGACAAAAATATAATGGATCCCACATACATAATGCACCTGGGACAATAGCCAGGACTGAATACAATAATATCTTAGTACATGAGACATAATAACAACCATAGAAGCCCTGATAAATAGAAAAGGGCTCTGAAAATATGAATGGATCATTTGAGTGATACATGAATGCTATAGGCACTGCAAGCGGCTCGAACTGAACCCATCAAATCCGCGGAGCTGCATCTGAGGACGTAAAATAATATGAGGTCATCTGGGCATGTGGGGGTCTACCTGAAGGGAGACCCCCTCATGAGGCCTGAAACATATCACACACACCCGGGAATCACTGGGAAAATCTACTTGATAACCGAACCATCAAGTATACGAATCTCGATCATGCTATAAGAAGATGGATGAGAAAAAATCAAGTCAAAGGTTAAGGAGGTTTCCCTTTGCCTGATTTGAGGCACCGAACAAGAATGGAAGATGGAACTAAGGTACACCGCCCTCTAGACCTGTCTTCTAGAATGAATGTGTTGATGTCAACAGAAGGAGGTCCACCATAGGTGAGGAAATGAGGTGTCCTCCACTAAGGCATGAGAGATCATATTAGAGCGATTGATGGACTGACACTAGGGATGATGATGGAATGGGGGATACTGAGTAGCAGACAGACAAATTCCCTTGTAAGAGCGTAAAAATCATGGATGACCTGGCAATGACTAAATCGACTCCTGAAGGGATGGGGGACAGTATGACTAAAGGCAAAAATGGGCTACACGAGAGATTTACAAGGAAAAAATGGATGGAATATTGTAACAGGAGGCAAAGGGACTCGAGACAGACTCCATGAATGTGATGGTGACTCAACTCAGATGCTCTAATCAAGGGTGACTCGATGATGCTTCCACACAGAATAGGCCTGGTGGGGACCGTAAAAACATGAGAAAAATATGGTTACTCATGAAGAAAATTGACACATGCATTAACAAGTATGAAGTAAAAGTGGTGCCCCAAGTACAATAAGCGAGTGAAGAAATCTGATTTTGAGAGGCGGCGAAGTGACCCTTCTTGGAAAAATGGTTTCCTGGTGAAGTATCAAATCACCAAAAATAAAAGGATACCCATTTTAGAGCTCGATGAGAGCTTTGCAATGGTGCTAATGTTTCGTCAACCTGAGCTACGGATTGGTCACAGTTGGTGAAAGAAAAACTAGGGTTTTTCTTTTAATAGGGTGATTTCCCTCCCATTCGATTCATTTGCTAATGGAGTTGTGGTGAATTTGAGAGGGGGATAAGGCCCTAAATCTTGTGGGGATCGTAGTGGAAAAATTACCATTGGAATCAAGATCCACAACTTTCTGGAAGGTGGCATTACTTGTCTAAAGGTGGCCTTAATGCTGCTTGGAAGGATGGTTCCTGGTGAAGAATCAAGGTAAGAAATGAATATAGGAATGAACTACTAGAGAAGGTCTAGCATCATCCCCACCTACAAAGTAAAACATGGGGACCAAGTCATAATAATGGTATCACATAAAGTAGAATATTTGAATATATGGTATCAATAATCTACGATATATGGCTCGCCGGAGAGGCTGATAGGACAAACTATCCAAGGAATAGGAGGATAATCGACCATACCTAGATTGGTGGGGTCTAGGCTGAGAATTTTGTTAATCAAGTGAGAAGGTGGCCAGGGGTGCCATCATGCCCCCAAGCATGGGATAATGACCCCCAAGCATATGTGGTGGAGGGGACTGATCTGGTATGCTAAGGTGGGAATGATGCCCCTAGCTAGAGGAGTTTGTGGAGTGCCATGGTGTTCCAAGTGCTAAAATAATGGATTCAAGCATTTGGTATCATAGGCACTAAATCCTCAAGAGGGTGGTGAGAATTTATAGGGGCAAAGGTGCCCCTGAAGCATGTTATGGACATGCCACATGTATTTAGAATAGTTAAAAATAAACAATTTTTTATGATATGGTTCTCCATTTGTTTATATTATGGTTATCTTCTATGGGAAGAATGGAGAGATACAGTCAGAGAAAGGAAATGGTGGATTACCAATCTCAGTTGGCACTGCATATATAAAGCAAATGGACTAAATTTCTGGGTTCGCATACATGGAGTCACTATCCCAAAGAGTGGCTTTGGATATAATGAACTGGTGCTCACCTAGAAAACACAAATGTTGGTCAACAACAATGTCTAAGGGACTGGGTTGTTGATGTAAGATGAAGGAATGATAAAGTTGATCATCCCTAGAGTGATCTAATGTGATGTGAGACTCTAGAGGTTCTTCTAAATGGGGAAGAATAATGGTACAAGAGTCGATACTACCACTGCACTAGGAGGGTTGTGGAGAATTGCTTCTCCTGGACTCTAAAATATGGGTGCCCCCTTACCAAAACATTCGGTGTCAATGTAATGGCCACAAGGTGTATGTGGTTCGAATGTATGGCTTCGATGTAAGGGGGTATATATCCAATTGACTTCACTATGGATGAAGTCTTTGGATTCCACAACATGTTGGTCATGGGTCTGCGGTGGAAGGAAGTATGCATAATGGTGCATATCATCCCATGGAAAATCAGGGGTGGTCATGCCTTCCATAATGTCTTCATCTAAATGGAGGATGGGAGAACTGGAGGAAGGGAGACCGCATGATGCGGCGAAGCTACTTGGTGCATCATCATGAGATATATGGTTCATATATACATCACTAGGGAGGGTATACAAAGAGCTAGTAGATGAAACATCTATCGATGTTGAGCCCAGGGTGATCCTCAAAGGAGGTTCAGTCAAAATAGAAGGGGATGCCCTAGAGGGGTCTTCCACCATGGATCTCATGGATGACAATAGATAGAGAATAGTGGTCGAAGGGTTTGTCATCTTGACATTGGGGGGAGGTATCACAATGAGTGCAGACATGTCCTCCAGATTTGTCGAAGCGGAACTCACAAGTAGAGGAGTACAGGATCCACTACGAGCGGCCTCTATCTAGAGAAAAACCTCAAGGGTGTCGTGAAAGTCATCGAGATGAGTACAATGATGAGAATAGAGGCCATAAATATCACACAAAGAAAAAGGGTGGTTCGTGTGCAACAATTTTAGTTTCTTAGTTGAATCGGGTAAGGTAACATGGACCTTCGGGATATCAGTTTCAGGAAATGTTTTGTTGACCACACATTTCACACGAGGAAGTTCGGGACAATCACTAGTAAAAAATGATGAAATTAATGGCTAGGTGACTAAAAATGTTAGTTACCGCAATTATTTCAAGTGAATTACTACTAAATTTGAGCAATTTTATGTGACTGAACTAAAAATGACTAGCTTAAATGACTAATTTAGTCTTGGAATAAAATATATGACTAGATAATAAGTGACTAAACTAAAAGCGACTAACTTAAACAACTAATTTATTCCAGGGATAAAATATATGAGTATATAATAAGCGACTAAAGTAAAAGAGACTAACTTAAATGACTAATTTAGTCTAGGATTAAAATATATGACTAGGTAATAAGTGACAAAATTAATAATGATTAATGTAAATGACTATTATAGTCCACGAATAAAAATATGGCCAAATAAAAATTACAAGTATATGAATTAGCCATTTACGTCAGTAATTTTTACTTGTGCCAGTCCATATAACATAAAAAACAGTTGCAGAGCATTTGATGAAAGACTCAGAAAAAATGCTATGGTGATGAGACATCCTTGTCAGTATTTTGGGAAATAATAAGTTTAATAAGGTCGAAACAACTCTTGGAGTCATGTTCAATGAGTGACCATAAACTTAGGGGCGTCAGAGTGGCTAATAATCATAGTTTATGGTGGATGATAGTCACCATAAATAACATTTGTCGTTTAGGTCATGTGTTTGGTGGCCAATGTTGGTGAATCACTATATTATATCATGGTACCATATATTGATTTTTTAAAGGAAAAAATCTATTGAACATGAATTAAGTTGCATCTCGTGTAAATGTTTAATGTCGTGATGTTGTGAATGGTTTTCACATTATCTGTATCATATATTTATAATCACTTCTTTCAAGTTTACTTTAAGAAATAAAGGAAGAGGTGCATGACCTTTCCATAAGAAGGAATTGCACTAACTCCCGATCTCCTCATATCATGCTTTTAAAAATTAGCCCATAAATCAAACACATGCCCTAATTTCTCTAGTCTAGAAGCCCCTAGATGAATATGATAATGAAATCCTCCCACCCGCTAGTTCTAACCCAACTATTGAATGTCTTTAGTTGGCATGTGTAAATTCCTTTAATTGATCCATGGATATGTATGAAACCTAATTTTGCATTGAAATGATACAAACACCCAAATTAACACGAGGTATAGAAATTTCAACCTTACAACTCTCTCATCCAATATTAAATACTTCACTAATTATTTAAGGGGTAATCTACTTAACTGAATATTAAATATTAAAAACACTCATATTAACACAAGAAAATAATAATAGTATTTAATATAAAGTTATAATATAGTTAGATGTTAAATTGGCATGTGAGACCCCCTTGTTCATGGGACAGTGGTTGCCCTTCATGCAATGATTTAACTATTTAATCCATGGAGGTATAAATACCTTAATTTCCCTTGGATTCAAACCCATGACATTTAAAGGGGAAAGAATTTATAACACAATTCTAACAAGTAAATACAAACTTAATTTCTATATGTATCAAAGTTAGTCTAAGAGTTGCATGACATGCTTAATTTTTAACGAAAGCAAGGGAACTCTTGAAGGGTTGATCACAATAGGCACGTATGGTCAATTACAATTATCAGAGGTATGTTAGTTTGGTTTTCCCAATCCACAACTTGCACACATTGTTGTTATTGTTAAAGGTATGTTAGTTTGGTTTACTTGTTCAACATCATGCACATTTGGTTGTGTTCATTAAAGGCATGTTAGTTCAATGACAAAACCAATAGTTTGTTAAGTTGGTCAACTTAGCGAGTCGTGTGTCATGTCAATCGTCTTAATGAGCAACATGTTATGTCGATTAGTTTATTTAGTGACATGCACATTCCATTGTCATTGTTAGTGATGTGTTAGGTTGGTTATTAACATCTATTTTTTATTAACACTATCTTGGAGATTAACCCTATCAACATGCATGTTTAACTACAATTGTGAGAGGTATGTTAGGTTGGTCAACCCCATCAACAACATTTATGTTCAATTACGAATGTTGAGGCATACCACATTGGTCACCCGATTACCAACATGTACCTTTTGGTTATCACTAGTAGAAGCATGTTCATTTGGTCAACTTGATAAACTACATGTATGGTTGGTTACACATATTAAAGCTTCATTTGATTGTTCGATGCAATATATAGTGTGTAAGTCTTGTTACCATTATTGAAGGCATGTTTTGTTGGTTAATTTAGTTAACATTACATACGTTCAATACAATTGTTAGAGGCATCAAAGGATACTCAGCCCATTTAAATTAATGCATAACATTGATTGGGGCTTGCTTATTTATTGGTGGGTGAAAATAGTCTGTTATTATTCCCCCACATTGCCATGTGACATGTTCACCCCTCATGGGCCAAATTTCCTTCTTAAGGGGGTTGTTTATTTAAGATAGGGTTAGGTCAAAGTCTAGAGTGACTTTAGTAGAATAAATACCACTTAGTTGTAATCATCGAGTTAAAGTGGTGCTTTCATAAATTTGAAGATGCTTCTACCACATTGCAATGTATAAAATCAATTAATTTCCACTTTCTTGTGTTCATCAAAAAAATTTCAATAAAAAAAACAAATGTATGTCAAAGCATGTTAAATAGCCCAATGCTCATTGACCCACACCACCAACGTTCCTAGATTGATATCCTTTCTTGCATTTGTTGGCGTTCAACCTCATCCCTCCTAACATAAGTCATTTAATCCACCATTACATAAACATGCATACTTCTAAAAAACATGGAAAACTTGACCATTGTCATGCTTTACAAAGGAATTTCAAAAACATTGTTACATTTGCACCACAACATATACAAATGTGCAATTTGTATCAATATTTCCTAAATTGTTATCTAGTTCTCTTAATACAACATTCTAGCACCTTGACACCCTTTAACCCTATGAAGATCCTTGTATTGATTTCATGACCCTCTCCATTTTACGGTTTCCTCAAATTGATCGTGTAGCACCCTTCATTAAAATCATTAACTACACTTACATATATTCAACTTGACAAAAATTAAAACAAAAACAATACTATAATTATGGGTGGAAACGTGAAGCTGGGTTACACTTTTGTGAGAATCGGGGCCCGAAATTTTTTTCCAACAATAGTTCGGCCGAAACTTTTTACAAGTTCGGCCGAACTATTACAAAGTTCGGCCGAACTTTCCTATAAAGTTCGGCCGAACTCTAGATTCCGTTAACAATGACGGCACACTGATGGCGCTGGCAAACATAATTTTTTCCGGAGTTTGGAAAACCGGCAATTAAAGTTCGGTCGAACTATGAGTTCGGCCGAACTTTTACTTTTAAAATAGTTCGGCCGAACTATTTTCTATAAATAAATCGCCAGCGAATTTTTTCTGTTTATTGTTTCATTGTTCGCGGGTTGTCTAATATGTTCGCGCTGTGTTGCTGATGTCGACGCCCTTGTGCTGCTGTCGCCGCCCTGTTGCTCCTGCCGTCCGCGTGGGTAAGGTTGGTCCTCTCAACTCTGGAATTGTATCGCTTAATAGGAAATTTTCTTGCAGAGAAATGATGGAAATTGGAGTTGGTCTCAGTTTTCAAGCTTAATAGGAAATTTTCTTGCAGAGAAATGATGTAAAATGGATAGATAAATTACTTCTTATTTCTCTACATTATTTACATCTATACAAATTAAACAGTGGCCTACCTCGAATTTAATTTGATAACCTGGTAAAAAAATCCATAAGCAGCGTTATTATCGTTCAATTCATCCAACAGATTGACTATTTTATTCACTTGGATGACAACCTTCAGCTCCTGGAAGCTCAGTTAAATCAGCATAATTTGACCTTCTACCAAACATTTTTATATCGAGAATTTTGGTCATAAATATCAGAAAAATTATTGTTTAAAAGACCATGACCACAACTACATTTTATGGAAAAAAGTAGCACTGTCAAATGTCAGTTGACTGACTGCCCATGGGCTTTCATGCGCATATTTATCCCTGTTGTAGCCTTACTTCCCTGCTTTATATTCATACTTTTGTCCCATTGGCTGCTTTTATATTCAGTGTTTGGGCCACTCTAGATCTCCTTTCATATTCACAATCTCTGTTTTTATCCCATCTGTTTGTCACTCTGAAGTGACTAATCGAACAAGAAATGGATATTGTAACCGGAACCGCAGGGAACACCTTAAGCAGCGTTATTATTATGTGAGGATAGCATATTATTTTCATAATTAACTGACTGTAATAAAATCACATAATTATGTCTTATGTATGCTTTGACAACTATGTCCCGACAGGGTCTACCTACTATGATAACACTATCATGTGTTTATGTTTTGGCATAACCTGGATACTACTAATCATCATGAAAAATAAAAATTTAGTTATAAGTATCAAGTAATACCCACTAAGGGTAAAATCGTAACATATTCTCAACCAGGCTAACATACAGTCTGTACCCACCTATTAATCTACATAAATTCATCATAATTTCATGACAGTTCATTTCTATTCAAACACACTACTTGTAGCTAATAAATTCACAGTACCTTAACTGTGCTTATGAGGAAGGTACCTTCATCAAACGTGCAACAACCTTAGAGATTTGAATGAAGTCAA
Source organism: Pinus albicaulis (assembly GCA_034641835.2). Taxonomy (NCBI): domain Eukaryota; kingdom Viridiplantae; phylum Streptophyta; class Pinopsida; order Pinales; family Pinaceae; genus Pinus; species Pinus albicaulis. Next base: position 892,634,714 of record CM076575.1, read on the forward strand.
TTATGATAGCTGACTTTTGATTTATCCTCAATAATTTTCAACTTTTAATATATAGGTTGAAATGTTTTTCGTTCAATCAAAAGCTATCATAAAATTTGCTTAGATTATTTGAATTCCAATTTTATATATTTATTGCAGATTGAGTTTTGAATGCAGATATAATAGTTAGCAATTTGCATTCTTAGTTGACTGAAATATGTACGTTTCCCTAAGTAAATTTCAAGTCATTATGTTTTTAAATTGTTTTAATCTTTTATTAAACATTTAAAATTGTTTTAATTTTTTATTAAACATTAGTTTTAGTTTTCTTTTAGTTGTTTTAATATATTTATATTATATATAGTAATTTCTAATGTGGCGCTTTTCTAATCTTAGAGGAGTGTTACTTTTACTTCAAGTTCTTGAATAGAAAATAGATTCATAAATAATAGTGTTAGATTAAAAGATTTTGCAAGCTTATATATCTTGTTTTCTAGTCTTAAATTTTTATCTTCTTTCTATGCCATTAAATGAGCAAGATCATCCCTCATAATATGATGTAGTTTCAAGAGTCTAGAAGGTTCTACTTCTAAAACATTTATTTCACTATTTATTTGACACACTATTTTATTAGTTTTTATTTCAATATTTTCAAATTGCAATTTGTTAGTAGCCTTATCATAATGGGTGTCATATATGGTTAAAGATTGATATTCAAATGAAATAGGCTCTTCAATAACCAATTCTTCAACAATTTTTTGGGTTTCAACCATTCATATAACTACTGATTCGGGAATACAATACTTTCTACATCTATGTTCATGGGTCAATATTTTTATTCTTTTTTACTTGATTTTTTTTTATTCTAGATATACCAAGTCACTAGAAACGATGAAAGTCTCAAGAAAGTATACCTTCAAGGTCAAATCCCTGATTGGATTTAAATTCCATTTAAAATTTAAATCCATGATTGGATTTAACTTCCATTTAAAATTTAAATTAAAAAATTCTTGAAAATGACAACAATTTCTTACTATAATCTCACCTATAGTAAAAAGAAGTGTGATAAATTTCCTTTTATTTTTCTTATCAATTAAAATAAGTCAATAGTGATATTACCTAATAATTCAACAACAAAGTATCTAACAAGAACAAACATAGGAAGCAATAAGAGTTTTCCTTTTCCTTGATATTCAGATATTCATATAACTTATGAATATATAATCTTCTTGCTTTGCATATTTCCCTTTTCTGGTGAAACTTGATTTCTTCATATAAAATTGTTTTGGGCTCTTTTCTAGTCAATGTAGAGTTGAAATCATACCCAAAATGATCCTAGACATTATAAAAATTAACCATGAATCATGGAAAACAAAGTGTACTTGGGGATATTAAACACATTATGTTTTAAAATTTCAAGTCATTTTAATACATTATATTTTAAAACTGTTTTAATTTTTTATTAAACATTAGTTTTAGTCTTTTAGTTGTTTTAATATATTTATATTCTATACATATGTAGAGTATATATAGAGTAATTTCAAGTGTGTCAAAAAAGAAATTAGAGTTTAATTAATTGTTCATAACATTTATATATAGTCAAGAGTGAAATTTTATAGAGGTTTTAGATACAAAGTTGCTTTGATTTGTTTAAGTTTTTTTTTCTCATAGGTAAGCCTTACTCGTGTCTCTAAACTACACTAAAAGTGTTGAATTTTTTAAGAAAATATTCAACTCATTTTAATTAAATTTATAGATCTATTTAGAAAAGCAATTAATTGTTTCTAGAAATTTGCCAACATTTTGTAATCTCAATCACTCATAGTTTCCATCAAAAAAATGTGGTGCTTTTCTAATCCTAGAGAAATGTTACTTTTACTTCAAGTTCTTGAATAGAAAAATGGATTTATGAATTACGAGCTTTTGCAAGCTTATATGTCCTCTTTTCGAGTCCTAATCTTTTATCTTCTTTCTATGTTATAAAATAAGCAAGAGCATCTCTCATAATATGATGTAGTTTAAAGGGTCTAGAAGGTTCTACTTCTAAAACATTTATTTCACTATTCATTTGACACACTACCTTCTTAGTTTTTACTTGAATATTTTCAAATTGCAATTTGTTAGTAGACTTATCATAATGGGTGTCATATATGGTTAAATATTGATATTCAAATGAAATAGGCTCCTCAATATCCAATTCTTCAACAATTTTTTGGGCTTCAACCATTCATATAACTACTGATTCGGGAATACAATACTTTCTACCTCTATGTTCATGGGTCCTCAATTTTGTGATTCCCTTTTACTTGTTTTTTTGATTTTGTATATGCCAAGTCACTAGAAAGGATGAAAGTCTCAAGAAATGATACCTTCAAGGTCAAATCCTTGATTGGATTTAACTTCCATTAAATTTAAATCAATTTTTTTTTCCAAAATGGGAACAATTTCTTACTATAATCCCACCTATCGTGAAATGAAGTGTGATAAATTGCCTTTTATTTTTATTATCAATTAAAATAAGTCGAGAGTGATATTGCCTACATAATTCAACAACAAAGTATATAATAAGAACAAACATAGGAAGCAATAAGATTTTTCTTATTGGGGAACTCATGACTTGTACTATAGATAAAAAACATTTACCCTTACCAAAAAATATATGATAAAAATTGACAAACTACATAAGCTTAAGCTTAAGGGTATATAATCCTTCTTGCCTTCCATATAGATAATGAAAATGATTGTTCCAAGTCTCATGTTGCTTCTCATGTTATTTTATAAACCTTGATTGGAAAGAAAAATAGGAGGGCATAAATGTAAGAAATATAGAACATACTGGATTTAACAGCCCCAAACTGGATTTTACTCTCAGGTACTGGAACCTCTACAAAGGTTCGACCTGGAAACATAGTTTTTCCTTAGGTTTCTCCACTAGTTCTATGTCCAACTTGGATAACCTACAGTTCAATATCCTTCTTTTCATTTTTTATATCCCCTCTTGGATAACCATAATATCTTGAAATGGAGCTAGCCAATTCAAATATAGTATTGTAAATCCCTTGCTAAGTTAGATGAGGATTACATATGGTTTTGAATGAGCATTTGGACTCTTTAGATATATATCTAAAGAGTCCAAAAGCTCATTCAAGACCATATGTAATACATAGCCTCCTCATCTAATATATAAAACTTTAATCCATGTGCTTAACCTTAACATTGACACAAATGGAATACAATTTTACTCACTGCTTTATGATAGAAAAATATGCAGATGAAAATTTCCCACATACCCGAAGTCAAAAGGGATGCTCTATCACAAAAGTCCAAAGGTACAAGATAATAGTGGTGATTTACATTGTGTTATAATTAGAGGATTTTCTGAAGCATATGGAATAGGCAGGTGCCTTGTCCACAATTTTCTCGGACAAGGATATAAAGTTTCAGGGTTATATATTAAAATTCTTGAAAATGGAACTATGGAAGCTTGAAGTGATTTGAAAATCACATTTGCTTCTAATTTACTATTTGATTTCTTCCACTTTGGGTATGATGATATTAGTCATCTGGGAAAAATTAAGATTGTTGTCAAAGAACGATGGTTTGGTGGTTGTATCCATGTCTTGATTAATAACGTTGCAAGAAAAAATACCATTATGGATGATGAAGATCCAATGAAGGCATTTGCAGAGACAATCAATGCCAATTTGAATGGAGCTTACTACCTATCAGAAGTTGTATTACCATGCATGCCACTAGGCCTCTCTAGTATAACTAACATCTCAAGCACATGTTCATTGCAAAGTGAACAAAACATTGCAGCTTATAATGATTCCAAAGCAGGCTTCTGTGGACTTACACTTTCATAGGAAATAACATTGGCATTACCATGCATGCCACTAGGCCTCTCTAGTATAGCTAACATCTCAAGCACATGTTCATTGCAAAGTGAAAAAAACATGCAGCTTATAGATATTACCTCTGCTCTATATATATTGCTTATGATGCCAACAAACTAAAAGCTAATATTATTATTGTGGTTATTAATCACTATAATTAGGTTAACTCTAGTTAAGAGCCCAGTCATTTATCATATTGAGAAAAAAATCACTAAAACTATGATCATGAGATTTTGTGAAGCTTAATTGAGCCTGCACCTCTTTTGAGAAATTTAATTCCTACCACTTCACTTCCCTTCCTTAACCTCTCCCGTGAAGATAGTTCTCCATTTTCTTAACAAAAATATTGCTATAAAATCTTTTAGGAGACCACAACTAAAACTACTGGACCGGAGCTCGAGAGTCGAGATGTAAACCAAAAGAAATACGTGTCGCACAAAACTACTTGAGTGGAGCTCGAGAGTCGAACCTTTAAACTAAAGAAAATACATGTCACACGCGCCTTCGTTAATGAACCGCTTTCATAATCTTTGAATGACTCCTCCCCTCAAAAACCACAACTCCCTCCCTCCTTCCCTCCCTTGTAAAATAATTATGTTTTGCGTGTCAGAAAGCCAAAATATGGAGACAATTATCACGAAATCCAACGTACGATTATGCATGATGGAGAATCTCTAGCGCTTTCCCTTGTTAATATATTTAATAATCTCAATATTTATTTTAGGTATCACAAGATTTCGCATCATTAGGATTTGAACAATGATGTTTATTTTAAATACTACTTATACTTTTAAATATAGATATTGAGATTATTAAACATATTAACAAGGGAAAGCTAATAGAGATTCTCCATCATGCACAATACATTTTTTCGTCTATTTTGAGCATTTCTATCCATTTCTTTGAAGTATTTTGTATGCATTTCAATTGTAAAGAATTGATTTTGAAGGCCTCTGTGGCTCTACATTATAATCTTTAGGTTCTATATGGTCGATTTCACCAAATAGTTAAAGTTCAAATCGAACAATTCATCAAAATTCTATTATATATTGGTTGAATTTAACACATATTAGTTCAACAAAATTTTACCATATATTAGGTTCCCCAATTATTAAGTTTGTGATTATGATGAAAATTTAAGTACATCTCATAGAATTTATATGATGGGACGATTGAATTGTCCACCTCATATTAGTACCAATGATTATAACTTTAATGGCATCAAGCTAGGGTCATCATCTCAAATGATCAGTAGATGAAAATTACCATGTTTGTAATCATTACCACACTATCTACATACATGTAGATCTTTCTACACATTATATGATTGAATTTATGGTAGGTCATCTTCTCATTTAATGCTCATGATTATAGTGAGCATTAGTGAATAAAGGAATGCATATGAAGGATTGCCTATAAGTTTGTCCTCCACCCACTCCATCTAGTGATTGCTTCTATTTTTTCTTTCCAACATTTTATTTTGAAATTCATTTTGGTAGTTAATTCTACCAATAGTCACAACACTGAAGTCAGCATTAATAGACACTACTAAACTCAATTAACATTGCTTGTTGTCATTTACAATACCAAGAACGAGAGTTCATTAATGTAGTAGGCATATGATACCTTTAACTCTAGATGTGGTGTGGCTATCAAGGCAAAATTAGTCAAGCAATGTGGAATTTCTAGAACAGAAAAGTTGGAAGTGGAAAATTGAGAAATCACTAGCTATGAAGTGATGTGAGGAGGAAAAACTGAAACTATCCTTCCGCTATAAATTGCATTTTATTCTAATTGCCACGTGAACTGTTCATGGACAGGCAGAGAGGATGACATGCGAAAAATCTACATATAATACAGGTATGGGTCATGTGCGAGATGAAAGGGATGATGATTGACATGGTAAATTTTCATCTTTCCAAAATATTTCGAGATGATGATGACAAACTAATACTAGCCATTTTAAGGTTACAATTGGTTAACAAGAAATATGGGGAAGGAAATTCAAATGTCTCATCATGGAAATTATAAAAGTATGATGAAGTTATAAGCTGCTATGGAAATTGCCAAATTTATGAATCGCTGTTTATCGTTAGTTTTCTCTTCGAATGAATTTTATCTCTGTTTTGATAGACCCTCTCATCACCCAAGACTCTGTATAAAAACATAATTATGATTCTGGTACTCAGTCCTCTCAGAGATTTGTTTCATCAAACATTGGTGAACAATTACACTTAGAAACCACCTTTGACCGATCCATTGTATCCATAGTTATCGTGCTAAACCTTATTACTACACCTACTATACTTACATTCCTTCCTATTTACCAATGAAGGATGTTGGTTCTTCTTTGCCTTCGTATCCGAAGTTTCCTCGTTGATATGTCAATAAGCGACTATTAAACGGGTAGGAGTACCACACCTCAATCGACACCTTCTCAAGCATATTTCGGGGATATTTCGACCTATATTTTATACATGGATATTACAAATTTTTCCAAAAGTCTTTACGCTACTTTTATTTCACCACATATGGTAGTTAACTCGTTATCTCATACGATCAATTATTTTTACTCCGATTTTTTCTTAACCTACTATTCTCAATCCTTAGAATTAGTATATGGGGGACCTCACTTGTTCGAAGGTGATCATCCTCTCATATCATATTTAGTCAAATCTATAACTCTTTCTTATCTCTATATTTTTTCTTTTTCAAATTTGGAGAAGTTAACTAATGAACCTATCTTATCATGATCCTTGGTGCCCACCATACCTTCTGGAAGGTTTTCCAATATCCCCAAATTAAGAATTTCAGAGAAAATCCATTAATGTGCACAAGCCACCCATCATCTTGTGGCGGTCATAAAATTATTTTCAAAGGGATGATCTCATTAAACCACGTTCTGCTCTAATGCACCTTAATTGGGAGATGATGGCAATGTATATCGACTCAGACAAAAAATATTACATTAATTTTTCACACACCAAACCTCCTTTTTAACTCATTTTTAGTTATCGATGAGGTATGGCATCGATTTTGATCTTTTCTAATTTAAAACAAGATGATGCCAATAATTTATTTCTAATCATATCCATGATCGATGGTTGTTCATATAAGCACACAACCAAAATTTCGATGATATCTTATGTAAATGGTTCATTCGATCATTATGTCTCAGATAGTTGTATGATGTGTCCATGTTCAGTGGACAAGTGTCGAGAATGTTGTTATTTTCTTCAAAAACCTCAAGCACGCGCTTAGTGTTTATTTAACAAGTTCTATAAGAGCTTGTATGGCTGCATTCTTCCGGATCTTCATTTTATGAAAGGTGACATACTCAGGTAATGCCCCTACAACACCCTGAATGACCTGTGTCAGAAGTTTCATATTTTTAATATCCGTAAAACACAAATTCACTAAGGTAAACTATGTACATGTGTCATTTTTCCACAAACTAAAGTGTATAAGAGAAATTTTAGCTGAAGGTATCCTTGCCCATGTAAAGCGTAATTTGTGAACTTATCATTTTTTACATATTCTTTTATTGCAACTTAGTTTCAACAAATGATCAATTATTGTTGAAAGTTGTGTTTTAATAACTAGTATACCAATTACAAATTGATTTTTTGAACTATTTTGTGAATGTTTACTCAAACAGACATATATCATGGAGTACATGAAAGACAGAAGACTGTGGGCCCGAACCCATATGGAGTGTTTAGACTTGGAGGATGTTCACGTATTTTAGTCATAATTCAAACCCATACATGTGTGTACATATGTGGAATTGATTTTTTATTAATTTCGTGAGTGAAATTAGTTACGTTCTCATATTTTAATTTTTTTAGAGGCAAGAGGAGAAGGGTTTTCTTACCCATCCTGGAGCGTGTCAAGGTTCAACTACCAGGTATGAGGTAGAAGGCAGTTGCGGGAAGGTGATATTTATTCTCCAAGGCTAATCAACAACATGGTTCTGAAGGTATTATCGTGGGTCCGGGTTCTCACGTTGGGCCGCTATCTTGGGGTTGGAGTTCTCAATAGTATTATGTCAGAGATGATGTTAACCAACAACATCAAGGTTGACATCAATTTCAATATTTTTTCATTAAAATTTTAAAATTTTTTTTACACGTGTTTTTTCTAATATACTAAAATTTTATGAGCATATTGACAGAGGTCAAATGTCTTATGCCACACGGGCACAGACATGGTAAACGTTGCCAAGGTCTGAAGAAGAAGCGGTTGTCAACTCAAAGACAACTTATCCGACCAGATTACCGATATACTATGAAAATGAATATATGAATACACCTTACAAAGGTGTCAAAGCTCTTCATTCAAATGGGACTTTTGTGCTTTGTTTTACCTCGTTGACATAGAAGGAAGCTTTCGAAATAGTTACAAATTCATTGGTGAAATGGTAAAGGTGTACAGTAAATCAAATAACCCATCGTATCTGGCGTAAAGAACCCGATGAGAAAGAGAAAAGAAACAGTTGATAGTCCCGATAAATGGCACATAAAACAAAGAGTTACAAGACAGACAAGTCAATGTTTAATTATAAGGAAGGGCCAAAAGAAAAATGTTGAAGGTGCGTGCTCAAGCACCCGTACAAACAAGCATTAAGAGTGATTCATATCTATGTTCTCAGAAGGCTTCCATGGAACGATGAGGTTCTTGGTTATTTTCACAAATGTTTTGCGTATTTTTTTTGGGCATGGAACCGACTACAATGACCTTCCTTCTAATTTTTTCAGCTCTGGTGAGTTTACTATATCAACGAAGGGCACCAAGCGAGATGTGAGTTGCCCCGCCCGAGCCGCCATCGTGAGTCGCACTGCCCAGTCGAAACTCGCGATCGTATTTATTTACCAAACAAGTCCGTAACAAGAGATGTTATGATCGACAATGTTCACAACATTGAGGGAGTCAATATTTGTTTAAATTTAATAAAGAGCACGCGTGTAAATGTACCAAAAGCAATTTTTGTTTATTTGTTGCATGAGGTGAGATTACAACATGAATTTTAAATATCTCCCAACATATGCAATAATTGCTTCACTATTCGTAAGACCCACTTTTTCGTGTGAGAAGAGGGCAACTTAACCGTATGTATAGTGACCTTAGGGTTTGAAATTATATTTACATATATACATGTACAATTTGTACACAAACACATGTGTATGTATATGTATATATTTATTTGTATGTGTACACATTAATCTATCAAATGTATTTATTATATGTTAAAACACCATTTATGCCTGCAGCATGATGTGATGAAAATGTTATTACGTCTTGACCTCCGGCTCAGCCAGATGCGATGGGGTTCCACCATCACATATGTTGGCACATGTACACATATGCATGACCCTAAAATAACAATTGTTGCCACACATGTATGTATGTATATATATAATTAATAAAATGTTTTTAAACAAAAATTTATCTCCGTTCGATGTTTTTGGGATGGTTGGCCTTTCTTCCTTAAGACATACTCACTATTGGGAGATGGCACAAGTATGGACAATTATGCCCTGTACTATGTTACCTCAAAAGTTCCATTAAAAATTGAGACATATATAGAGAGAGATCTATATTTTGGAGTTACTTAAAATTTTAACTTAGGTTCGTATAGCAGATTTTTTAACTTATGACCAGCTGTATCAGAGATAGGAACATCCACGTATTTGGAAAATGGGAAGTTGTCTTTAGTTCTTTTAACATAGATCAAAGCAAGTTTATATATGTACACGTGTGTATTTTCATTTGAAAGTTTTTAATTTATATATATATATATATATATATATATATATATATATATATATATATATATATATATATATATATATAATCGTATATGTATATCGTACGTTTTACCACCGAGATGTTTCTATGGCACTGCTTCATCAACAGAGAGGGAACTCTTACGTGTATCGATGATTTTTTTTTTTATATTTGTTTTTTTACATGAAGTTCTAGATATATATATTTTTATTCATTTTTAAAACTTCAAATTTTAATGTTCAAGTACATGTGCATTGTGGGGTATGTATGTTTCCTATCACGTGATAGGTGCTACCCGAGACCCGTATCGCTAGATCCTCCATTTGATGTGATGACGACAGAGATTTGATTTTTAAAATTTATGGTTTTAAAATCTATAAATCCTGATATGCCTGATGATTTTAAGTGAGATTTACAATTTTTGACATATTTTATTACAATGTTATTATATAATTTGTTTTATTTTAATTTCTTGATGGTTTTTGTGTACCTTTTGGTATGTGAATGTGAAGTAATGTTGTTGTCCTAATTACATTTACATGGTGATATTTAATGCGAATGTTTTTTGTTGGATAAATAAATTATAATTGGCATGGCATCTAAGTTTTTAAAACCACATGAATGACAGAATGTGAACCCACATTTGCATGTGTAAATTGAAATGTTACTTTGTAACAAGACAATCCCCAACAGATTTCATTAAGATATGTTGATTTATTTGATATAATTAGTATTGCATGATGGCATATTACTTGTAACCACCCGATTAATAGTGTCTATCGATTTCAAAGCAAAGCAAAAATCTTCATCATTGTTCATAGAACTGATTTTTGTTTACATAACACTGAACCTATTAATATTGGAGAGCAAAGAGAGACTTTGAGGTATGGTGTTTACTACAAGAGTTCGAGTTAAAAATTTAAATGGTTTGTACCTATGTGTTGATCATTTGATATAATTGCAGGTATGATGGTACATTACTTGTGGTGTCATTGGATTAATAGTGTCTATTGATTTTAGTAAGTAAAAAAATTACTGACAATGTAATCTATTTTTGTTATAATAATTAAACCTAATAATATTGGAGAGCAAGAGAGACTTGAGGTATGGTGTTTACTAAAGAGTTTTAGCTAAATATTTAAATGGCGATGATTTATGATTTTTACTTTCTTTTTAATACACCCATACGAAAGATGAAAAAACTAATAAGGGGTGACAATAAGAATAGAAGTTGTAAATAGTTGTATACTGATCACACCAAGAGAATGTTCCGTCCATCATTGGTATGGTTTGTGCCGTAACCATATGAAGTCTCGTCCCCAAACACCATAGAATGATCATCCATGTCAATGACTTCAAGTTCATTCTTCCAAACCATGACCCTACTCTCACATGTTTTTCATGACACGCCGTCAGCCACCAAGTTATCTCGAATTGATCGTCTTAGCACTCAACTCTTTTTCTGCTAGCCTTTCCTCTTCTAAGAGATGAAGTCGTCACTTAGGGAAGCTGCGGGTAGCTCCTCGTGTTCACTGCAAAAGGTGAACTTTTTCCCATACCAGTAGACACGAATCTCAAGTCCAAGTGAACTTTCATCATTCCTCCTCTGTCTCGCGCCTACTTCGCAATCTCTTCAACATTTCTTCCAATATGTCTTTCGAACCAGCCCTTGTCTTAACAAATTCTTTTCACATATCTCTTCATGAAGCTCCATGCATAATCCATCCGGGTCTCGTTGAATTGGTTCAAGTTTTCCTTTTCGAATCATTTAACGTTTCAATACGACATATATTGACTCCTTCAAACGGCGCAGCCCAACTTTTCATAGTGGTTTTCTTTCCCCAAGGCAAATAACACGCATTTTTCTTCAAACCAATAGTTTCTTGATCAAGAAAGTCCTCTTGATCTTATCTTCCATGTTCTTGACTTTAGCTCCCAACGTGAAAGTTTTTTCCTTCAAGTGAGCCCTTTCCATAAAGAAAGTTCAAGTCTTTGTTCACCTTGTCGTATCTCCATGTCAAGCTTTTTCAATTTCAAAGAAGCACTACAGATAGTCCATCCTCGGAATTTTCGGTGAAAAACCAAGTAGGTTGAACCAACTTGTTCACATTGAATTATTAAAGAATGTCATCGAGCTGCTCGTTAGAGTGACATCACCAACCTACATTGAATATTTTACACCCCTTAGGTGAATGATACTAAATCGATTGAAAGTCTAAGATTTTCTAATTTTTCCAAATGTTAAACGATCTTACAGTTAGTATTTATAATATCCCAGTAGGTCAGCCTGAAGGACAACTTTTCACTTAAACTTGAAACAACTTTGGTATGATATTTAATTTGTTAAATGTTTTGTTGATAGTTGAATTATAATTGGTATGGCATGTAGTTTTTAAACTTCTAGTTTTGGATGGTTTAACTACATTTTGGTATGTGACATTTAATGAACTTTAATGTATTTAATGTTTTGTCATTGCATAACATAATCAAAAGGGTTTTAAAACTTAAAGTTTTGGATGGTTTAACCTACATTCGCACATATGGTAAATTGAAATATGTTACTTGTAACAAGACAACCCCATTGATTTCATTGTATATGTTGATTTTCAATTTGATATAATTGCATGTATGATGGTACATTATCAGGTGTCATTGGATTATTATGTCTATTGATTTCCGCAAAGGTCAAAACATTATCACAATGTAGAACTATTTTTTAAGTAGCAATAATTAAAAAACCTAATAATATTGGAGATAAATAGTATACATGTGTTTACTACAAGAGTCTTAGCAAAGGTATTTAAAAAAGGGACAATTTTTACCTAAACTTGAAACAAAGAGAATCTACCTTTACAGACATTTGTGAAGATACGTTCTATAAACAATAAAATTGGTACTCATGTGGAAGTTTAAAAAGCCGAGATTCTCAAAAAGGGGGACAACCATTTGTTATTCTTTGGCCCTTGGAGGCTAGGCTTATGGGGGACCGAATCGTACTCAATAAAATAAAGTGAAATAATTTCAGCTATATGCTTGCTAGCTTCATATACAAGAACAATTATTTCATTTCTAGAATATATATATATATATATATATATATATATATATATATATATATCCATATATATAATATTTTTCATCAATGCACATGTATAAACGATTACTTGATACTAGGACACGTGTCATACTCAAACAATTTGCAATATGTGCAAACCACAAATAACATAAGTACTAATTTTGTCAGAGTACCGGAAGTTCTAAAACATATTTAATCCAAAGATAATAAATTGTTGACACTTCACTCAAAATTCTAATGGAATTTCATCCTCAACAATCCGTTCAGCGATCGTGATTTTGACATTTTCCTGCTTTCTTAATTCTTTGATGCGCCATTGAACTTATCAACTTGGAGCAAAGGCCGTACACACCATGACTATATTGACAAACTTACAATCAAACTATAGTCTTCAAAGTAAAACAAGTTCCACTTTTGACGAAATGTTTGTTTAAAAAAATAATTTTTCGCATAATAGACCCGTCATATCGTAAACCGTGATTATTATAGTCTTGCATACTTTCATTTTTTGCTCAAAGGCAACGCACTAATACTTAAATATTTTCATCATTGTCATAGGTGCACGATAAATAAAAATATCTTCCCGCACACAAAATAAATTTAATATTTAATTATGCATATTTAAATTTATTTTCAGATTTTTAAATCATTAGAAAGTAATTCAATGTTAATGCTTCAATAAGACTGTAAAATCCTATCACCATCGATGATATTGTAGTTTTCCTATTGTATTTTCAAATATCATAAATGTATTTTTTTCTCCTTTATAGTTTAGTTCGTATGTTTTCAATCGTCTGCTGCTGATTTTGTTTTCAACGTTGTCGATTTTTGTGTTGTTCACAAACATCACGAAAGAATATTTTCTTTATCTAATGCAAACACATTTAATAACCTTGTTTGAATCAATGCAATTTTGAGTCCTTTTATTGTTTCAACGCTATTTCCAATTGATCTATTCACGTCTTTTATCTCCAATATGCTGAAAACCTTATATGAAAATTAGAAAGAATGGTAAATATGATATCAAAATACAATTAAAATAATCATTGCATGATAATGTACAATGTTTTAAATTACACTAGAGAATTTGGCGGAAATTCACGGCCAATTGTCAGCTATTCTATTATTGTTGTCCGTCGCAAGAGCGACAAATGCCTGCGGGGCCGACAAACCGTGGTAGCTCTCTGGCTGGCCGTCAGTTCGTACGAAGTAAAAAGTGTCGCACCACGACACTTATTCCGACGTTCCGAACAAAGGCCACTCTTCCCGACGTATCACAAACCGTCGCGCTCCGACGTTTTTGGGCGTGGTTTCTTCCGACGCTAACAACCGCCAGTCGACGAAACGTGTCCGACGTTTTGGAGTCGCTCTTCCGACGCTCATAAACCGTCGTAATTCCGGACAACGTGGGTCCGACGCGCCCTCACTCTTCCGACGTCCGGAAGATGTCGAACCCGGGCCGGCGCGCGGTCCGGGACGCGCTGAACGCGCGCGTCGACGCCACACTGCCTTTCTTCCGACGTCGAAGGCGCCCAGCCTGGCCGCGCAGCACGTCGCGGCTCGACTGCCGCCACACCGCCCCCCCGTCCGGCTGCTTTCCGTATTGCTTCAGCTCGATTGCCACAAGGCGTTTGCAGACCGACGGAGGGTTCAATTTCAAAAAAAATTAAAATTTAAAACACGAGAAACGCTCGTTTTGAGGATATTATATACAAAATGCTCATGAAAGTAGCTGCGTATGTAGAATAGTAAAGCAACATAGAGTACCGACGTACCATTGTTCCAAACATGTACCAGTGCCCAAACCCTACAACAGCATAAACAATTACAGAAAGTGAAATAGCAGACAGTATAGTAGCCAGTCAGACAGAGACCATCATTGTCTCCAAATACAAATAAAGTACCCAAGGACCCTACAACAGCTAGAAGTAAAATGCACTCAAGAAATATGAAAGAAAGCAGATATGAAGTAAGAAATTACCCATGAAAGTGAAATAAAGAAAGATGTAGAATAAATAGCGAACAAGAGTGAGTAATTACGGCCCATTGCTCCAAATACAACAGTACCCAAACCCCGCAATGAGAAAAACTAATCACAATCATGTGAGGAGTGTGATATGTCCAAAATATAAAAGACCATCGTACCCATATACTAATAAACCAAAGAACAAGAACTGGGTGATTGCCAGGGGTTGAAGTGCGCAGTGACAAACACACTGCTTATGTTACAAGACAGAAAAAACGATAAGCTACATATTATATGAAGAAATGCTCCATGAAATCATTACATTTTTCACATCCGAAGATTGGAACCCAACACACATCCAAAAGTAAAGTCCTGTCCCTGCACAAAGACAGAAAATACCCCATGTCACACATGTGGACTTGATATAAAACCCAGTATCTGCCCACAAGGGAGATTATTTGTCAACCGAGAAAGCATCCAAATATGCCCGAGGTATCTATAAGAAAGTGAAATAGCAAAGAGTGTAGAATAGTAAAGGTCAGAGCAGAGTACCGACGTCCATTGTTCCAAATAATAAAATTAAAGTACCTAAAATCCTCAACAGTAGAAAAACGTTAATCATAAAGGGGAGTGTTATATGTCCAAAATATAAAAAGACTATTTCGTGATGAATATCAATAAACCAAAGAATACAGACTCGCATCGCTAGTTTTGAAGGAGGCAGTGATAAACATTAATCATTTTTTTCACAAGAGAAAAAAACGATGTTTTCAATATATCAGATGTAAGTAAATACCCATGAAGTCATTACTTTTTCACATCTTAAGATTGAAAACCCAAATATCCATCCCTAAAAGGGTTCCACCCTGCATAATGATAGAAAATACTTGCATGTCACACACAATAAATACCTGATATAAAAACCAAAAGAATTCGGCCCATATGAGATTATCGACAATCCGAGAAAGCATCCCATAAATATGCCCAAGGTATCTATGGGCATAAATAGCAAAGATGAATAGCAGTAAAGCAACAAACAGAGCATTGCATCACGTCCATTGTCTCCAAACCAATTAGCACCCTCCAAAATCCTTAAACAAGAGAAACGCTAATCATGTGAGGAGGATATGTCCAAATATAAAACATTCATCGTACCATCAATAAACTGTTATAAATACAGACCAAATATCGCCACATTTTAACAAGAATGATAAACATTAATCATTTTTTTTTTTTCAAGAGCAGTATCATGCTTGAACATATTAGCGTTAAACAACCTGTTGAAGTCATTACATTTTCAAGACCGAAGACTGGAAACCCAAATATCTATCCAAAAGTGGAAGTCCCACCCCTCGTACAATGATAGAAAAATACCCCATGTCATACACAGGGACATGATATAAACCAAGAATTTATTATGGGAGATTACCTACAACCGAGAAAGTATTCAAATATTCCTTAGGCATCTATAAGAAAGTGAACAGTAGTATGTAGAACAAAAGAAAGGTCATAGACAGAGTACCTATCGCTCCATTGTTCCAAATACAAATTAGCACCCAAAATCCTCTTGAACAACAAGAAAACGCTAATCATGAGAATTAAAAGCGGTGTTTAATCTATTAACATTGCGAATAAATACACCGGAACAAAAATATTGCCTGCCATACTATGGCAAATTTGTCATCAAAAATAAAAACTACGAAGATCAAGCCACGGAACTACTTTCGAATGCTTAATTTCATGTATCCAAAAATACGCTTAAAAGGTCCAAAGACAAAGAAATAACCAAAAGCGCGCTAATTAACCTGGGTTTCTACACAAGAAAACAAATTAAAATCATTGCATCACCACGATTTGCGCACTTTTCTCGTCAGTTTTTGGTTAATTGCCGCGATTGTTGCCTGTGATTTTCAAGAAGAAGGAGAGGCAATCAGCGAAATTATGCCAGCGCGCGGTCAGGAGAAGGTGAACCAGCTTTGTTGGAGGTGTCGAGAGCGCGCCCAGATCATTTCAGTTCCCCGCCATGAATTATCCTGGCCACTAGCCGCCGCAGGCATGGCGCGCACCAGGCGCGTTAATGAAGAAGCACCTAAATTAAATGCGCAGGAAGAGCCGCATATAGCACATAACCCAGAGAATGAACATGCGTTAAAGTTTAAAGCGTAAGCCTGGCTGCCACTTTCTCATCACCCAGCCACGGCTGCATAAAATCCAAAGAACCCGCTGTTTCGAAAACCATGGTTAAACGCCATTTTACGTTTTCCACCCGCCTGGTAACGCAATCAAAGCGACCGCCGTCATAACGAATTTATCATTAATAATGAGAGTCAAGGTTTAACAAACTGGCGTGGTGAATCGCCAGGCAGGGAGTGATGTCCGACCAACACAATAAAATTAATTAATTCAGATTTGATGTGAAACTTAATCAACAAACATAAATGTTAATGAACGATATGAAATTGCTATCCATGTCCCATCACCTTAACGCTGATTTACCCAATTCGTTAACGGGAGCGGTGGCAAGTTTTTATCGAGGACACGCGGCAAAAATTGATTGAGCGACTATTTGTCATTGCCGCGCGAAAACTGGACCCAAAATATTAGGGCGACTCGATAAGAAATTGCCGTCACAAAATCGGGCCGCACGCCGCAGTTATTTCGAACGCCAATTCAGTTTGAATTATGTTTATCGCCGCTGAAGTCCCATGTTTTACTTTTGAACAATTTTTCACAAAATTTGTGTTGGGTTTTTTTATAATACAATAATAATAAAACTCGCTTAATAAAGAGACAAAATTACGTTAGCTAACCTTTACCTTATGATTGACAGTTAACAAAACAAAAGGATAAAGCGAACCGTATACGCACCCGTAACAAGCTCTTCACCAAAACCACGGTAGCCGTGAATCACAAAACAAGCACCATATCGCACCGCCGCATATAGGCGATACTTTTATTCGCCAGCTTATCTTACAGGAATACAATACGTATGGCGACCCGCAACAAACTGCTAACCTGCACGCCATCGCACTAAAGCCTGGTCGCCAGCTTATGCCAAATTGCTGTGAATGTTGATCTGGAGAAGGGCTATCGGGACTATGGTCGCACGCGAACTTGCCTGGAGGTTAAATTTACAAAGAGTGACAGCCAGGCACGACACGAGGCGTTTGATCGTTATTGATATATAGGCGGGGCCGGAAAGATAATGAAATTGTTTAATTAAACGACGCGGATATTAGCATAAGTCCTGGAGGGTGATTGAAATTTTGGTTTAAAACAACCCAAATATTTGAAATTTTAAAAAAAGAATTGTCCTGCACATTTTTGAATATACAATTTTTGAAGTCAAGCATGATGCTTAGCAGACTCGAAGTGTCATTTTGAATACCAAACGTTTACCAAAACTTCCTCAACATGCTACCCCCGCAAAGAAGGATTAAATGACAATATTGCATCAAACTATTTCCATAATAAAGTGCACCTCAAGCATAAGACTAAACAACTACAAATGAAGGTAGATCTAACAAGACCACACAATCAAATGCATTCCACAAGGCTAACACTGTGATGAAATGAAAAGGAACAAAATGTGGGAAATACCCTTAGTAACTAATTCAATTAGACAACACCAAACTATCAAAATAAAAGGAAAATCCAGCTCACTCAAAAGGTGTTGTGCTAATTTCCTTCACAAACCTTCTTGAGTTCAAACAAGTGGCCTTTATTGTCTATTGGACGTTCTCAGAATTTGAATGGGGTTTGCACCCCATTTAACAACCTAAACAAAAAGGTTTCATTTCTAAATTATTTTCCACAAATTTAAGATACAACCATTGTCAGCTTTTGTATTTTCAATAAAGCTCATAAATTTTGACAAAAGAACCAAAATTTTTTAACACCGATAGCAATGTTTACTCAAAAACTATCTTACCTATTAAAACCTAAACTAAAACTAAAAAACTAAATACCATAAGACCCTACAAAATGAATAGATGATCTTAATCCAAAGAGCCACTTGCTGGGTGTTACCATACCCTCACTTATTAAACCTCAAAGTCATGAATTTAACTTCAACTGTCACAGTTATAAGGACGGATGCAGCAGTTAAATATTTTTTTTTCGAGGTTACGCCATCCACAATAAATTTAATTCAGCATTTAAATTCCTCAAGCTAGAGATTGCCACAACATATTTATTGTGATTGTATTTAGAACATACCATCAAAGATACCTAAATTCACTAAATTTAAATTAAACAAAATGGTAAATTTACCTTGGCGCTTTTGTAACTAAAAGTGAGGACACGTGAGCATTACTACTGGATCGTACGAAACGATGAATCGAAACCCTAAAATCGTCTTAATTTTTATAGGCAATATTGGATTGAGAATTGGTTAAAATTAGGCGACAAGATCTCCATTTTGAACGCTAACTTGGTTTGAACGAACTTATTTAGACTTTTGAAGTCCCATTTAGCGGCTCTTAATACTGTTGATAAGCTAATATACAGTTACGTTATATATACTATATGGAAATGAAAGGTGTTTGTGAATTTAGTTTTAATTTTTTATTTTTTTTTAAAAGAGGGTTTATTATAATATGTTTTATATGTTCACATATAAAAATAAAAGGTTTAAAAGTTTTCTGTAGTTTTTTTATACATAAAGATGAAATTTTTTATTATAGCAGCAGAAAAGTGAAAATTGAGTGTAACTTTTATGTGTATGCATGTTATATGGTATGAAACACAAGAAAGGTTCAGGTTACAGTATGTTTGTTTTGAAATACACAACAGTTGGTTTTACGCACCAGCGTTTTGTAGCAAATGTTATAATTTTAAATCCTTTCCGCGAGGAAGTATGTAACAGTTTTTTTTTGAGTTACCGTATGGGTTGTAGTTGTTTTCAAAGTATTGAAATTGCCTGTCAAAGAAATTTCTTATTTTCCATGTTAGATAAGGGAGACTTATGGTGTTATTATGAATCAACCAACCACTGGCACACGTTTATCAATCCAAACCATAAGTATTATGTGACAATATTCAAGTAGCACTCAATCGGATTGGCTATGTTAGAGAAAACTCAAACTGTTCTAAAAATAGAGAAATGGCACCACTCGTAGATTGAAATGTGCCACCCTGCACAAGTAGACACCGGTATACCAACAACTAGGTGATTATGGAATGATGAGGGGAGAAAATATTTAAAGCTCTCAAATCCTGGAGAACTAAAGCCTATCACCAACTCGCTTAGATCACAACTTACATGATGTAACCTATGAAATTTAAAATGAGTAAAATTATGGTAACAACAAAAGTAACCTATGGTAATAACAAAAGTTGGGATTCATCCTGGGAGGTAATGGGAGAAATCATAGTGGACAACAGAAACATGCAGTTGCTTACAATCAACAGATGAAAAAACACATACAAAAAAACCTAGATAATAATCGTAACAAGCTAATATTGAATTATGAACCTAAAGGAACTTATAAAATGTCAAGCGCACAAGCAAAAATATCCTGATACGACTCGTTGATGTCAAGTTGTATTGCTCATGATGCAAGAGGACGAATTATAATCGAAGCAAGTCAATCAAAATCTATCATTATCTATACAATAAATACAAGCAATTGATGTAGTATTTTTACTCAAGATACCCTGATAATGTTAGAAGAAAGAAAATGTCAAAATGATAATTGGCAGTTTCTGCTTCGAAGAACAATTTATTGAGTCGATAACTTTGAACAAGCTCCCACTTATCCTCAAAGAGCAGCAAATTGTCATCATGATTTTTTCACATACCGGATCAAGGAGTGTTTGTTCCAAGATTAAATCGCCTCAATAAATTATTCTTCACTAAACAGTGTCAACCACGCGAAGGTGGAAGCTCTTATGGCTCTCTCTTCCCCCCCTTAAGCATCACTCTCAATTCCCAACACCTAATCTATATTTCAATTTTACTTATGAGCATAAAAAAATATTCAATAATTCAGTAAAAACAATTCAACAAAGTACTGCATAAACATTGCAATTAATGCTTGACATAAAAATAGTATGATAAAATGAGTTTTTATATAACGAAAAATGTTCCATACAGGATCGCTTGCTTTATAACAATACAATATTTCATATTGTCAAACCGTTACCTATTTTTAAAGCTTCCATCACATCATCAATATCATCGTGGTCAGCTCCCCAGCTGGCAGCCTTTCAAACTCAAGATCAGCCGACCTGAAGGCGTATTCATTTACGTTCCGTCGTTATCCATGATTTTACATCACTACGTACCAGATATTAAATTTTAATTTGTCAGTTTTTTAAATATCAACCAGTTCCTGAATATTACTGGTGTACCGTAATGACATTATTTTCATCTGTGCACCGCTTGTCGCCATCGACTTAACAGTATCATTATGATGCCTGGTTCATCCGCCAGATCTGGCATCACCCAAAAACAAGATAATAATTAAATTTAATTACCGCTTTTTAAATACTGAATCAGTTCGGTAATAGCCAGCGAAAAAAATTGCAATGGAGATTATTTTCACCGGTGCGTACCGCTTGTCGCTGCTGGACTCATGTTCGCTTCTCCTGTGGTAAGACTTCGCGAAACATTTCGTCATAAACAAAAACGTTATAAGGACAAACTATCAAGGTATACCAGAAAATTATCAGAACACTACCGCTATTGCCCTTTCACCGATAGCAAGATTGTTTACCGGTTCCCACTACAATACCCGTCAGACGAGAGGACTATTCACATCCTGCTCTAAAATCAAGTTATTTACCCTGCTTTAGGTGTTGTTCTCCCATTTAAACAAAGTTGTTAGACATTAAATTTATGGACTTGAAAACAAAATATTGAAATAATAATGTTTACCTTATCGTATCAGAGATTCGACCGCCTAAGTTGCGACGTTTAACTATAGCTTAATAGCCAAAACTAAAGCAATATTTTTATCTTCCAGCGTTGTTCCAAAGTCATCACCCCACATTATATATGATTGTGTATTTTCAATCAGCACCATAGGATTACAAAACGTTGAAGGCGACATAATTAATTGCAAGATGTTTGTTACTTAATTTTAATTTTGCAACACTTTATAAACACCGTCGAATGATGGTTCTTTTTTCATATCTTGGTTTTGGTTGTCGCTTTATGTTGCAACCTAGCATCGCAAATATTGAAGCTTTGACATGACGCGTAGCATACCTTTATTTTAGACATAAAGTAGCAATTGGTGTTGCTGAATTAAAAGTTGTACCACCTTACGTCCAATGCAGCATTTTTTCCTTTCTTTTCGTTCTTTTCCCCTTCATTATGGACGAGTGTTTACCTTACCGAATCACAGAGGACGCTATATTCAGGTTAAATTGCACCATGCCCTATAGGTGTCCCCATATATTTCAACATTTGCCGCGCTTACCCCAGCCACCGTCAATAAATGTGCTTAACTCAAAAAGGGCTTTGATAATCTAAAAAGCCAGCACCTGGAATTCCACCTCGTACGTATGGTCGAGCTTAAAATTACCAACGTATGGCTTCTGCATCCTCGAGAACTCATTTTTTCCGTTACGAATAAAACCAAAAGAAAGAAGATATTATTAATTTAAAAATAAAATCATGATAAATATGCCTTAGATAAAGTATGAAATAGTTAAAATATTAAAATTTACCCTGGGAGTTATGGTTACGTTTTATTAATTTTTAATGTTTCGACCAACAATCGTTAGCCATTAATGGTCCCCGTGAGTTTACCAGCCTGTGAACACAATAAATATAGCTGCCATATCACTATCATTGCCAACACGTTCAGCTTGGTCGGGTGCTCATGGTGTGTTTTCTTGCTGTGCACCTAAAGGAGGAAGTTGCATGAGAGGGTTGGTTGACAATCTTTGCCTTGTGTCCTACTACCACCAACACCGGGTTCAGCAATGCGAAGATGCCATGTACAAAAGGAATTGTTAGTTGAATAATGTAAAAATTAAACAAACTATCACATCCATTCATGCAGCATAAAATATCCTTGACTTTTTATTAATTATATCTATTTAGTTTATTTCTGTTAAGATGTTGTATCCCTCTGCTTGTGTTCGAGGCGCATCTATCAAAGTTAATAACTCGTACGTTAGTATCTCGTGCTTTTTGCAAATAAAACGGAGATAGGGATGAAAAAAAGTTTTTCCCAAAGAGGAATTACCTAAAGTACCACATAGTTCGTATATTTGAACAAAATTATTATTTCATCATGTAAATAACTAAAAATACCAGCAAAGACAGAGTAATGCTTGGCATCTACATGTTCTTCCTATCGCCCATCATCCGTTTCGTGTTGTTCCTCAAGACCAAAGCCTCGATTAGTTCCACATTGCAATAAAATTATAAATGTAAAAACTTTGAAAACAATATTCTCCAACTTGAAAACAAAAATGAAAACTCCAAATAATTTCTAATAAGACACCTAAAGGTTGCAGTTGGTGCTTCAAATATGCCTTGCATTGAATTCATTCTAAAATATGTCATCGTTATTAATAAGGCACCCAAACATTCGAACCAATAAATGACATATTTACAGTCTTATTCGAAAACACCACACTTATACGGTATTCACTTGCATGTATAAAGGGGAAAGTTAAAACATGTTTTCATACAACGGTGATGTTAAAAGGTATCTTGGGGAACAGTATCTTCACTTTTTATTTATGTTGTTCAATTAACAGCTCACCTCGTGTTTTCACTAACCTTGGTTGTCATTTTTGGATTCAAACTAAGGCTCATACATTTTTTGACCTTCATGTGTTTTTATAAGTAAAATGTATGATTTTTCCATTAACTCGCACTTTTTCTCATGCGCATGTTTCAGAAATTGACATGATTTGTCTCATACATTTAATGTTGTTGATCAACTCTATAGAAATATCATGTTTTATTCAATCAAAATTTATCTCGCTAGGGTAGGTATAATGTTTTCCTTTGTATTAATAGGCACTTCTAGCTTGTATTTTTATTATAATTTTCACCAGTGTCGTTCAATTAGGGCATGATTTTTTGCAACTTTCAAGGTGAGAATGAACAAAGACAAATTTTTGGGATAGATGACCTGGGATATGACTCCATGGCTAGAGTGAAAAGGCACTAATCTACTTCTTCAAATATCTATAGTTCCTATCTACCCTATACTAAGATGGTCCCGATTTTGGAGCCAAGTCAACAAAGAAAGTTCCTCCACAATTCGATACCAATGGAAATTTTCAATTGATGATAAAAGATTAGTGAACATTGGGTACATACACATGTAATGGATTCCAAGACTGTGATATACATGTTTGCATATGTTTACATATTGTCTCCACCCAAGTCCCCTGGAGGTGGGAGTGCCAGGGGACGAGGGAGGATGCGGATGCCCAGGCAAAGTTCTCATCAATTCCTAGAAATGTAATGTTTGAACTACAAAATTAGAACAATTTAATATTTAAAATGTAACTATATTTTTACAAGGAATGTAATAGCACAAAGCATTACACACTTGCATCATGAAAATCATGATAAATTACAAATCGATGAATGATGAATCATATAATTAAAACAATGGAAGAAAGTTAAAACATACACTACACAATCATGCATGTGTAAGTTTAAACAGAATTACAATCAATAATGACCATTGGAACAATGTACAATAAAATGAAAGTTTAAGATATCACGTTAACATATTATACCGTATCTAAAATAGAGTTTAAACCTAAGTTTACAACCTGAAGTCCTAAAATACAAAACTTAAATCTAAATAAGTTACAAGTTCCAAACACAAACACAAACACAATACATGAATATCAAATGATACTATCATACTATAAAATGAGTACAATGCTCAAGTACTGTGCCCCCACTGAAGTCTTTACATCCAACTTCCGCACGAATATATCAAGATCAACCATGTCACTATCCGAACTTAATCACTTTGGATTCTCAAATATGCTATGTACATCAAATTCTATCACCAAACCACAGTTGTATGCTGTGTGAGGACGTGAGGAAACATCCTCAGAAGTCCCCAAGACCGTAGCGCGAGGGGTGAGGAATTCAGACCCCAGGGTAAAGGATCCCCCAACACCCAAGTTTATGAGTGTATGAGCAAAAAGAGCTCAAATAGAGTCGAAATTTTCAACACAAAAATAGACCGTGGCTTGACTAATGGTTCTATTTAAAAATGATATTCTTATTGTGAATAAGTGTATGTATGCAAACATGCATTGAAAATCCATCCCAGTTTTTTGGTATTGTATTGGCTTACATAATTCTGCAATTTACCTAAAATGCCAAGCATATGGTATGATTTTGCTGCAGAACCTCATTGTAGTATTCTCATGTTGGTTTAATTTATATTTTTAAGTTTGTTTTTAACTGGGCATAGTAACCTCATGAACTAGTTACTAATGTAACAATCATATTTTCGAAGAATAAAGTTGTGATTTTTTTATATTATTATTATTATCTATTAGCTACTATATTGGACACCTAATGCCTTGAATTTTTGACATCTTATAAAGGGATACTTTTGAACAGCCATGTAGTAATGTTAATAATAACTATCATTACATGTCTTCACTTTTTTTTCACCATAATAGCATTTGTGATATAATTCATCACACAATTACATGTTATGTCCCAATGTTCAAATCGTGTTGAACCTACCCCATAGTGTTGGTTACGATGTTGTTTGGATATACAACCTATAGCATGTACTGCTTGCCATGTACTTAAAAGAACTTGTATGTCAAAAACTTCAACATGTTCTACTATAAAGCTTTTGGGATACCGAAATAATATATGTATCATTTATGACTTTTAAAGTATGACAGATCTGAGAGGAAAGGAAATCAATGGAAGAGTGATCCAACAATGAGAACCCAGAATTCTGTATCGATGAGCAGAGTTATAAAATTGAAAGCCTATACCTTAATTATGATGGAAGGACACTTATTAGTAATTACTTAAGGCAGAATAATCACATGTTAATTCAAATTAAACTACATAATATGAAAGGCATACCATAAATTTTTCCACGTAAGTCCAACCTATAAAAAATGAAAACCTTCTTTTTCCATGGAAATAATTTACTTTTCACAAAAAATTAAAACTACAAAATATGAACTATACCTATTGTTACTCCTGGGATAAATGTGAAAGTGGAAAAGGAATACCTTAAGGCCATGATGCACACATGCACATTTGAACACTAATAGATTTTTGGAAGTGAAATGCAATGCTTGTTTTCATTTAAATGTAGGGTTTTTGTGCCAGGGAGAAATAATGCATTGCCAAATTACCAAGTTTTTTTGTAGTACTTAAATCTTGAATGTGATGAAGATAATAGAGGAAATAACCTTGATTCTTGACACTAGAGAACCATACAAACTTAACACAGTCCAATAGAATCACCAAAAAACCCAACAGTCAACCCTACTATAGGAGGAAGGTCACAGAAGAACTCACTACTTTTGAAAGAGCCGAGGGCGATGTCGTTGCTCCAAGAGCCGAGGCTAACGTCGAGGCGAATGTTGTTCTCAAGAAGAGCCGAGGCGAACGCCCAGGCTTGGGCCGAGGTGCACAGCCTGCGAAGAGCCCAGGGCGAACGTGTGGCAAATGCGACCAAAGAGCCTAGGGGAATCAGGACGATTGCTCGCAAGAGCCAAGCAACCCAGGGCACGTCGTTCGCAAGAGTTTTGTGGCGAATGTCAAGGCGAATGCACGTTCTGGTTTCCGAGGCGACGTCGAGGGGTTACTGGTGTTCGCAAGAGTGAGGGCTAACGCCGTTACACTGGCGCAATGTAAAGCATGTACATTTGAACACCATGATTTTTGTTGAAATGCAATGCTTGTTTTTACTTAAATGTAGTGTTTTTATGCTGGGCATATAATGGTCGCCAAATTAATGTTGTGTTTTGGGAAAAATTTAAACTTAATTGGTGATGGCGATACAAGAGGGTATTAACCTCGTACTCACATCTACAAACTCATACCTAACAAAACTAATGGAATTGACCAAAAACCCAACAGAGTCAACCCTATCAGGAGGAGTTGGCCCATAAAGAAGAACTTACCATTTTACAAGAGCTTAAAGCACGTTCTGGTGAAGAGTCATAGGGTTAACGCCTGGGAGGTTAATGCTAATTCTCAGAAGAGCCAGGCCACCGAGGCGTGAGCCACTGTTTTGGCAGAAGAGTCGAGAGGGGCGACCGTCGAGGACATCGGTCGAAAGGAACAAGCCCTCACATGAGTCGAGCTCGCACGTCGACCGCAAATGTCGTTCTCCGCAAGAGCAAGAGCCATCGCGCCGCGTGACACGAAACGTAGTTACGCAGGCGCTCAAACATTTTTACAAAGCGTACAGGTGCCTTTAATTTTTACGTGTGCCGCCCATATAAGCCTGGTACTGCGCGAAAACAACTGTCGCTATACCGACGGCGGGAGAAAGGCGTCGCTAACAGACGAAAGCCCAAACGCCGGTGTAATGGCGACACCTAGACATTGTAGTCGCCGTTGCGACGCGAGAGTCAGCCTCCAATAGCGACGCTTGGGCCGCGGTGTCGCAATCGCTAATGTCGCCCTAAACGTCGTAATTGCGAATATTCAGCCTGGCGGCTCAGAGCCACCGCGTACGCCAGAGACATTTAAGCCATGATGGAAAAAATTTGGGAAAATTTCCACATTTGGTCTAAAAGTACTCAAACAGGCTCAATCTCCTATGAAAATAGTAGTGTTAGATTTCAACATAAATTAAATTGAATGTACCGCACTTCTCTTGATGGGTTAATCTCATGCTTGTGAGAAGCTACAATTATTGAACAACTTTCAAAGATTCACAAGCTCATGGCAAGTAGTGGTTCATTTGATATCTTCAAGCACTTCATTTTCCAAGTATGCTCTCGCACCGACATGTTCTTTTCCATGGCTAGTCTCAAAGAAATTCTGAACAACAAGTTTAATGTAAGTTTATGAAGACAATAAACCAAAAAAAAATGATCGTAAGATTGAATTGACCTACGCATCCGTTCGACTCTGCGATTCAATGTTCATTGAATGTTATTCACGATTTTCCAATGAATCACAATTCCTTCAAAACAATGTTGTAGCATGTATCAGGTACGATCACATCGATATAAAAGTGATATTCTTTAATGAAATGTCAATTTTCACCGTGCTTATCCCATCGACATTTTGTTCAAACATGTTCATACATACATGAGCATGAAAGATTTCGTCGAGGATACGTACTTCCACTCGAATTTTCAGGAACAATGTGGTTTTCTAAAACTGATCGACAAATGGTCCTCGGTGGAAAACTCGTCGAGATTTTTTGAATCGCAAGTCTTGCCACTCTGTAGCCCCATAACGTTTCGTATTTGTAAATTTCCCCGCTCAAACTTTCAAAAAGTCTATCGGTGAAAATTTCGTCTTCTTGCAATTCGACTTTTTAACACTATCCGTACCTTTGAATATGTAATCACATATTCATATCTTTTCCATTTCACTTCATGTTGGACAATGATTGATCATTTATATCACTATTTATATTTTGTTTTGAAATTTAGTCAAATTTCCACAATCATCGCATTTTTTACCACCAACACATTGTAGAAATAGTTCATCGCTTTCTTTCACAGAATTTGAGATATGAATTTGTTGATAGTGGAAGAGGAGGTGAATCCTTCCATAATGTTCTACCGAAATCAAGGAATGTGTCATAACATAACTCAAATTCCACATGACAATTCGGCACGAACAAGTGTCGTATTACCATGATAGGTTTACATACCATGGTTTCGGTCGTAATTAAAAGTACCTTAAGTGAAACATGACCCGATTCTCTCTTTGAACTCATTAACCTCTATTTGAGTGGTTTCCAGAGATGTTTTTCTGTGTCTTCCGTATTGATTGCTATTCTTCTTTCGCATCACATGTCTTGCATAAAGCTCATGAAACACGCGAATTGTTCTTCCAATATTCATATATTATTTTTTAATATCTTCCAAGTCTATCTTTGTATGGTCGTCACAAATATCTTCCAAACAAGCGTACTTTCATCATTTACATCTATTTTACAGCCTAAATTTTCGATGTTTCGCGTAGTTTTTCGCGAGGTTCCCAAAGGTTTCGTGCGCATAGATGTTATAAACCATTCTTGAGTACTATGAAACTAACGCTATCCGTATTCTTCATTTATATTTGAATATCTTTATCTCTAGATCCTTAATTGGACTCATAGCACTACCATATTTTTTATCACCTCTTCTTTCATTTTTTTATTCGGTTGATTTTTGAATACCTAATAGTGTCGCGTTTCTTTTAATTTCCTTGATGATAGAGACCTTTCAATATTTGAGCTTGAATCGCTGCCACTTTGCTCATTTTTTAAATACTTTTCAGTAAATTCTATCGTACACGATATCAGAGCAATATATTGTGTTTTTTTATCTCCATATGTGTGAGTGTTACATTTTCTAACATCTCAATATCGATAGTGATTTCATTCCGTATAATATTCGAAAAATAGCACATATTCAATAAATCACTAAATTAATAAATATGTTGGTTAAATATTAGAAAAATTTTTAAATATATCAGATCATAATATTTTACATTTACATACCTTATTCAATTTTTTGTTTTTTGGAGGTTACCCTTTCTAATATTTTGAGAGCATTTCCTCGCTCATTTACATTAAACAAAATATTTTTCAAACTATTCATCAAATAAAAATTAAGCTTCACATTTTACATTGGGAAATCCTTTTAAACATATTAATAGACTGTTAACATTTACATTTACATACCGTTCAATTTCTACTTGAGGTTGATTTTCTTCTTCAATATTTTTGAGGACATTCCTCTGCTCGTTTACATCAAACAAAATATTTTTCAAACTAGGTTCACCAAAATAAAATTAAGCTTCGATATTTTATTAGGAAAATTTTAAACATACCAACAGATCATAATATTTCTTATACTATATACCCGTTTAATTTTCTTACCAGTTGATTTTCCTCTTTCAATACTCGAGAGGGTCAATCCTTTTTGCGAGTATTGTCTCTGCTTTCTTTCACGCGTTCGGTGGTCTCTTTTTTCACCCATATTTTCGCACAAGTTTCGATTTTCCATGATAATAGGGGGTATGAAGTTCAAAATTTCTTCAAAATTAGACTAACCTAATTATAAAAAATATCACAAAAGATTAATTTAAAAAATTTTAAAAAAATTCGTTGCAAATTTTTGTTAAAAATACGTAATCCAATCCAAAACACACATACTTTTTTAAAAAACACAAAACACGTACATACCTCCAAGAAAATCACGCCACCCTCCAAGAAATGTTCTAAAAAAATTTCAACTCAAAACAAAATCAATTTAAGCCAAGAAATGCTTCAAACCCAATTTTAAACCCAAACTTTGAAGAAAAGTTTTTGAACAAAGAAGCCCAAAAGATTTATTTTTAAACACAAACACACATACATACCTCTGAAAATCACTACTCAAAATGTTTCAGCCTTAAACCCAAACTTTAAAGAAATTGAATCCCAAACTGTCTTTGTAAAAGCGTAGTGCTATAAATGTTAATTAGGATCCATTTTGACCAGGTTGACGCGAAATGTGTTTTTTGTAGGGGTTCCACAAACTTTCCGACCGATTTTAGAAAACATAATAATGTTCGGTCATTGCCTGTATAGTCTTACCAACGGTTAAGACGTAGATTTAGTTACTCATAAACGGAAACATAGTTTCACGAACCATGTCATCAATTAATGCGCAAAGGTGTATCGTTGAAATCTATTTCTAAATCTTTAATCGATTAAACTCTGCGAGCAAGTTAATAATTAATTGTCGGAACCAAGATAAGCATTTTCGTAATCAATCCATCAGAATATAATCCAACTTTTATGGAATTTCATAACGTTTATTAATTTTAATTATTTTTCTAATGAAATAGAAAACACCGAGGGTCAACAGATTCAAAGAAATCAAAACTTTGTATCTTCCAACACATTGTAAAAAAAAATTGGAAAATTATAATATTAGCATCGTCCGTCGACCTAATGGTAGCTTAGATTTTTTAGTTTATAAATTTATATAAGCATAAATTTTTTACACGCGAAATATATCCAAATACATATTTTTTCGTAACGACCACTTCAAAAATTCTAGTAATTATGATATGCATCCATTGGCTTTAAATACAGACGAAAACAAAGTAGACTCTGCCTTGATTGTTGTAACACATTTTGTTTTTTTTTCAAAAACACAAATTTTCAATGAATACAACATCACACATAACATATTTTACAACTTTATTTTGTTAAGAACAGAAAATTTCAAAATAACCTGTTGACATATCAACCGTATTAAAAATTTAAAAAATAAGAAGAAAAGCTGTCAAAAATTTTCACAACTTTTATTTTTATCGTAAAATGAAATTTCGTTGTTTAAAAATTAACAGTATTTTAAACATGAACCGAAAAAAATGTGAAATTTTTTTCTCAAAAAGGCAAAGTGCAACCCCGCTCACATTTTTCACCCGATGAAATATCTCAACATCTAAGAATAATGATATATCTTTAAACCTACTATAACAATATCAACAATATATATATTATCTAAAATAATAATACATAAAACATATCTACACATAAACCAATTATATATATCAAACCTACTAAATACAAACACACCCACTTTGGCTATTGTTTATTTAGAACCTTCTCTCACGAGAGGACCCTGGGTATGATTAGTGACCCTCATTATTTTAAATTATTGTTTTATGAAATTTAAAATATGAAAATGAAAACACAAAAACTAAATTACACATCAACTCAAAACTCAGTATAAAAGTCAAATAGTAGCACAAACATAATGTTGCTAAGATGAAAACTATTAAAAATCCCAAATTTCAGAATCACTATACTAAAAGTGTAATGAATATAATAAAAATATGATACTCATAAATATGATTCACTATACTAGAAAAGTGTAATGAATATAATAAATATGACATCTACAACAAGGATTCCACCCACCATTGCTACCAGATGTACTTCCGATTCCTCACTTCTAACCTCCTTGTAAATTCAATGAACTCTTCAAACTCAACTTATCAACATAGATTATAATGTAATGTGTTCTAAACACTATTAAAATCCATCACTAATCATGAGTGATTTCTAATCAATACTGTCAGAAGAACAATTAACGATCATATATTATTAAAATATCTAGACATGGATACATACCATATGTAACATGGATATGGATATACTATACCTTGAATGCATGTACTATTATGCTATTTTTGAATGAATCATCGTATTAATAAATTATTTTAAATTATATTTTATAAAATCCAACCAACAAATGGCAGAACTTCAAACCTATGAAAACCTTCTCTCAAATTTCTAAAGAAGGTGAAAAAACAAATGCGGCTCGAAGGACTATTTTATTTATTAGTTAAAATTTAAAACCTCGTTGGTTCAAGGGTTTTAATTTTGGAGTTTCCTGGAAGCCGATGATGGCATTCCCGAGATTCACCCTGGGAAGGAGCTCTACCTCAGCCAGGCTTGCAGACAGACCCCGTCACTCTGGCGTCAAGATGAGCAGCAAGCAAAGTGTGGTAAGAGTCATCGTATGACCGCTTCCTTCCAAGGAAGAATGCTGTGTGGCTAACAAAGAGTTCATTAGACTTAATTGCTTCCTCCTCTTATACGGCACAAATGATTTTATTCATCTACATATCAAGCGGGATCGAATGGGTTCTCCCCATGCACCGTCAACTTGGTCGAACGCTCTTTGGGGCATGACTAAACAGTCATACATTTTGACATGATCTTGTGAATGGTCATACATTTTGGCAGCAGTGTCATGCCGAGAGTGCTTGGTTACGCAGTTTATACTTAACAGAGAACAAGATTGTAAGTGAGTACATTTTGGCATTGAAGCTATAAAGTAATTGAGATAGTTGTTTACAACACACCGCAGCTTTGAAATTCCAAATCCACTCTTTCTGGTTGTGCATTTCATCGTAACTTGACAGGATTACGTGAAATTTCATTAACCTATCATCCATCGCATGCGGACACATATGACTTCAAATCATGGTGTCGTTCAAATATGTATGTTTGCATACGCCATTTGCTAATTAGCATGCTCTTTAAATGCTTCTGCTTTTCAAGATACAAACGTCGATTTATAAGTTATAACCGTATTTCGTAAATGCAGAGGTATGTATCTTTCAAAGATGTGAACAATTGGAAGAGTAGTAGTTGTATTTGCGCAGATACTTGAGCTAAGATGGACCCATACAATATACTACTTTTAGTATTCTCCACCTATGTTAAATGTGTCGAGGCTTTCGATACTTTTTTCTTCGTTTTCAGAAGAACTAGACATTTTTACCTTGGGACATTATTTTCTACTACCCTTAAATATATATTGTTGATATTAATTTTTTAGAAAATAATATAGTGTAACACCTCATTTAACTGCAATTTCAATTATTGAAAGTAGTTCCTCGAATGCTATGTCGAAACGTTGTTGGTATCTATGAAAATGGTTACCACAATCATTAAAGGACCCGATGATAGGTTATGGTAAACAACATCATGTATGCACATATTTCTAGGATGTAGAATTTCATTTTGTAGTTATTCATAGGATCCAAGTTAATAATTGTTTTGAGTTGAAATTATGCCAAAGGATCCGAACTCATGAATTTACCACGTTCACCTTAGCACAGTAATGGGGAAATACCAACATTAAGTTGGCTTTCAAGTGACACTTAAATTACAGAATTTAAAAATTAAGACATGGTGTTTCATTACCAACTTAGCCATCTCTAGTTAACCAACAAAATGAGCAATGGAATATATGTCATGAAAACTAATGAAAATGGGCATGTCACTGCACTGTTCAACTTATAGTATGTGTTAAATTATTTGAAACCACTATCTGAAATTCACCACCTACTTGATTACAAATATACTAAATAAAGATACAACCTGATGTTAAGGCTATTTTAAAACCAACTATTCAATAGCAAAGCAGACTTATCCAGTTACCAATGTGAATTATTAACCAAAAAGATTGGGATGTAAAGGGTTAGTCAATCAACTATTAAAAGAGAAAACCAAACCGGAGGGACAGCAAAACTTTTAGATGTATGGTGATAGTCAATTAGGTAGTAAAATTATGTCAAAGGACAACCTCCTTCGACAAACTCGTATGAGGCATCTTCAAATACTAGACCATACCTGCTCAAAATTCTTTCCTTATTAAGTAGCACTATTCACTCAACTACATACCAAGCACACTTGCGCTTACGTTGGAATTATGAAAAGCTTTTATTTTGAAAATAATAAATTGTTACTAAACATAACTTCTTCCTTCAAAGGCTCCCACTCACAATGTGAAATGAAAGGCATTCTACCACAACAAGATAACAACTTAGAGTACAACTTTGACAAGTACTGTTGCTGTGATTGCAACCATTTATCGATCAACTGGCAGGAATAAGTGATATCTAATGTATGCCAACCTCACCAAATAATACATCAAAATTTTAAACCGTATTGTCTAGGAAGCTTTATCTTTAACTCATTTAATGTTTTGGAAAATGATCTTCAAATGTTTCAGATCCTTCTTTCCTTTAATGGCTAGTGCTATTCCCAACCCTTGAATTTTTGTTTCCACCACTTCTTTTAGCGGGCCCATAATGTTATTTTTTGTAATCGTAATAATCGTAAGTACGCTACATAAATATCATAACATTTAGTTTTAGTATTCTAAAGGAATATAATAATGTCACTATCTGCTTCTCTCAACAAATCTATACCAAAGATAGCAATAGTGATGTTAAGACCCCCTTTTCTAATGCAAATTTCTCCAAAAATCATGAAAATATTTTTAGAAAAGGCTACAATAACTTTCCTCAATCAACCAAAACCATGATACAAGTCAAATGATAACATGATAATGGAGTTGGTTTTGCAACAATCCTCTAGAATTGGTACCACAAAGTAAGGTTCCTCCTCCATGGTTGACCATGTATTCACTATCAGAACAATGAATGAATCCTTAAGTAAAGTGTGTGGCTCTCTCCAACCTGATTCTTCAAACCTTGAATGAATGCACAAAAGACCATGCAAACTCAACAAAGTGGCACTGTAAGATCATGAGTAGAAATTTCATCAATATTCAATGCAAGATGTCTAGCCGCACTGTATACTTTCACTATTCATCAAATGAACTGGAAGTGATGGAGGCATCTAGCAGAGGTATTGAGGGTGATCTTCATGAGAGATGTACCCTTCAAGGAATTGGTAGTGAAATGCTAGCTTTACTATATTAAAGGTTTTCCATTGCTGACAAATTTAAGCCTTTGTGCTTAGTACCCAATTTCCATAGTGTATGCTATAATTGAAATCCATGGTACACGTAGTAGAGAGGAAAAGCCAAGCAAGAAGAGAACGTACATAAACTAAGAAGTGAGATATTCTACCTCAAGGCATGCCTCATTAGGTATGAATAAAATGAGAGATAGCACAAGAGATATTTTTCTCTTTGATCCTTACACAATTACGAAATATTTTATTAAACATTGATAGCCTGTAGTGACATGATTTTTGCATAGAGCATCAGTAGTGCTTATTTCGATGTCATAACAGAGTGGCAACTTGAAATTTTTAACAAGAATTGAGTTCATCGTGTCTGCCTAATCAAACAAGAGGCTAGTATTGGCTTGTTTTTACCTCGAAAATAAGGAGTATTATATAGTACCACCATAAGAATGAAATGTTAAATTGCTTGCATTCCCGAAGCAGTCATTCATACCTCCTTAAGGACAAAAGGTTTTTTTTTATCTTGGGATTGTTTGCCTTAAAGGCCTGGCCACTTCATGGTATGTTTGAAACATTTTGACCTTGGACAAGTAATAGTCCTATTGTAAAGCATGATTCGTTGGACAAGTAGTTGTGTATTAAGACCCCAGGCTCAACACAAGCATTTTCTAAAACTATTTACACCAACAGAGTGAGTTACAATTATACGTTGATGACCTTCATGCTCTGTTGAGTTTCAAGAATGATTGTCTCATGTTGATCCAAGCCTCTGTGACAGAAGTCATCTTTATTCAAGCTTTAATGAAGATTGACAGATTCAGGTACAAAGGTTCTTCCCTGTCATGAGTTTTTGGAGGATTTATTTAATCACTTCCTTTCTACCCTAGAACAAACGTAATTGCTCTTAGATTTTTCACTAAAAACAACCCTAACATGGCATTTATTACTTATCCTGGACCAAATTTTCAATTTGATCTAAAGTTCTGAACCAAATTACAATTTTTTGTTGCTTGCCCTTACAAGTAGTTTTTTGAAAGTTGTGGCCTTCACTTTTTGAATAAGACTATTTAACATAAGTATGATAAATATTTGTTATTAGGACTTAGCTTCAAAGAACAAAAGTAAGCTGCTAGTAATAATCTCCACTTATGTTTGCTTACGAATATTTTTATTTTTGAAAGGCTATTGTTCAAGTATACATCTGATGTAGAATGAGTTCCAAATCACTAAAGAAGACTTTCTAGTGCAGTGGTTTACAACAGGAGTTCGATCAATATACCTTGCCTTGTAAGACCATATCAACATTATCTCTATGATCAACAGAGTAGAACTCATTTATATCTCCAAAATTTGATCTTCATAATGACAATAATACAATATACATCTTCACGTGAATCAATAACATCAACTTAGATTGATTTCTTTATCTTTTTCATTTAATAAATTGTCATTAGTTGAAGTAAGTGTTAACACCATAAAAGTAAAACCTTTAATATCATCAATTTCTTCTATCGATAGAATGAATTTATTGCAACAATTGAGATAGCAAAGGGTTGTGTATGTTTATTAGCAACATCCAATTCATAGATCCTTTTCAAGAATAAAAGTTTACTTTTCATTACAGACATTCGTATTTAAAAATAGTAGAAAATCTAATATATTGAACAACGTCAAAAACCCATCATGATCATCATGATTCTTATTGCTGGGACCCTCCTTAATAATTTAGTGTCTCAAGTGATCGTTTGATTTGGAAAAGGGCACATGCAAAGTAGTGCGATAACAACACCTTCAAGCATCATGGGTATCATGCATAATAAGAGAATGAAGATTGTACACAATGAAAACACCTTTATTCCTAGGATTGAATATGAATCAAGCATTCTTAATCCTTAAAGAAATGAGATATAAAACATCTATGATTTAAACAATATTTGTTACAGCTAGTTAGTGAGGTGCCATGAATGATGGTACCATATAACTTAGAAGTGACTTCTCAGACAATGTGAAAAATTTCTTCAGAACAAAATGTATAACAATAGATGAATTTCAAACATACCATGACCCAAGAATACTATGTCATCTCCGGTAAGTCCAACCATACAAATAAATATAGTAATAGCATGTGATAAGTAATTTGACAAATCATGTGCTCCAGATGTACCCACCATGATTAATACGTTCACTAAAATCATGAGTTTGGTTGCTGTGAGTTTACATTTTAATAGAGAACATGATTGTGTCATAAATTTCTGCATTGTGTTTTACAAAGCACTGAGATAGTTTTTTTTAAAACACATGAACTCTTGAAATTCCAAATCCATTTTTCTGATTGCATTTCATCACGGACATGATTACGTTGAAACTGCCAGTATATCGCTATCTCATGAAAATGCCACATCCCACTTCAAATACAGTGTTTTTTCGTATTTTGGCATGCTGGCTACGTTCATTTGTTTATATGCCTTCTTTAAATGCTTTTGCTTTTGAAGATACAATCAGTGATTTATGTATATAATCACATTTCTGACAAATGCAGAGGTGGCGATCTTCAACACGGGAAACAATTGGAAGATAGCAGCTTGGGGTCACAAAGAAGATACTGAGCTAAAAGCTAGACCCAGACAGTATGGTCATACTACTTTCGTATTGCAATATGCAAAAATGTAACGAGGCTTTCTTATATCATGCTTCTTCAGATGAACTAGACATTTTTGTACCTCTTGGGACATTATTTTCACTACCTTAAAATACATATTGTTGATCTTTAAATTTTCCATAAACAATATAGTGTGGTTTTTATTTAATTAAAAGAGATTTCACTATTAAAAGTAACAACAAGAATGCTATGTCAAAATCATACTGTTATATCCAGCAAATAGCTACAAATAATCATTAAAGGATCCACAGATAGGCATGTGGTAAAACATTATCATGTGCATGTATATTGCTATTTCTAGGATGGTGGGAATTTCATTTCTGTAGTTAATGTAGGATTTGACAGAATAATTGCTTCAAGAATTAAAATTATGCCAAAGGATCTCGAACCTTTATGAATTTTACCATGCCCAATTTTAGGCATGTACTGGCAATAATAAATATTGTTGGCTTTTGCTGACACCTTTGAATTACACAATTGGCACTTAGACATGAAAAGTTTAAAGCATCAACTTCTAGCCATCCTCTAGTTAACCAACAAATGAGTAATAAACATTAGTAAGTCATGAAAACCAATGAAAATGCATGTTATCAAAATGTTCAAACTAATAAAAAGTATGTTAAAATTTTCTTTGAAAACCACCATCTTTACACTTACCACATTTATTACAAATCTACTTAATAAAGATACAACCAGATGTTAATTTTTATTCTTAAACCAACTATTCAATCAAACATATTAGATCTAGTTATTTGTTAATTATTAACGTTAAAAACTTTTTGGGATGTGGGCAGTCAATCAATTATACAAGAGAAAACAAAACATGGAATGATTATAAACTTTTTGGGATGTACAGAGTAGCCAATCAAATAGTAAAAGACCAAAGCATTTTACAACTCTTCGACAAACCCAGATGAGGCATCTTTCAAATACCAAACACATACTCAATATAAATTTTCCTTATTAAGTAGCACTATCTACTCACCATATACCACACACTTGACACGTGCAGCAGAATTGAAAGATTTTTGTTTTTGAAAACAACACTAAATATGAAATCTCCTTCTTCAGTATAATTTCATCTACAATGTGAATGAATAAATATTCACCACAACAAGGAGGTCAACTTTTAGAGTACAAAACTTCTTGACAAGTACTACACAGATTGTAACCATTGATTGATCAATACAAATAATATGTATTGATTTGAAGGCACACACACTTTTCACCAACAATACATCAAAATTTTTTAAACCAAATTGTCTAGGAAGATTTATTTTTTAACCTATTGAATGTTTTGGAAAATGATATTCAATGTTTGTATCTCCTTTCGTATTTTTCAATGGCTAGTGTTATTCTAAACTCCTGAAATTTGTACATTACTTTTTAGCACCAGTCATTTTTTGTAAATCAAGTGACCATAAGGATGTTTAATAAATTATTACCTAACCTTTCATGGTTTCAATATCAGTATGAATACAATAAAATATTACCATTCAAACCTCTCAATAACCCTATACCAAAGATAGCAATAAGATGTTGAGATCCTTTCACTCCAAGAAAATCATGCAAATATTTTAGAAAAGATCACAATAATGCTCTTAATCAACCAACTCCATGATACAAGTAAACACTAACATGATATTGTGAGCTATTTTGCAACAACTTCCAAAAATGGCACCATAGCACGGCTCCTCCAAGTGGTTGACCAAGTATCTAATCTCTTCACAAAAAATGAATGAACTTTCCTTGTGAAGCACGTATGGCCTCCTCCAAAGTGGATTCTTCTTCAAACTTGAATGAATGCACAAAGACCATGAAAATCAATAAAGGGCACTTTTGGCATCATGAGTAGAACTTTCCATCAATATTCAATGCAAAGTACACATTTGGCAAATTCC
Source organism: Pinus albicaulis (assembly GCA_034641835.2). NCBI lineage: Eukaryota > Viridiplantae > Streptophyta > Pinopsida > Pinales > Pinaceae > Pinus > Pinus albicaulis. The sequence goes on from CM076575.1 coordinate 892,674,362, forward strand.
ATAGTAGAAGTAATAATCTGTTGCAATGAGAAGACGAAACAATTATCACCGCAGGACATCCCCCCCCCTATCATAATATCTTGGAAATGTGCAAGGGGTGACTTCTTCCCGATATAAGGTGTCCTCTCATTGAATAAAATTTATCAAAGGGCAGGACCTCAAAATATTTGTTGAAATTGTGATGTGTCACAACCATATGTTTACCAACATATCAATGGTTTTCTTCTGATGAACATATTTTAAAAAATGTGTTTGAATTATCGCCGATAGTAAGTAGAGACTTTAAGGTTTAAATAGATCCTAGAGAAATGTATATTATTCACATAGGTGGAAGAAAAATGATCACACAACACCGAATGGCCGGTGCAAATCGGCGAATATATTTACAAGCGACTATTTTTTCTAAAATGTTGAGTATAGTTTGTTGGAAATTTTCAACTATTCACTATGTTGGTTTGGCTCTTTCAAGTGTGTAAAAAAACATCAAACTCGTTTTCAAATATTTAATAAAGGTTGTATAATTTATGATTTAAAATACTGATGTGTTTAGCTAGAAACAACCTTCATACACTATTTTAATTTCCATCCTAACATGAAGTCAGCAGACAGTTTCTTCATGTTGTTTGGGATTTATTCACATGAACTTTGGTTCTGTTTATTTTTTTTTACTTTTGAATTTTTTTTCATGAAATTTTCTTAGTTCTTTTTGTCGAACTCATTAGGTTCAGAAGACAAACAATATTTTCCTCGCCATGTTTGCTGTTTTATATAAAATTTTAAATTTTTCCAAAACTTTTCACAACAAGACAGAAAAATTATTTATCTAATCTACTTAGGCTAATGACTTACTTACCCATGATATTCTATGTTTTGTGGGTGAATGGAATCTGCACTTCAATTTTGTGAGATTCATTTTTGCACTGTGAAAACCAGACATGCTTCTCAGTTATACCAAAGTTGGTCATGAATTTTATTCGAGAAAATGAATTTATGTATCATGACATACCCACATTCGTTGTATCATTTCACGCAACCGAATTGAGACCATTGCTTACTGAAGTTGTTTACAACATGCTTTGACATGTCTCATCGAATTTTATCTCAGCAACTTCAACACCTTTTCGTGAGCTTTCCTACTTTTCCAAGTCACAAATGTTATGGGTATTCCAATTATTACAGAGAGGTACACTACAAACTACTCTGTTTCTTTGATGTTGAACTACGAATAGATTCCTTTTTCGAAACAAGGCTTCAATAGAAGGCTCATTAGCTCATCCTTCGTTGTGTTTAATTCCGTATGTATTTTTCTAAGGGGAGACCAGACATTACAAAGGCCTTGTTTCAACTTACACATTTAGCATCATCATCGACCGACCTTGAATAATTTTATCGTTAAATCTTTGGTATTCAATGGAAAAATTGTTTATGATTTGACCATGGTGCTTTCTTCATACTTTAAATACCATATGCCCTAGATGCATTGTTAATGTACAACCAAAGAGTTTCTCAATGCTACAAGCTTTTCACACATTTCAAATACAAGCAACAGAGAAAGATTTAGAACACAAAACACTTTTGCCAATTTTAAAACTTCCATGGCGAAGTCGAGCATCGACCCCAACCGATATCATCAAGAAGACAAAGTGGAAGAATTACAGGCCTTCAAGGTAGGGATCAAAGCAACGAGTGAAAATACTTTTGAGGTTTTGGACTCTGGCACGTAAGATCGTATTGCTGATGTCCAAGTCAAGATGTTGATCTATGCCAATTCTTTCATTCAATTTTAGATATGATGTTATTGAAGAACCATGTAGAAGATTGGATGGTATTTGTTGAAGAAGTTGTAATCCGAGAAAGTTTGTGAAATTTTAGCTCATGATATTGACACATTGCATGTTTATTTGCTACTCCTTTAGCAATCGCATTATAAACCAACTTTATGTGTCAAACTTGTCAAAAATGTTGGTTTGAAAGTGATCAGAAACATAGATGTTCTTATATCGTGATTATTTTGTGCTCAGCAGATAACCAAATTTCACTAACTGTAAAAGTATCTTTATGTAATCCTTATATTAGATATGAAGAAATAAATTTTATTAACAAACTATTAGAGTTTTTTATGTATTTTTCTGTACTTTCTTTATCGCATTTTACTTTAGCATTAACAGAGAAAGTTCGTGGTTGCCATCAGGAATAATTTTCATCTTCTATGCCGCGCAATCAAAAGTGGCTTTCCTGGGAACAAAACCTTTGTGATAAAATAATTGACATACTTCCATTTTTACTATAAGAAGGAATGATAGACAATTTTTTTGAAAATGTGTTATTTTCATTGAGAATAATGTAATTGATATTTTGTCGAAGATGATGACACAAGTAACAAAACGAAGAAACATTCTTGAATATTGAAACATGCTTTGTGTCATTCAGGATCCTATTATTCTGGAGACTTTGTTGGAAACGAATAAATGAAGAAATGGTCAAGCGTCCATGGATACTTGTTTTTTTTTTCTACTTTATCGATCATTACTTAACAATCCAAATAGTTGCAAGAGCAACAATTGGCTAGGTTAATACACAACCGCTAGTTTTAAACAGAAGGGGGGAATCCAGACCAATCCTTTCAAGCTTTGGTGAACGAGAGATGAGTTGTTTAACAATTGAAAGCAGGTTCACGTTAACAACGATGAAATTAAATGGCAGAGTGTCATTTTGGGTATACCATGTACATCTTGTTTAGAGATGGTCCCCGTGTTCTTCCAAAGCTTGTAGTTTTACAACAATGCATCTGGCATGCATTAGCACTTTCACGTAAATCGAAACATAGTTGAACATACTTCTTTTTCCGCTTTTGTTAATGTAGCAGTGTTTAAACTTTTACTTGCTTAGAGCCACCCGTACAGAAAGGAACTAGTGTTGTATCGTAATGAAATTTACGAAGCCCACACATGATCTAATACCAGAGATATTTTTACTAAAGTGTTTCTAGTTCTGCTTTATGAGTTTGGTGGTTACTTCTCAGGGGATGCACACGCGGACAAGCACCGATGAAAGGCTACTTAAAGCGTTCTATACAGGTTTAAGAGGTGCTAGTCTTGCTACTGGGATCATATATTATTTCTAGATTTCTGAAAATTACCTGTTTCTATTTTTTCTATTTAGGGAAAAATTGTAAGAAAGGAGGAAGAGGTGAGAGTAATACTAGGTGATTAGTGGCAAGTGGAATGTATCACGTTGTATTGAAACTCAATTGTACTCATATGTTTAGGATACAACAACCACCAATGATCCCATTGATTGCATCAATTACTTCCATTAACTAACTTTATTATATTTCTTGATTTATGTACTAGCATATATGCATTTTTGCACCTTCTTGTAGGCTTCTTTTATTTTTTTAAATGCCACTATATTACTTTGCTGAAAAAGGAGAAATTAGGAAAGGATAAATTAGTTTACACTTATGATATGTTTTTATTATTATTTTCTTGCCCTCAAAAGAAGAATATTTGGAGAACCATGTAAAATATTTATGATGTTACTTGTTTACAAATTTGAGAAAGCCTATGCTGCGAATCAAATCTAGAATTATTTTTATGAATTTGAGACATTTTTGGATTTGTGAAGAACGCTCAATGCTTGTTTAGGATTCAGTGTGAAATTAACAAAGCTTTTTTGTCATTATTCTATTGGATTCCATTTTCTTGTTATCACTAAAGGTGTTAAACTTGATTATACTAAGGGGACAAAATATTCCATTGCCAAACTTAATTTTACAGTAGCGTACAACATTTGTTTGATACTTCAATATTTTGAGGGTGCTAATAGAAATGTCAAAGTTGTTGGATTGGCATTGGCGCTGGTTAGTTTTAGAAAAGTTCTATTTTGTCAAATATGTTGGTTTCATGAATAATATTTGAATCAAGAGGATAAAGACATGACATGTTCAGGACACAGCGTTGTTATTTCTGTTTGTATTTGCACTGTCAGTATTCCACCAATAATAACCATTAGCTTAGTTTTCGCTAGTAGTACACAAAAATTATGTTTAGCAGTTTGTTTGAACGCTAGCAACCTAGAAGGAAATCTATTGAATTAGAAAAATGTGAACATATTCTGCATTGTTGTTTTTTGATCAAATGTAGGTCTGCTTAATCATCTAAAACAACAACACAATAAACAATGATTTTGGACACGTATGAATTACGTAACCTCCACCAAAACCGTTAGTGTCCGCTTAGCATTTAATAAAATGAGTAACATTAATTTTTCTTTGAATATTTATAACCATTTTAGATTCTAAATGAAATTGCGTGTTAATTTTTTTTGCTTTAATTAATTACGGTGGAAAACAAGGTACATACTTGTTGGCTTATGAAATTGATTCTTCCTGAATAGCATTGATAATTGAATATTAATATATATTAAAAGCTATATCTTGTTATATCATAACTTACAAAGTCTTTTACATTATTTTTTAGTTTCTTGTTGTAATATTGTAATGCTAATACTTATTCAACCCATTAGATTTCTACTAACCAATTTTATTTTTTGAAGTGTAACTTTCAGAGACAACTAGAGTGAAATCTATACAACACAAAAGTGCATGACGAGACATTCTTAGTAGAAATTGCTATTTTGGTTGTAATGATTGGTGACATTTTATTGTTTATATACATGTCATCCGGGGTCATTAGTGGCAAATTATTTCTCAAACTAAAGAAAATGTTCAGCTTTGCTTTTATGGGGAAAACCATATTAAAAATATTTCTAATGTTGACACATATTGTATAGATCCTTTATAGTCTACTTTACTTCCATATCTAGTGTTCATTCCACGTTCATGTCTTATAGTACTTTGCATTATAACTTTTTTTGCTTTTTTTGCGCTAAGGACCTTGTGACATGGTAAGAAACATGATTGAAGAAAGAGGGGGAATAATAACACTAGAGAAAAAGAGAGATAAGTGTATTGGGTTCAGGTAGTACCTCAGAGACTAATATCCTTTATTAAATATACATAAACAAAGATCAAGTGGTCGTTTTCTGTAGTTAAGAATTCACTTGCAAATTCATCAAGTAAGATAATGATAATGTTTTGAAGTGATGAACAATATTTTATTCAGAATTGTACCAAACCAATATTGTTGGAAACTCATATTGCACACGACATTTTATATAACATAATTTTAGAACAATTATTTATAGTTGCACTTGATATTATCGGGTATTGTAATTAACACATGGTAACTTGCATTTTCATATTAGATGAATATGGTAAATTGTATGACATTTTTTTAAATTTAGTTGCAAAATCATACTAATTAATTTATGTCGATGAATAATAAACACATAAAATCAATCTAAAAACTATTAAATAGTAGTTTATATTGATTCATGATGAATACAACAAAATGAATATAACAACTAAATTAGTAATTTATAATGACTATTAATGGTGCAATGAAATGAATATAAAACTATTGTAAAATTAGTCATTTATATAATGAATAAATGACTACTGCAAATGATAAATTTGTGACTACAAATGACGACTAAATTTTGCATATATACGACTATTAGTAGCTAATTTACAGTATCTTATAACACGACTAAAATTTAGTCATATTTCTTCGGTCATTAATTGGTTTCAAACGATGACTAAAATTTGCATATATATGACTATTAGTAGCTAATTTATAGTATCTTATAACACGACCAATATTTTGGTTATATTTATTTGGTCATTAATGGATTTTCTTGAGTGATGATATAGTCATATATTTTTTTGTATATTTGGTCATTAATTGTGACAATTAATGACCAAATCAAATATTAGATCAATGATTAAATCAATGAATAGATCAATGACCAAATTAATCACCAAATCAATGGCTAAATTAATGATTAAATCAATGACTAAATCAATGACTAAATTAATGACCAAATATACAACTAGACAACAAAATTGAGATAACCAATTAATGACTAAGCTAAAAATGACCAAAAGTTGGTCGCATTATAAGATACTGTAAATTAGCTACTATTGGTCACCAATCGAGAAATAGTCGTTTATATGCAAATTTTAGTCATTTTTTTAGTAACTAATTAGCCTTTTTCTACTAGTGAATTATGGGTGGCATGCCCAAAAACATCACATAAAGCGCACGGAGGTGATTGCTTTGGAGGTTTAGGAGGAGTAGGAGTTGTTTGGGGGTCCTTGTCCTTAGGTTTCTTCTTTTTGGCTTTGCCCCCTTCACCAAATGCTTTCACAACAAGAGTAGATTCCTGTTGAGGTGGATGAGGTACAAAAGCAAAGGGAGAGGTCATAGCGACCGGTCAGACCGAGGTCAAAGTAGCATAAGGTTTGAGATGACCAGGTGGAGTATTAGCTGGGGGATCAATGTACCAGACTAGGATCCCCAGGGCCAAATTGGGAAGGCTCAACGTAGCGATAATAGGCACTGAAAATTCTCGAAAGAGGGGGAGCTAGAAATGGTATTTGACTAGAGGGTAATGGCTTGGCGGAATGGCTCCCAAATGAATAAGTCTAGGGGGAACCATTCCTGGTTGAAAAGGGGTGGAAGGGACACTAGTAGAGGGAGAAGGTTCTTGAAGATAAGGACTTGAAGGCTCCATAAAGTGACCACCAATAGGTTACAGAGGTTTAGGCTATTGGCTGGTTGAACCAGACCGCTTGTGGCTAGCCTAAGATTATTGCATCATGTAAACATTTGACAAGTTGGGTCAGTAATAATAGGGGGGTGACCAGAGAATACACCAAGTAACGTGGAATATTTATAGACTCCAGGTGAAACACTGGTGAGAGGTGTGACTGATTACTTATCACTGAAGATATGATAGACTCAGGAGAGGTCTAAGACTTCGGTTCGTAATATGTCTGCTGATCAATGGTGACAATATTTCCATTATGAGGAAAGAACATATTACGGTGAATCGTAGATGCAACAATGGAAATCACATAGGTATAGCTATGACCCAAAAGGATATTGTAATCCAATGGGACATCAATGACTTCAATGTCAACACAAACAATCTTTCGCTCAAGAGTGGCAGGAAAATTGTGGTACATGCCAAGGGGTTGAGAAGGGTAAACGTCCCAAGCACGCAAAGTGATGGTGGATGGGGCTAAGTCAGGTGATTCGAGTTTATTCCAAACAGAGGTGGAAATCACACAGGTGGATGCGCTCTCGTCAATGATACATCACAAGACATTGGCATTACAAATATTGACTGGTATTTGGAAGGTGATGGATGAAGGTAAGGGGGGATGTTTTGACTTGTCCACATCAAAGACGATCAAATGCCTAGAGCAGATAATAGAGATTTATGTTGTGAAGGGAATGACTGGAGGACTTCCAGTGTTGACATGGTAGCAGGAGATTGTGCCAAGTCATCTATTATGATTTAAGTGTGGGTGGCTATGGCAGAAGCAAAATTTCGGCAAAATTTCAGGATCTTGGGAATAACTTATGCCCGTGGCTAAGGGATCTGTAAGGGAGCCTAGGGTGTCTAAATGGACTCTATGGAAAATTTATTTTGAGAGTTGGTTGCAAACGAAGTAGGTGGCTTGTTATATTGGTGAGACCTAATTTAAAGGTTGACATCAGTGGTATTGACCTCGTCAGAATTCATCATGAGAATCTGGTATTCAGGGGTACTAGACTGTGAAGGTTGAGATGCGGCCTGATCTTGAGGGGGTTGGGCGGCCACATATAATTACTGAGGGAAAGGATTAGTGACCACAACCGGTTGAGTTGGCCCAGTATTTGGAGGAGTCCAAGGACTGGCTTGTTGTCCTCTAAATGTTGCTTGTACTTCCCACAATTGGCGCATCTGTTGTAAAAGGGGACAATCATGAGTATAATTTCCATGAACACCACAAAAATAAAAAATCTTGTTCGTACGAAGAGGTATGTTGTGCTTGGGTTGATCGCCTTGTTGCTGGTTGCTATTGTTAGGCTGGTTCCCTTGGGGTGCATTTGGTTGAGTACCTTAGTGCCCTTGATTACCTTGCGTTAGTTAATTTTGGTTTCCTTTCCTCTTTTTCTTGTAATTATGAGGATTAGTCACACTATGCTACACATACACCTTACCTTGAGGGGGAGGTGGCTACTGTGGCATAGGTTGAGAATGCACGGAGGTTAGGGTGTTGATGCCGGAGGGGTTGGAGCACCGAGTTGTGGATAAGGATAGAAAGGAGGTTGAGCAAAATTGGGGTAAATATTTTGAGAAACAACTAGCCCTAGCATCGGTTGATGCAATGGGGAAAATGCGTAAAGTGTGTTGTGTCTTGGATACATGCTACCAGGAGGGGGATAAGTGCTAGAGGAACTGGACCCTCCTTGATAGAAATCATAACCCATGGGAGGATGAGTATATGGATGTGAAAGAGATCCAACAATACCGTCGGCGACATAAGATGCCCCCTGTGCATTGGCACCACAAGGTCTAGGAAGATCCAGTAAAACCGTATAAACATAACTAGATTGGGCGTAGATCAAGAGTTGGAGAGCTTCTTCCTCGATCCGAGGAAAATGTGACGTGACATATTTATCAATATAAGGAAAAATTGTTCTGAGAAACCAATCCATATAGACACGGTTGTCAAATGTAGGAGCTCTACACAAGCTCCTCCTTCTACGAAATCCTTAGACATGGTCAAAAAGGTGGGTGGCAGAAGTTTAACAGAATGCGGTCAAAAACTGAGTACCAGTATCATATCGGAGAGGTAGCTAGAAGTAAGATAGAAACGCTTTAGCAAGAGTCGCAAAAGTGGAATGAGAGGCAATTGTCTGGTCGACATACCACTTTTTAGCTTCTCTAGTAAGCGCACGTTGGAATAACCGAAGATGGATGTAGTCATCAGTGATAGAATTGGACAAACACCAAATGTGAAAGGAGTGGACGTGATTAGTGGGATCCTCTCTAGTGTTTCCTTAAAAACTAGGGGTGTATGAAGGAAGCTTAGTTTGCATAACATGCCAACCTAGATTGTGGAGTATAGGGTCGTCAATTAACTGGCTGAAATTGGGAAGGCTTAAACCTGCCATAAAATGGAGCAGAGGAGTAGTGAGAACAATTCTCGTAGTGGTTCCACTAGTAGTAGCTCCAGCATTAGGGTTGGGGTTGCCGCTATCTGGGGAACCAACACCTGCATTAGTGCCTGATATGGTGAAAGAATGAGGTGGAGGAGAATCGGGTTTGGAATCAGAGGGAGGACCCGATGAACCAGAATCAAAGTTAGTATGGAGACTCAGAGGAGGACTAACTTGGATTCTACGCTTTGGAGTAAGTCTTCGAAACAAAAACTGAGGATGAAGGCCTTGGAGTCTCCAGTATAAACGTCGTGGAGGTGCAATTATGGCAATACACAGATGACACAAAAAGATGGAAGAGTGATAAACAAAGGCTCAGAGGGGAAAATAAATTAATTATGATGTTTAAGTCTTGGTTTGGGGATGTAAACCAAGCATTATCCGTTTTAGGTGTGCCTGTGTGTAAGTTGTGCGTTAATTTTAATTAAGCCCCGATGGTTGTATAAAGGAGAAGAATTTTTTTTGAATAACTATAAATAAAACTGAAAAGATAGTAAAATAAAAAACTAAAGATGCATAAATTGAACCCAATAGAAAGCTTCCAAAAAAATCTTCTAAGAGGAATAAAAAATTGACTCAAAACACACAAGACAACCACAATATCTAAGGTCAAAGGGACAAGGATCTAATGGCTTAGTTCTATTAGAAAATGTGCAAAAAAAAACAAGAAACCAGAGGGAAAATTGCTTCAAAATAGGAGGCGAAAGGTTAAAACCCTAAAGGAAACAAGGGGAACCCTAAGGGAGAGACCAAAGAAAAATAAAGAGGGGGATTTGGATGGAATAATAACTGATCTAAAAGGATCTGAAAGAAGGATATATCAGATGTTAGCAACATTGGCTGAAAGCGTTGTAAAATCTCAGACTACCTACTCAGCTAAACCTCTCCTAAAAAGGTGGAAGTGTACTAAAACCCTAAGGGGATTCGTCCTAATTCAAAAAGAAAAATTGAGAATATCCAGGCTTAAGACAGGCTGAAACAGAGGTCAGACAAACCTTAATGGTGCTTGAGGCAAACCGTGATAGTCACAAAAAAAATCTCGAAAAAGCTGCAACTCGCAGGTACTAACCTGTAAGCCGGGAAAATTGTAGTTTCTAGGCTGATAGCTATGAGCTGAGGCAGAGATCGCAAGTTTTGGGCCAAAAAGTATGAGTTCCATATCAGGGATTCTCGAGCGGTAGGTTGTGGAAAAATTTTCCATCTCTAGTGCGGCTGATACCTGTTACTTGCGGAAAACACCCGGAAACACCCAAAATTTAGAATTTTTATTGTTTTAGGGCATAAAAAGGTAAAAAATAACATTAAGAGACTAAAAATAGTTGAATAAAAATCCTAGTTACTGAAGGCATTGGTCACGCAGGAATTTGAATAAAATGTAGTGGAGTCGCCAACTGTTAGCGTAAATTCTTAATGCGAGTGTACGAAAAGAGATCACTTTAGATGTGTGTGACAAACAACCCTAACTAAAAAGATGGCTTCTTAAATTCCTTAGATCAGTAATAGATAATCAAAATAAATGTAACAAAAACCCATATATATGCAGTAAAAGGAGTTAAATAGTAAAAAGAAATAAGAATACGCTCCAGATATCCAATGGACAAGACAAGATATATAAAGAATTTTATATGTATTAAAACCTGGGAAGGGAACAAAGAAATATGTTACTAGTCCCCCTCAATGGGATGGGTTCTTGGTTGTCCTCAATTCTTTAGATCCAGAAGTTTTTGTCTCTCAATGGTGTACAAAACCCAAGACGTGTTGAACTCTATGGGAGCTCAAGAAGGAAGAAAATAATAGAAATAATGATAATGATCAAAGCGTGACAATGAAAGTGATCAAAGTGAATAATGAATGGAAAAACCTCCTATTTATAACAAAATATTGAGTTATCCTCGATAATGACAAATAATAAAATATTATTAACCAAGATCTAGATCTAACTACTTGGAATATTTTATTATATTTTGTTGGAGGGGAAAGGAATTTAAATTTGTTAAATCCCTTTATTTAGAATAATAAACAAATAAATTATTTGTTTCTCATTTCAAGAATGAGGTTAAAGAATAATTTAAAAAATAATGATTTGTTTAATTATTTCTAGGTGTTTTAGTCAAATTTAATAAGGAATAATAACTAAATAATGATTTAATTAATTATTCCTAGAGAAAAATAAGAAAAATAATGATTTATCTAATTATTTCTCATTAATTGGGTTAAATATGATGAGGAATATTATTTAAATAGTGGCTTAATTAATTATTCCTAGGGAAAATCAAATAAATAAGGATTTGTTTAATTATTCGTCATGGGGTTTCCTATTTGAACCAGAAATAACTTAAAAAAATATGGTTTATTAGATTATTTGTTATAGTGAAAGCAATTTTGTGGTGGTAAAATGGTCTTACATTGTGTACTTCGATCGATCTAATTGTAAATGATTAGATGACCAAAAATTGGTGTAACAACCAACTCTTGTGAAGGCCCAAAAGGGTTAGAGCTAGTAAGTCTTCTTCAAGTACGTTAACACCAACCTCGCCAAGTTCATCACAACAATGTGTAAACTTGCTCATGTATTGCGTAATTGTGTCATTATTTTTCATCTTGATACTTCAAAGCTTTACCTTGAGTGCCAACTTCATGTGGTCACTATTTTATCGAATAACTCTGTTATTATTTTCCACATCATGAATGAAGCCTCTTTCTATGGAGATTCGAGACAATATGATCCCACACTCCCTCCAATATGATTCTCCTCACTTTGGCTGCATCTTTCTTCCACTAAGCAAGATTTTGGGCATCATATATTTGGGGTTTTGCTACATATGTCTTGATGTATTATAGTAGCCCATTGTCATCCAATACTGCCTCCATGCAGATCTTCCATGCCACAAAGTTTTCGATTCCTTCCAAAGTATAGTCAAGTCTCAGTCCATTGAAAGCGATCTTCTCAGTCCTGAAGAAAACTTGTAACACTGATCTTAAAATTTTAACCTCCTGCAATGACAACTTCAAAATCTCTTATCTACTATGAATCTAGCTCCAATACCATGCACATACACATATATTTAACTATGGGAAAGAAACTTCTCAAAACCCCTTCCTATCTGTATTGCATTAATCAAAGAATTTGGATGAATACAATATGATTGCTTAGTTTGAGCACAAACTGCACCTGTATGTTCTATCCTTCCACTTCACTAACTCACTATGACCAATACTTTGCCAATTTATTAGCCTTCCAAGATCCTATTTCCTTACATTGTTCCTTGAGGAATTGGGACCGTTATAATTAGGAAATTTCTCAATCTATATTGTGCAATTCCTTTAGACCAATCTCTGACTACACACACCGCTTGTACAACCTAGAATAGTTTACAACTAATAATACACTGCCCTTGAACTCCAATATCAAATTGGTAAATTCTATGCATGTATGAGTTAATTTAGGTTGATTGATCAGTTAGCTAGTTGATCACTAAGGTTACACCCCACTACCTAGACCTTCCACTAGTTCCTTGGCAGTTAGAACTAGTTTAACTGACCGTAACTCAATTTAACCGAATTAAATTGTTATAACTGAAATTAACTGAACGTAGGCTCCTAAAATTTAGGAACCCATTGTAAACAACTGGACTTCATTCCCCTAACTTGAATTAACTAAGCTAATTGAGTGATAAAAATCATATCAACTTATTTAACTCATCCAAGTTGTCTGTTGATGTGGAATTTCGAATTTTCTCAATCTATTCAAGGAAAAATCAAATTAGGATTTTTCTTGCTGCATTTTCAACACTCACTCTCAGTAAGAAATGGATTATCATCTAACCCAATCTCACACCTGTGGAATGTGTTGCATGCAACACCTCTCACCATTGGACATTTTGTGGTATAGTTTCTGTATTCATGACCGTGAAAGCACTTGATTTTGGAAAAGTCTTTCTTCTTGTCCTCTTGGCTGGAATTAACCTCACCTTGGGACTTATTCCCTATGGCCTTACTTCCTTTGATGACTAATGCAATTTCCTCTTCGCATTCTTTGGATGAGGTCTCATCTCTGGTATTCCACCTTATTTCTTCCTATTCTAGGTCCCACAATCGCTCCGAAATTGGTAGTTTTTCTCTATCATTTACCAAGTCTTGATAGCTATGCCATCTCTTGAGAAAGCCCAAAAGGGCTAGCGCTACCAAGTATTCTTCAGGGACATTAAAACCAACCCCTCCAATCTTATCACGAAACTATGTAAACTTGCTCAGGTATTATAGAATTGTGTCATTCTTTTTCATCTTGATACTTCGAAGATTTTCCTTGAGTTACAACTTCCTGTGGTCACTACTGTTCTCAAATAACTCTGTCAATGTTTTACACGTCGCGAACAAAGTCTCTTTTCTGTGGAGATTTGAGACAAAATGATATATTACTCCCTCCAATATGATTCTCCTGGGTTTGGCAACATCCTTCTCCCACTGATCAATATTTTGTGCATCATATGCTTGGGGTTTTGCTACATTTTTCTTGATGTATTCCAACATCCAATTGTCATCCAATACTTCCTCCATGCGGATATTCCATGCCAAAAATTTTGTGGTGCCTTCCAGACCATACTCAAGTCTGAGTCCATTGAAAGCCATCTTCTCAGTCCTTAAGAAAACCTGTAACACCGATCTTCAAATTCAAACCTCCTGTAACGACAACTTCAAAATCTCTTCTCTATTTTGAATCTAGCTCTGATACCAAGTAGATTTTTAATGTAGATTTAAAATTATTCATGTAATTTACTAAAGCAGAAGACTCAAATCTACTTTACTTATCCGCAGAAGAAAATTCATAATCAAGAAAAAAAATCATTAACATGCAAAAGGAAACATCACACATGCACATAGATTTATCTAGGGGAAAGAAATTGTTCAAAACCCCTTACTATCGGTATTGCATTAGTAAAATAATATCGATGAATACAATATGCTTACTCAAGCTTGAGCACAACCCACACCTGCATCTTCTATCCTCTGCTTGACTGACTAAACTTGACTAATACTTAGCTAATTTTAAGCCTTCCCAATCTCATAATTCCTCGTGTGTTTCCTTGATGAATTGGACCCCTATTAAGTAAAAAATTCCTCAATTTGGATTGCGTAATTTATTTAGGCCAATTTTTGATCGCATGCACCACCTGTACAACTTGAAATAGTTTATAACTGATAGTACACTACCCTTGGACTCCAATATGATTCAACTGGGTAACTCGAATTCTATGCATACATGAGTTAATTTATGTTGATTGATTAGTTAACTGGTTGATTATTGAGGTTACACTCTACTACTAGACCTTCTACTAGTTCCTTGAGTAGTTAGAACTAGTTTAACTGACCATAACTCAATTTAACTAAATTAAATTGCTACAATTGAAATTAACTCAACCTAGGCTTATAAAATTTAGGAAGCCACTGCACACAACTGAACTTCATGCCTCTAACTTGAATTAACTAAGCTAACTGAGTGATAACCATCATATCACCTTAGCTAACTCATCTAAGTTGTCTATTGATGTGGAATTTCGAATTTTTCCAATTTAATCAAGACAAAATAAAATTAGGAATTTTCTTGTTACATTTTCAACGAATGGAGCAACCAATTTCCCTAATGTAGGGAATCCCACATGTACAAGGGATTGAGTAGACCCCTTTCACGTTTTTAGGGCTTACTGGGTATTTAACAGATCTAAGATAATTTCTAATGGTATTAAGGGGTTTGAAGGTAGCAAAAACTTTATTATTTTTAAGAATATGAACGATCTTATCGATGGTCCTTTGGATAAATGGAAATTGAACAATGGAGATTTGATCATCATGAGTATGTTTAACCATTGATTCTTTACTGGCTCTTTGAAAAACTCTAAGGACTTATTGCTTGCTATAGCCATTATTTTAAAAAACCTTTAGAAGATGAGATTTTCTCTTCCAAGTGATTCTCATTAGAAATCCTTAGAGAACAGGTTGCAAGGGTGTTAAGAACTTCAAGTTTTTGTTCTAGAAAATGATGAGAATTGGCATGAAGATATTTTTTCGTGTGATTTTTTTTGCAAAAAAAATGGTGATAATCGGAGCCATCATTCATTCTAGGGAGGAGAATATCAAGGAAAGGAAGGCACCGAGGGTCGTAACCTAGTCATATGATCCTCGTTTGACGTGTATGATGCCTCATTATAAATATCTCTCTTAGTACTACAATATTTGCGGTAGGCCTATGCTTATGGTTATGAGCCTGCTGTGCACCTCAAAAAAAAGTCATTTAGGGGGTCAAAACAACTTTGGAAGTTTGAGACCCGAAAAACTGCTAAAAATAGTAAATTGTATTATAAACAAGGAAACTGATGAAAATGAATTGAGGTCCAGGTGGAATAGGTGGGTGGCCACCGATATACACCTAGATCAAACAACCTTGTCAACAGAGGTAAACCATAGTCAACCTCATCAACCCTCTTGAACCATAATCAATTATCATCAACCCTAAACAACCCTTCATAGCCATGATTAAGCATTGTCAACAATTGTCTACAATTTTTAACTATCGTTAGGCAATGTCAACTAATATGGTCAACATGGACTACCATTTTCATGGTCAACCATAACTTAACCATATTTAACCATAGTCAACCATGTTTAAACATGGTCAAGCAAGCTAAACTATGATCAAGCATGGCCACCGAATTAAGCCATTGTTAATGTTGTTAAAAAATGTAACATAAATACATTGTTACATTAATGGTTGACCATGGTTAATCATGGACAACCTCCTCAACCCTCTTCAACCTTTAACGTAGCATTAAGGCTAATGTAACATTAACCATTGTCAACAATGGTTGATAAACATTAATGTAACAATGATATACATTAATGTAACATAAATACATTATTACATTAATGGTAATCCAAGGTCAAATTTAGTCAACCGTTGTTAGCCTTCCTTAACCACGAATAACCTTGTCAACAAAGGTGAACCATAGTCAACCTCATCAACCCTCTTGAACCACAATCAACTATCATCAACCATCAACAACCCTTGGAAACCATGATTAGGCATTGTCAACAATGATCAACCCTCATGTACAATTTTTAACTACAGTAAGACAATGTTAACTATGGTCAACATGGAATACCATGTTCATGGTCAACCATAACTTAACCATATTTAACAATAGTAAACCGTGTTCAGACATGGTTAAGCAAGCTTAACCATGGTTAAACATGGTCACCAAGTTTAGCCATGGTCAACCTTGTTTGACAATGTAACATAAATTTATTCTTACATTAATAGTTAACCATAGTCAATCATGGTCCACCTCCTCATCCCTCTTGTACCATTAATATAACATTAATGTAACATTAACATTAACGCTAATGTAATATCAACCATTGCCAAACATAGTTGACAAACATTAAGGTAAAAATTCCCAACATTAATGTAACATAAATACATGATTGTTTACCATGGTCAACCTTGTCAACCATTAATGTAACATTAACACCAATGTAACATCAACCATAGTCAACCCTGGCTGACAAACATTAATGTAAGAATACCTAACATCAATCAATCATGGTGAACCCACTTTAATGGTTTCCAATCTCATAACCCTCCTCAACCATAGTCAACCATCATCAACCATCAACAACCCTAGGGAACCATGTTAACCACCATAGTCAACCATCATCAACCATCAACAACCCTAAAGAACCATGTTAACCATTGTTAACCCTCCTCAACAATTTTTAACCATAGTGAGACAATGTCAACCATGGTTTACCAATATGCTCCATAACTTCTGCCACATTAATAAAATGGTTGATATATGCCAATTTATTTTCCAACTTATATAAAAGATAAAAAATAACTGAAATCAACATATATCAACTATTATATTAATATAACTCTGCTGATTTTTAAAATTAAAATTTTTAATTTTTGATAATATAAATTATATAAAAAATAAACCTAATGATATTTATTATCATTTACCAACTATTTAATTTTTATGAGTGATACCTTTATCTTAAAAGCCCTGATTCAAAATTCTGAAGGTTATGTACTTTTACTTTTTGAATTATTAAGGTTATGTACTTTGGAGTTGAAATTATTAAGGTTATGTACTTTTACTTTTTGAATTACTAAGGTTATGTACTTTGGAGTTGTCTTTAGTGAGACATTTTGATCTTTTCTGTGTTGGAATGGAATTCAGTGAGAAAAAATGATGTGAAATATTTATTTATGTTATTTAAACTGGGTTTTTGACTATATATATGAATTCAGCACCCTGAAAAACCTTAGGACACTTCTATCGTACAAAAATTACCCTTTAAATTTAAAATTTGAATAAGTTCTTGCCAAAAAAAAAAAAAAAAAAAAAAAAAAAAAAAAAAAAAAAAAAAACTTTACTGTTATGTACTTTTGCTTATCCTTTATAAATACTTCTTTCCATATATTATATTGGAGTAAACTATACAGCCTATTGTAATAGGCCATCTGGATCTTTATGTCAGGATGAATGTAAAATCGGAATATTGAACGCAGGAACGCAGAACTGCACAATAGACAAAGCATTTTGTCATTTGTAAATTTTGGATCCCGATTTCCTTTCGTTCTGATTTGATGTTTTGCGTGCATTTTTATCGAAATCTGTAGAAGGACAAATTGCTTGCAAGCTTGCCACTCGTCTTATTTATTTTTCGAATCTTACGTACAACGTGGTCCTGCCACAGCATACAAGCACAGGCATCTTGCTTCGGGCACCACAGACAAGCTTTCTCGTCGTCTTCTTTAATAACTTGAATTTTATGTAAACTCCAATAAATTGAATAGAGCAAGACAATGAGCGGTTGTGCAGCGATTTGGTTTTTCCTTTGATAACTATTAACGACCCAGAAACTGAAGATTCCAATAAAATTCAAAAGACATACCATCAGGGCCTTGCGTGTTGCTAGATTCTCGTGATTTTTATTGGAATTATCCGAGCGTCCTTATCAATCAATCAATCAATCGTGGAATCGAAATGGAGGAGGGGCTATCTACAAGTCAATTTTGACTTTGTAAAACCCAACTGATTATGACAAATCTGCAAATCAGACAAACTATGGTTGCCCATCTCATGCTTCATGCTAATGGATTTTATTAGTTCTACTCCGTAGAATTCACAGCAATCATAGACCATGCAGATCACTTAGATATTTACAGCTGCTTAAAACCCTAGGAGGTTGTTCATTCCACTTTAGGCTTTTATGTATAAGTTGGATGCTTCAAGACTTTGAAACGGGTGATTGAGTTTTGGGCACTTAGCAGCACTGCTTACAAGGATGGAAGATGTTGAAGTCATGTTAAGGGGTTTTCTCATGGCTGCAGCAGCCATTTGTATTGTGAGGCTGCTGTGGATCAGTAGACGGTCATCAAAAAAATACCCACCTGGTATCAGAACTTTTTATTTTCTTTCTTCTGGGTTGGTTTCTTATAATTCTATTACAAAAATTCTGATACTGAAACGTTGAATGCAGTTGTGCCGGGCTGGCCCATCGTTGGAAACTTGTTGCAGCTGACTGAAAAGAAACCCCACTATACTTTCACGCAATGGGCCAGGAAATACGGACCTATTTATTCCATTCGCACTGGAGCCACGTCTTTGGTAGTTCTTAATTCATCGCAGGTTGTGAAAGAAGTAAGTGAATTCATGGCTGTTTTTGCTTTGGCATGAGTGAGTTACTTGACATGGGATTTACTCAACTTCTCCTGCAATGGCTTTTCTTGGAATTTTCTTAGGTATGCTTGTTTGCATTGATTTGATTTAAAACAGCTACACTGCATCAAAGTTTTTATCTAATATGATTTAAGGCTTAAGCATATGCTCCATTTTAACTGTGAGAGAGAGGTGTAGAAGTCTCATATGGTGGTTGTGCTTTAGTACCAACTGGTGAGCTAGTTTAATACTAGCAACCTCATTCTTACTTTAAAAATTCAGAAAAAACCAATGTACAGGACATGTATCTGTGTTTGTAAAACTGCCATGACATGTATCTGTGTTTGTAAAACTGCAATTTTCAATTTTCTATTAGTGTCATAGATTATCCCGATTTAATTATTATTTTAAACGGTTCTAGATGCAATCTGAATTGACAGGCAATGGTCACCAAATTCTCAGCAATCTCAACCAGGAAGTTACCAAATGCTCTGCGAATCCTGACCAGAGAGAAGACTATGGTCGCCATGAGCGATTATGGAGAGTTCCACCGCATGGTCAAGAAACTGATACTTACAAACCTTCTGGGAGCTGCAGCTCAGGTAATCAGTGTTTAATATAAATTGCTTTTCACAGAATAACCCTTTTCCGACTTCTCTATTAGTTTGCTAAAATTTCATTGTCAAATTTATTGGACCTGTAGATTCTGATTTCACAGATATATTTATCAATCACCAAAGCCCTTCGTGGATCAGATTATATGGTATATATGTTATATGTTTGATATATACAATTTTTATATGTTTGATATATACAATTTTATTAATAAAAATAATTATAGATATGATTTTTTGGGATTTAAGATTAAGTAAGTTATTTATATATGATTATTTTCATGAGATGAAGTAGTGATTGAGTAATTTTGTGGATGCTTTTCCAATCAACTAGTATGATTCAGCATCCGGACAAAACTATCTCAATAATAACCAAATCCACTGGCTTCACCAGCTTTACAGGAAATTGTTCAGATTCAGTTGGGTAATATTAGATCTGTTTGTTGATGACAGAAACAGAAGAGCATCCATTCCCTTCGAGAAAGTATGTTGCAGAGCATAATGGATAACATACATTCTCAGTCAGTATCTGGGGAGGGTGTGAACCTCAGGCAAATTTTCATCAATGAACTGTTTACATTTGCTCTGAAAACGGTGAGTAGTATAAGAGTCTCATTAACCCTTCTGATCTGTTTTCTTCTCCCTCAATCTGCTTGATCGGGAATCTACATAATGAACGATAATGGCTTCTGATTCCGAGAACTAGGTCATAGGCCGGGACATCGAATCCATATACGTTGAAGAGATAGGCAGTAATTTGACTAAATGGGAAATCTACAAGATATTGGTGGCTGATCCCATGAAAGGTGCCATTGAAGTGGACTGGAGGGATTTCTTTCCGTATCTGAGGTGGGTTCCTTACCAGCACGTGGAAGAGAGCATGAAACGAATGGATTGGAGAAGGAACGCCGTGCTCAGAGCTCTGATTGAAGACCAAAAGAAGCTCCTTGCTTTTGGAAAGGTATAATTTGTGTCAAAAATTCCAGTTCTTTTGAATTCTTCAAGGCAATCAAATCTGATTCTACGTTTACTGCATCAGGAACCCAACTGCTATCTAGATATATTGCTGAAGGAAGCGCCACAATTGACCCAACCTCAATTGGAGATGTCGATATGGGAGCCAATCATTGAGGCCTCTGACACGACTCTCATCACAGTAGAGTGGGCAATGTTCGAGCTATCAAAGAATTCTCAGGCTCAGGTATTAAAGCGTATCTCTATATATATAAGTAATACCTGAAACATAGATAAAAGTAATCATAAAGGAGAAACATACTTATATATATAAAAGTAATTGGAACTTGAACTTATTTTAATTGATGGGAGGGATAGGGCAAGCTCTGTTGGTGGGATTCAGAAATATTCCCATTGCAGGCAAATAACAATATTGTAAAAGCAAATTTGATTTTTTTTTATAATCTCCAATTAATAGGCATCTTTAATATATATTTTTAATTGAAAAGAAAAGTAGTAGTAGCCAGGGGTCACCATTCGTTTGAAGAGAGTTAAGATCTGTTTCTGTGCCTTATAACAAACCTATTTAGTTTGTAAAAGGATACGAGGCAGCCCTAACTCATTTTGCAAAAGAAGATAATGGTTTTTTTTGGGTTCCCTAACTCCTTATGCAAAAGAAGATATGGTTTTTTTGGGTCCCCTAACTCCATATGCAAAAGAAGACAATGGATTTTTTTTTTGGGTCTTATTGGTTTATCATAAGGCCATCTCAAACCTCTCCATCTTGGGCAATGAAGAACATTAAAGACAGGCTTACCATAAGGTCATCTCCTGGACAGTTATATGCTGCATATTTTTGGATACTCAATATGTTTGAAAACAGGAAAAATAGAAACACATTTTGACATAAAGAATCGATGGAACTTTATGTATCTAGCATAGACAGAAATGATAAGAACTTTCAGAAAGATAGATATATATAAGAATACATAGAATATGTATGAACTGTTCACATATTTTGATAGAGAAAAGGATAGGATACTGATACAGAGAAGATGGAACAATATGATGAATGGAATGCACTATGAATGTACTCTTTTTTTTTTATTAATGAAAAGGAAAACGATGTTTTGGTTGAAAAAAAAATCATAAGGTCATCTCCAGTCTCCCCATACTGGGCAGTGAAGAACAATGTTCAATTATTTAACTCTGTTGAAAAACAATTTGGAAACCATGAAGAACATTGTTCAATTTATGAATATTTCCAGGTGGTCAAAAATTTTGAATCTTTCTTATATTGAGTCCGTCTGAGGCCAACAAGTTTAAAGCAAAATTACACAGAGAGGCCAATTTCGCTTGTCATTCTGATAAAAGCTATTAAGAAGTTGACTGATTTCTACTGGTTTGTGAATGTGCAGGATCGTCTGTACAGAGAACTGCAAAGAGTCTGTGGAGATGAAGATGTTACTGAAGATTTGCTCCCCAAACTACCCTATCTGAGCTCTGTTTTTCAGGAGACTCTCAGGAAGCACCCCCCTGTACCGATCCTTCCACTGCGGTACGTGCATGAGGATGTGGAGCTGGGGGGATTTCACGTGCCTGCAGGAAGCCAGGTAGGTTATAACCCTAAGGACATCAATAATAAAAATGAATTTGATCAGGATACCATATGCTTATTATGTCCCTTTATTTGTTTCTGCAACAGAATGTGATTTGGGATTTTGTTTTGCAGATCGCAATTAACATATATTTCTGCAACAGAATGTGATTTGGGATTTTGTTTTGCAGATCGCAATTAACATATATTTCTGCAACAGAATGTGATTTGGGATTTTCTTTTGCAGATCGCAATTAACATATATGGGTGTCATAACGATGAGAAAGATTGGGAGAATCCAGAAGAATGGAAACCAGAAAGGTTTGACGAGGAGTTGCAGAGTGGGGAGGTGCTGGATTGGAAGAGGACTATGGCATTCGGAGCAGGGAAGAGGGCGTGTGCAGGAATTGTGCAGGCAACTCTTATAGCCTGCACTGCCATTGCTCGTTTTGTCCAGCGATTCAACTGGGAGTTGGCTGCTGGTGAGGAAGACAGCACTGACACCCTCACTCTTACCACCCACAAACTCCATCCTCTGAAAGCCATTGTCACTCCCAGATCCAGGTCTATTCCTAGCAATATCTCCATGTCCAACACTTCAATCCATGGAACCCTCTCTAATCACAATTAAAATGCATGACTGACCAAATGATCCAATATGGCATTAATTAGCATGCCAGTTTTCAGAGTGTTCACCATTATCAGAGAAGTCTTTGCAATAGTTTCATAAATTAAACCTCTTGCCATTGGTTATATAGACACATATCAATTGAGCGTTAGGAGTTGAAACAAGCTCTGAGGCTATCCTAACACATTAGGAAGGAGACAGGAAGCGTATAATGTTGGCCAAAGCCAATCATAAGTGAACTTATTCCATTAATATGTTTGTCCATGTTCCACAGGGAACATCCAAAGTGTTTCTGTAACCAAGTACCTAACAGGAATTTGAGCGTTCATTATGTAGGGCATGCTTTGCAATTCTTTCTGCCAATTTTTTGGCCGGAAAGATGCCAACTCCATTCCAGTTTGAACAATTTGAATACATTTAAGGATTACAACTTGAGTAATTTGGAAGGGTCTTGAGTAATTTGGAAGGTCATTTAAGGATTACAACTTGAGTAATTTGGAAGGTTGCCATTAAAAGTACGTGTCATAAGAAACTATTACTAGTCTCTACTTTTGGGTAGGGACGATATTTAGTTTTGGTAGAGATTGTGGTATAACATGTTTGCTTTTCTCTATGGATAGGCTTGACCTAAGGCTAGCCCATGTAGAATGTAGAAGGGCATTTTCATTGTAGATTGGTATTACTGCACTTCTTGGATGGAGTGCTAGAGACTTTGGTTTGGACTCTTAATAGATATTAAATTTGCTAGTATATTTAAATTTTTATTATATTTTATAATGTGTAAATATTTCTTTTTTTCTTTTTTTTTTTAATCCAGATGCTTGGGGAAAAAAATGTTGGAGGATTCTCTTAAGTAATAAGAATCCCCACTATCTATAAGTTGTAACCACTCTATATTTTAAAAAAAATGGTAATATAAAATTTCTTAATTTAAAATAAATTAAACTTTATATAAATTTTATATTAATAATTTTTATTTTTATTTTAAAAAAATAATTTATTTTTTAATCAAAGTTTTGAATCATTCACTGTTGTGTGATGAAATTTTAATCTTTAAATGTATATCATTTTATTATATGATAAAATCTTAATTTTCTAATTTAAATTATTTTTACATGATCATATTAACAAATGATTTAAAAAAAACTAATATTTGTAGTGATTATCATAATGGTTTTAAAAACTCAATTAAATTAATTAAATTTATTATATGTTTATAAGTTGAAGTTCCTTCTAATTTTGAAAGTTAGAACATATTTATTTTTATTTATTTATAGACTAAATAAATATATAGAAAAAACTAATATAGAATTATTTTAATTAAAATGCATATTAGAATATTTTATTTATAATTTATATTCAATTTATTTTTATGATATCAAAAAAATTATAATTTTTTTTTCAACTATATGTCTGTGGTTTTAAGTTATTAGTAAATTTTTGTACATTTTCTCTTAACTCGAACACAAGAGTGACTGTATATATACATATATAGAAAGGACACTGTTATCAATATTTTTATAAATTTCACTGGAACTCTATTTTAATGCAATTAATATCACCCTAATATTGGGATGCAAAAATAATATATATCTTCCCAAGGGCAGGTTTAGATGGAAGGAATTAAATTTGGTTACATATATATAGAGAGGATATTGTTATCGATATTTTTATAAATTTCACTAGAACTCCATTTTAATTCAATTAATATCACCCTAATATTGGGATGCAAAATTAATATATATTTTCTCAAGGGTGGGTTATGGAAGGAATTAAATTCGGTTAAGGCTTGTCATATCATTGGACATCCAAAGTTGAATGTCACCTCCACCTGGCGTAAATGCGTCCCACATGAGGTTTATGGCAATGTTGCAACCTATATGTCATTAATGGGAATTCATCAAAGCTCCAAGAAGCATTATCTAGCCATGTTGAGCTCCGATAATGGTCTACATAGAAGAGGGTATCTAAAGTAATATCATTTATTGATAGAATGTGGTCTTGTCATTCATAAGGTTGGTCTCCAAAAAAAAAAGATGTGAATTGTAGCTTCACCTCCCATGATAACAATGAAGATGTCCTCCAATTTCTCAATGAATCCAAAAAAGAAGGTTTGTGCTACATTCCCTCATTTATCCTTCTATATTTAATGTTTCCTTTTAGTATGTGACTAAGTTTCATTTTAGAAATTCACGCATGTTATCCTTTTCAATTGATTCCATTCAACACTTTGGCCCTGCCCCTATCATGGCATTAGAAAGGATATCCGTACCTGTTATGATCCTTGCGCATTAAAAATGATAAGAAACCAACAATTGTAGTCCACTTCGAGGGAGGAACCTTCTTTTAGAATAAATACAATGAACAAAGACAAGATTTGATAATCCTAAGACTAGGTCTCCTTAGTATATATAGGAGAGAAGTGATACAATTATAATAAAGTGGGACCATGAGGGTTTCTATCCTACATAACTATATAACGATAGAAATGTAATCACTCAATATTTAGGGATTAATAAGGAGTTTTTGGGTTAACATGGGGGCTTATATAGGTCTTAACATGTCCCTCCCATTCAAATAATTGTTGTTCTCAACATTTGACTATCTATGAGTGTTTTTGGTTGAAAAACTCATCTTCCCATGTCACTTCTTCCATTAGTAGGTTCTTCCATTTGATGAAGTATTCAGTAACTACTTGATTTATCAGTTGTGGATCCATATTGGATCATTATATTTGTTTTCATCCATCTCGATGCTTTTATAGTAGAAAAAGTGGAGGAATCGACTCACAGGACCCATTTTACCAGTGGGACCCAATTTGGAAAATTGGGGTTTGAAATATTTTAGGAGCGTGTTGAGGCACTAAATGAAGCTTTTTGGAGGTAAATTTTTCCTCTTAAGCTATGCACCATTTTTTCCTATTCTTCACATAGATACCTTTCTAACAACACAAGAATCATGTCAATCAGAGTCTGTATATGTGAAATTTATACCACTGATTATTTGACCTTCTTGTTTTCAATACCATAATTCGAGAGGATGCCACATAAGCCCCCAAAATTCATGGAAAAGGGGTTATCCACGTGATTATGATGAATAATACTCTAGAAGAGTCTATATTGCAACTTCGGTTAAGATTTGAGGTAGTCATACCTAGCCACTGGTGGGCTATTAAGGGTTGTTTTAACTTGACCACTACAAGGAAAATGGGTTCCATTATTTCAAGTGCATTTGTTCCATAGCTAATAAAAAATAGCCAAGAGGGATAGGGGATAGATCACACAGAGAGGATTTGTGTACTGTAGTATCCCACAAGCCACATGCCATTCTTCTTTGTAATCACAACCATATTTCCATTCAGAGAAAGAGAGTAAAGTAGCCTGACCTTCTAGTTATATTTATCTCCTGTAAAGGTTTCCTAGGTCATATCTTGTGGCAAATGTGTTTGTGAGATTTAATTATTTCTCCATTCTCTATTTTTTGCATAATTTTAATTCCCATGAATACACTATTAAAAGTAATCTACAAATGTATAAATCTAAAGAGATATAAAAATGTAATAGTGTATATTTTGGATTTTTTAAGTATAATTTTATTATATCTGTTGTGACAACTATCTAGTGGAATATCCATGGTAGTTTATAGATCATATTGGTATCGAAGTAGGTTTCTATGGGTATATTGTGGAGATTTGCATGGGATCTTGATTGTTTAGGCCAAAAGTCATAAAACCATAATCACGGTCAATGAATTTGTGAATAACCCTTGTGATCATGCATAGGGGAGGTTTTAATGGAAGGAACAACAATTTGATGATATAAATCATAATGTAAATATCCTCATGACGACCCCGAGAAAAAAGTTTCGAATATTTGGAGAAGATGGGGTTTCTAACACATAGGACAAATAAAAAAGGGGATCAGGATACCAGGAAGAAATAATGATTCATTTGAAGAAAGGACCTGAAAATATTAACCCATTTTGAATGATATGAATCATTCATATTCCATGTTAAAAATGGAATCATAGGTCGATATCAAGTTGTAACACGATGAGATTGGCGCTTTGAAGCTAAATCATTGGTTGTAACAACTAGAAGTGTATTTTAGTTTCCATCAAATTGAAGATCAAGAACAAATATTTAATTTGCACGACTGAGATTAGAGGGTTGTGCTCTAACTTGGTGGGAAAGCCACACTAAGACTTTGAGGTTGGAGGGAGAGCCTCCAGTGACTAAGTGGGAGGACTTCAAAAGGCTCATAAAGTCACAATTTTACTCTATTGGGTATGAAGAGGACCAGTGGATTTGGTAGAACTACTTCAAGCAAAATTAGGGGAAAAATGTTCATGAGTACACCATAGGGTTCAAAAAAGATAACCATAAAGTTGAGTATGTCCCCAAAGAACTTAGATGTACTAATATATTTGGGGGATCTACACTTCCATCTACGGGAATAAGTGATGTTGTTCAAGCCCAGATCAGTGGACAAGGATTGTGTACAGACACAATACATGGAAAAAATAGGCTTCAATAAAGGGAAATCAAGTGGATTGAAATAGAAGGAGAAACAAAATTCTTCCAAGGAGTGAAAGCAGAAGTAGAAAGGGAGGAAAGATAGAAATAAAATAGCCAAAACACATTAGTGCAAAGATCCCAACAATCACTACAACACTCAAAACATTGACGACCATACAAAGGAGAAGTGTTTGAAGTTGCATTTAGAGCTTAACTCAAAGAAAAAAAAGAAAGATAATAAGAATAAGAATCTCATACCCATTGATTCGAGAAACCAAGTTGAAAGAACTTGGAAGTATATGAGAAAATTGTACGTCAGTGCATAATGAGGTGAATATGAGTGGCCTTCAGAAACAGGAAGAGAAAGAAATGATAAAACTCTTCCATATAAAGATACAAGTCAAGAAGACAAAGATTGATGCTCTGTTTGAGTTATGATTGCACGAAAATATCATTGCAGCAGAGCTAGTCAAGAAGTTAGGGTTGGAATTTCATGATAATCCAAGCCCATATCCATTAGAATGGGTAAATAAGGATGTAGAGTTGAAGGTAACAGAATAATGCAAAATCACATTTGCTATTTGTGTTGATTTTATTGATGAAGTAGAACTAGATGTGGTTCCTTTTGATGTACGCGGAGTCGTGTTTGCGACCCTACATGTATATATGAGATGCAATATTCATGTGAAGAGCCAATAAATATCGTCTCATCAAGGATGGAAAATCATTCACCATCAATGTGCACAAATGAAAGTAAAAAAATTCACTGATAAGTGCCAACCAAGGCAAGAAATTGGTAAATGCGAGCAAGAAGTATGTTTTATTTTTTTTTAAGGAAAATCAATTTGCATAAGATTCACTAAGAGGAAAAACATCCTTGGAGGGGTGTACTAAGAAACAAAATTAACAATTGGAAGAGTTTCTAAAGACATACATGGATGTGTTTTGAAAGCCTAAAGGGTTAGCACCTAAGCAAGAAATAGAGCACGCGATCTAGCTATTGCCAGGTTTACCATTTCCAAACATTGGGTTCTACAAGAAGTCCATTATAGAAGCAAGGTGAAGAAATAGTTGCAAAAACTACTCGAATATGGTGTCATTGAACTAAATACATCACCATATGGGTCACCCATCATCATTGTGCCAAAGAAGGATGGGACTTAGTGAATGTGAATAGGTTACAGGGCATTGAATAAAATCATACTCAAGAACATGTACCCTCTACCTAGGATAGATGATCTATTGGATTAGTTACAAAAAGAAAAATACTTCACCAAGTTGGACTTAAAGTATGGATATCACCAGGTTTGAGTCAGAGAAGAAGATACTTGTAAGACAGCCTTCAAAACCAGGCAAGGTTTGTATGAGTCTTTGGTCATGCCATTTTGCCTATGTAATGCACCAACTATGTTTATGGGATTAATGAACAATGTACTATGATATTTTATAGATTCATATGTTAATATCTATCTATTAGCTGATATTCTTGCACACAATGCTACCTGGGAGGAGCGCATCTCACATTTGATGCAAGCACTAGAGACATTAAAGAAGAACCGAATGTTAGAAAATGTTAATACGTGTGAGTTTGTACAATATTATTTAGTGTATCTGGGGTATGTAATAGGTGGATGAGAGCTAAAGATAGATCCTGCCAATATAGAGGCCATCATGAAATGGCCAGTGCCTACTAATTTTTCCGAGGTTGAGAGTTTCATTAGAGTACCAAAGTACGTGAGGAAATTCATAGCCTCATTTTTAGCAGTTGGAACACTGATCCACACCATAACAACAAGTGGGAAGAGTTTCCAGTGGAGAAAGGGTCAACAAAGGGATTTTTATGTGCTAATGAAAAATATCAATCAAGCACCAGTTCTGACATTACCAAACTTGCAACAACCCTTTAAAATGGAGATAGATGCAAGTGGTATTTTATGGGAGCAACCATGATGCCGGGAGGAAGGCTTGTATGCTACCATTCTGAAGTATTTCATGGGGAAGTACCTAAATACCCTACCTACGACAAGGAGTTCTATTCCTTGGTGCAATCTATGAAGAAGTAGAAGCACTATTTTATGGGAAAGGAAATGGTAATCCACACAGATCACCAGCCACTACAATATCTACACACACAGAGTAAGCTATAGCATACTAGGAATTACAAGTGGATGGGGTTTCAACAACAATTTATAAGGGTATCACAAAAAAGTTGGTTGACATGCTCTGAAGGCCACCCACATCAAAGATCACAATTTTGGGGACTCATATGCACATGGAGCCACTCACCCATGATGCATACATAGAGTCATATTTAGAGAATGAGGACTCCAGGGAGGTGTTTCAATAGTTGCATAGTTAAAGTCATGTGCATGATGGCAACAACACCATTGACTATCAGCTCCAGGATTGGTTACTCTACAATCTAGATAAGCTTTGTGTTCTTAAAGGAGATTGATTGAATCTAATTAAAGAGGCTCACACCTCCAAGAATGCAAGGAAATTTGGTTTAGGGAAGACCATGTCCAACTTGCAGAGGTATTGGTATTCCCAAGATGCAAGAACATGTAGCTAGGTTCATAAGATGATGCATGATTTGTTGTACCAGCAAGCTTAGTAATAAGAAAAATGGTATATATCATCCGTTACCTATACCCATGCATCCTTGGGAGAGAATTTCCATGGAATTTGTGGTAGGATTACCAAAAACTAGGAAGGTGCATGACTACCTATTCGTGATAGTTGACAAGTTCAACAAGGTGTGTGTTTTGATGCCCTATAAAAAGACCTTAAGTGGGAAAGAAGCACCAAAATTGTTCTTTGGACAAGTCTGGGTGCACTTTGGGATAACAAGGAGCATCATTTTAGACATAGACACAAGATTTATCAGTGCATTTTGAACTACATTGTGGGAAAATATGGACACAAAGTTGAAGAGATCTACAATATTCCATCCACAGAAAAATGGTCAGACATAAACAATCAAAATGACTTTGGTGGAGATTTTTAGGGGATGCAACCAGAAGCATAAAAGGACTTGGGATGAAAATATAGTATATATACACCACTATTACTATAGAGCAGTTCACACTTTTACAGGAAAGTCCCCATTTGAAACTTGTTTTGGATATTTGTTGCCTTCACCTTTGGACATTGCATATAGGCATTAGGGAGGAGTGAGGGAAGATCTTATAGGAGACATCTTGAGGGCTGAAAAATTTGTGGAAAATATCAAGTAGATCCATATACATGTACAAGATACATTGAAGAAGTCACAAGAGAAATATAAGGCTAGGCATGACCAACATGAAATAGAAAAATCGTTTAAGGTGGGAAACAAAGTATGGCTATAGTTGAATAAGGAGAGGCTACAATGTCCTGGTAAGAAAATATAGTCTCTGCGGTATGGTCCCTTTGAGATACTGGAAAAGGTGGGTGATAATTCCTATTGACTCTATTTACCACCATAGATGCACATTTACTTATTTGTGAATGTAGAGAATCTAAAACTCTATGATCCTTCAATGTTGGATTAGGAAAACGAACAGGTCCTACCTTCTGTGGAGGATCTAGCACCAGATGCTTAGGCGAAGTTGATAAAATATATTATTTTGCAGAAGAAGTAGAAAACTACAAGAAAGGGGAATCATTAACTTTGGAAGATTGGGTTTAAAGGAAAAAATTTAGGCAAAGCTAAATGGTACACTCGATAGAACGTGCAGGAAAAATTTCCTCACCTAATTCAGTAGAATATTTTAGGGAAAAAAATCCTACTAAAATGGGTATGTGTGATCTGAATTGGATCATTATATTTGTTTTCATCCATCTTGATGGTTTCAGAGTGGAAAAGGTGGAGGAATAAGTTCACAAGACCTTTTTTACCGGTGAGACCTAGTTTGGAAAATTGGGTTTTGCAACCTTCCAAGAGAATTTTGAGGCATTAAACGAAATTTTTTGGGGGTAAAAAATTTCCACATTTGTACCACAAATTTCTCCATATTATGCACACAAATACCATTCCAAAAACACAAAAATCGCGTCAATCATAGTCCATATGCGAAAGTTATGAAACTTAAAAGTTGACCTTCCTGTTTTCACCATCATAATTTGAGAGGATGCCACATCAGCCCCCATAATTCATGGAAAATGGGCTAGGCACATGATTATGATGAGGAAGAATATAGAAGAGTCCATATTCACTACAAGGAAAATACCCTCTAGCGGAGGTTATAAAGGAGGTTTTTAGTGTTATAAAATTGGCCAAAATTGTCAAAAAAACATTTTCTACAACATTCATTTATGACTATGGAGGTTTTGGAAGAGATTTTAATGGAAATTCAACACAACTAAAAAAAATGGGCGGTCGAAGGTTATTATGGATGTTTTTTTCATCGGTGCGCTACTCAGGATTTAACACACCAGTGCGTACATGTAGCAGGCGCCTCGAGGCGATCGAAGGAGAATGCACCGGGACGTTAAGGTATAAAATCGCACTAGGCTTAGTGTTGGTGATACAATGCACGAGGCCATTCTAATTGGTCTTGGGATTTGTGCCATGCCCATAGGTCGTATCAACGCACCGATGCATAAACTTATAGAAACGCATCGGTGCGTAGTATCACACAAATGCATCGAGATTTATAATTGGTATCAGTATTCATGCGGTGCCCATAGGTCATACAAATGCACTGGTGCGTATAGACAGATAAACGCCCCGGTGTACAGTATCACACAATTGCACCGAGATTTATAATTGGTATCGGTATTCATGTAGTGCCCATAGGTCGTACAAATGCACCAGTGCGTATAGACACATAAACGCCCTGGTGTGTAGTATCACACAAACGCATCGAGATTTTAATTGGTATCGATATTTGTGTGGTGCCCATATATCGTACAATGGCACCAGTGTGGATAGACACATAAATGCACCGGTGCACCATACCACACAAATGCCTTGATATTTTAAATTTGTTTTGGTATTTGTGAGGTGCCCATAGGCTATAAAAATGCACCGGTGCGCTTAAGAATACAAACACACCAGTGTATAGTAACTGACACGCACCGGTTTTCATTTTGTATTTTTTAGAAAAATTGACCTGTGACAGTGCAATTATTGTGATTGTTTTAAATTCATTATTCATCAAAATTCGACACATCTTATAACAATATTCATATTAATTAAGTTTTTATTTAATTATGCATTTGAATGTGATGTTTGGATTAATTTTTTATATCATATCATAATTATTGTGGTTTTTTAAAATTCACTATTCATAAAAAATCGACACATATATCTTAAAACAATATTCATATGAATTAAATTTTTATTAGTGCATTTGAGAACGAC
This sequence comes from Pinus albicaulis, assembly GCA_034641835.2. NCBI lineage: Eukaryota > Viridiplantae > Streptophyta > Pinopsida > Pinales > Pinaceae > Pinus > Pinus albicaulis. The sequence goes on from CM076575.1 coordinate 892,706,859, forward strand.
AATGGAGAACGCAATAGAATAAATTAAAACATATTTTATTATATATATATATATATATATATATATATATATATATATATATATATATATATATGAATAAGACATTCTTTGTCATACAATATGGGGTAGTTATTGGTATCCCTTTGTCTTTCAATTGAGACACTATGTCCATTACATTAAAGAAAATGTCTGATTTCACAGACATATTTCAAAAAATACAACGCCTTGCTTTGATATCCAAACATAGTGATCATCATTCTTCGCTTGAACTGCTGTCACTGCTAGAGCTACTTCCATGACTTGGGTTATTTTCAGGAATGTTTTGTTCACGGAGTTGATAGTTTTCTTCTTCTTCACCTTCCATCTACAAGCATAAAAATAAATTGTAATGAGTGTATATACATTGGTGAGAATAATGAAAATTGCAATATTAAATAATATACATCAATGTAAATAAAAAAGAAATGATGTACCATTGCAACAATTGACTCATAAACTATACACATTCTTTCAAAACTATGTAACATGCCATCTTTTAAGATTTCATCTGTTGGTGCAGTTCCATACTTTGTTTCCTACAAGTTTTATACCCCATAACAAATCATATATTTAATATAAAAGATTTTTTTTTTTTCTATTAATTATAGACGGAGCTAAGTAAAACAAGATCGATAGATGCTTACAAATTCCACAATTAAGTTCTGATATGCCAACATATATTCACAATCTATATTTAACCCAATTTCAATCAATTCCTCTGATGTACTACTTTGTATGTTAGCACCTATTTGAAGACATTCAATGATGATTTTTGTAAAACAACTTAAAAAATACAAAAATGAAATCTAGTTAAGTTGTTATAAGAAAGTAACAATTACTCACAAACTTAGATATCATCCCTTTTCTTCCTTGTCGTCCCGTTTTATGTGTTAAATGGGTTCCATTTTCTTTTTTTTTTGCAAGAAAATACTTGAAAATTAAAATTTAATGCTAAATTGTTTATTTATTGTATCTAACGATCAAAAAATTCAATGATTACATATTACATTTGAAGCACGTTTTTGTTGAGATGGCTCCTCCCACGATGCAATTTTGTCCATTTCTTTGACCATCTCCTTGTACACCTTTTTGGACATTCCTACTGGCATATTTCTGATATCAACTCGTTCATCTTTTGAGGTTTTCATAATCTTCCTGAAAATGTAACATGACAATAAACTACTTAATTTTTATATTGATATATGAAAAGTAAATATAACAAAAGTGATATTTATAAATAATTCTAGACAAACATTTAAAGGAATATTACTTTTTCATTCCTTCTTTTTTTGTTGTTGTACATTTTTGCTATTAAAATTCTGACATGTCTCATTGACCAATTCTCTAGAAACTCTTCCTGTAGTTTAGGTAAAATTTGGTTCTTGGAATAATTGGATTGGTTTTTGTATTGCAAGTGGAAAGAACGTCTATACATATTTTCCACTAGATCCCTCAAACTTTTGTAAAAGATTTTCCCCCTTTCGTTAACCTCTAGCACCACTCCAGATGAGCTAAGGAGCAATTCATTTTCATTTGCATGTTCTATTTTTTTTTCTTTTCTTAGAACAACATTCCTTTTCTGAGTTGTTGGTCCATGTAGAACATTAAACAAATGTGAATTAATAGACTGTTTGACACATGTTATCTAATAACGTTAATTATATTATTAATGAAAATTAAAAAAATAAACTCATATTGGATCGATTGTATTTTTTCATTCACCTGATTCATTCTTTTGCAATTTTTCTATCAAGATTTTATGTTCTTCTGGTCCTAGATCAGAAATAACCTTATCGAGCTTCGCCATTTTGTGGCTCTGCATGATACACATTAAACAATACATATTAGTTAAACTTACATATAGTTCAAAAATAATATTTTTTGTAAACAATTTACAAAGAACTTGCATTTTTTGTTTTTCTTGATGTGTTATCAGTATTTTTGTTACTTGATATCTTTTTTGTCATTTATTTATCAATCTCAAACCTGTAACATATCATTCATTAATATATTTATAAATAAATTGTCAACTTTTCAAGTAAAAAAAAAATCTCCAGGCATTGGTGCGCCATTCGTAGTTTACGCACCGACGCTGGTGTGTCGGTGTCTTAGAAACGCACCGCACAAACAGTATAATAGACTGTACAATGCTCTATGTCAAAAAGGAGTACCGGTGCGTTACATGTCAATCACCACACTGCTTAATCATGATAAAATAATAAAAATCGTCAAGTGGTAGTTTTTGTAGCATAAACCGGTGCGGTGATTTTACATATGGTGCACTGATTAAAAAAAATTGTTTTTTAATTTTTTATCACATTACTTTCGCGGTACACTTGTACAATACAGAGCACCAGTGCGCTAGGTTACGCCGGGCACACCGATGAAAAATAAATCTTTTTTTCTTAAATTCACGCAAGGGCCGACATGGATTAGGATCCGACTATGCATATCGTCCCGTCGGTTAGATGTCTTAGGTCTATATTTAGCAATACAAACCCTATAAATCTAAATTGAAAATCCCTAATTCTGAAATCACAGAAAGAGGGAGAAGAAAGGGCTGAAACAAAAAGAATGTAGGGTTTGTATTTTTGAAAGTTTTTTTTTGACACTGAACGTTCGCGGTGTGCCATAATGAAATAACGCACTGGCTGCATATTTTACAAATGGTGCACTGAGAAAAAATATATATTTTTTAATTTTTTTATCACAGTACTTTTGCGATGCGCTGGGATAATAGAGCGCACCGGTGTGCTCAAGTATAAAGGGCACACCGATAAAAAAAAAAAAAAAATCTTTTTTTTTTTTTTTAATCCACGCAAGGGCCGACATGGATTGGGATCCGACTATGCAAGTTGTCCCATGGGTTGGATGTCTTAGGCTTATATTTAGCAATACAAAACCTATAAATATAAATTGAAAAGCCCTAATTCTGAAATCATAGAAAGAGGGAGAAGAAAGGGTAGAAACAAAAAGAATGTAGGGCTTGTTTCTAAAATAGATTTTTTTGGGGCGACATAGCACGTTCGCGGTGTGCCATAATGAAATAGTGCACCGGTGCCATATGTTACATATGGCGCACTGATAAAAAAATAATTTTTATTTTTATTTTTATTGTTTATCATTGTTGATGGCAGTGTGGGTGCAGGCATTAAGGAGAGTTGTTCAAATTTTGTTACAATGTTTTCTAATTCAGGAAGAATTTGTTCTTGATCCTTATTTCCACTCTCGGTCTTCAAAATTTATTAAATCTGTTTGATTTATATAATAAAATGATATGCAGAAGCAAAAGTCCCCTTTACCCTTCGGAAACATTATAACTCACTTTTAAACAATGTTAAACCTTTGGAAAAATGTTTAAAAAACCTTCGGAAATGTAATAATTTACTTTGAAACAATGTTTAAAAACTTTCAGAAATGGTTCTGGACTTCAAAAACTTTAATAAAAGTCTATTGCAATCATCCGTTGGGTCCTTACCTTTTTTTTTAAAACTTTGTGTAACTCCCGACGCGAACACCGTCGGATCTCCAACATATATGATCGAACAACAATCACTTAAAAATGGCCACGGTGACTTATCAACCAAAATTCACACGAAATTAGTGGTTTTACCACCGTGACGTGTCATGATTTGATTTGATCGCGTTCTATTTCAATAAAACCACTTGCACGCCAAAAGCTGTGCGAACACAGTGACTGGTTTTTTTTAAAACTGCTTGTCTGCAAATTCTTAATTCCAATCGTGTTCGGCCACAGACTTTTCCATTGATTTCTCTATTTTAACTTCAATTTCTCTGGAAACCTTCCTTTCCTGCCAGTAACTCAATAAACACAGATGACTTATCAAATATCCAATATCAAGCAAAGAAACCAGAATTTCTTCAATTCCTCTGAATCCTTTACACAGAAGTTAATACACTCAATTTCTACACATAAACATAAATCCAATGAATTTCGAAGAGATGAAACCCTCCGGGGATTTTACAAGCATACAACAGATAGTTAAATTCTGAAATTTTATTAAAACAGAGGAAAAATCCTCTCAATCAAGTCTTCTATGGTCCAAATTTGAATTCCTCCTTCTCAGAGGTTACATTTATAGTTTTTTACATAACAATCGACCTCCTCTTGAGGATCAAATTCTCCTAATTTAGAAAAAATCCTAATTACATAATATCTTCCCTAAATCTATCAATTGAAGGCTAAATATGCTGAATCAAATATAAAACTGTTCAATCTTCCTAGATACTAGTTCAACCCTATCTAGTACAACTGTAAATTGACAGCTAAAGGTACCAACACCTTTGCTTGTAAACTTTTTTTGGATTTTTGGAATAATTAATGAAGCCTTTTGTCTCTAAGCCTCATGCTCCTGCATCAGAATCCTAAGGAAAAAAATCTTCATGGGCTCCTGTCCATGAGCTCCTCCACAGGACTGCCCAATTTTTGCATCATGGTTTCTGTCATCCAGGTAGCATCTTCAATTGGCTGATCCCTCCACTTGATCAAATATTGAAAATACTCCTGTCCTCTGGTCTTCTTAAACACTTTCTTGTCTAAGATCCTCTCTGGCTGTAATGTCTTTGCTGTGGGTAACTGTTTTACCCAGTCAATATTTTCTCTGTCTTCTGGTCTGTTATTTGTGCCACTATCTTCATATCTGTACAAATCTGCAACATTGAATATTGGAGATATTCTAATATCAGATGGTAATTAAATTTCATAGGCATTTGCAGAAAACTTTCTGAATATCTTGCATGGTCCTATCTTTTTGAATTTTAACTTGTTATACTTCCTCTTTGGAAATCTTTCTTTTCTTAAGTGTGCTAAAACCAAATCACTAATTTCAAAATTAACTTCTCTTTTTCTCAAATCTGCTATTTTTTTGTACTTGATGCTGCTGTCTTGTAGTTGTTGCTTTACCTGTTCATGTATTTCTTGAATTTATGATGCAAACTCTTCTCCTTCAACACTTCTCATTTCTGCTTTTCCCAAGTTCCTCAATTCAGATACTCCTCTTGGGTGCATTCCATAAACTATATGGAATGGACTCTGTCTTGTACTTTTTTTAGGCGAATCATTATATGCATACTCTGTCTGTGGTAAAATATGATCCCACTGTTTAGGAAGTTCTCCTGTAAGACTTCTCAAAAGATTATCCAAACTCCTGTTCACTATTTCAGTCTGCTCATCAGTCTGAGGGTGATAAGATGAGCTGAAACTTAGTTTAGTACCAAGCTTCTTCCACAATGTCCTCCAAAAATGACCAACAAATCTGGTGTCTCTATCAGAGACAATACTTTTAGGTAACCCATGTAATCTGACAATCTCCTTGAAAAACAAATTGGCAACATGAGTAGCATCATTGGTTTTATAACATGGAATAAAATGTGCCATTTTTGAAAATCTGTCAACTACAACATAAATTGCATCATTCCCTCTCTATGTCTTAGGCAATCCTAAAACAAAATACATACTTACCATATCCCAAGGTCTGTCTGGAATAGGTAATGGAATGTACAAACCTGCATTTTGACTTTTCCCTTTTGCATATTGACAAATTTTACAATTCTTCACATACTTTTCCACTTCAGATCTCATCTTTGGCCAAAAATAAAAATGACTTAGTTGCTCATAAGTCTTATCAACACCAAAATGTCCAACAAGTCCACCACTATGTTTCTCCCTGATTAAATTTTCTCTCATAGAACAATTTGGTATGCACAACTGATTTCTTTTGAACAATAAACCCTCTTGCAAGAAATAATCTAACCACTGACTTCTGTCTATCAAAACAAGATTACAACATGCTTCAAATGCTTCTTTGAAATCCAAATCTGTCTTATAGAGTTCTTTAAGAAAATCAAAACCTAACACTTCAATTTGACTTTCTTGAACAAGAATGCTTTTCCTACTCAAGGCATCAGCTACCTTGTTTGCTTGACCACTTATATGCTTCAATACAAAGTTAAAACTTTGAAGATATTCAACCCATTTTTCATGTTTTTGATTCAGTTTAGGTTGTTGCATAATATACTGTAAAGCATGATTATCTGAATATAGCACAAATTCTTTAGACATTAAATAATTTCTCCACTTCTTCAATGACTATACAATTGCATAAAATTCCTTGTCATAAGAAGAGTACTTCCTCCTTGTCTCATTCAACTTCTCATTGAAATATGCTACAGGTCTATCTTCTTGACTTAATACAACTCCAATAGCTTCCCCACTGGCATCACATTTTACTTGAAATAGTTTATTAAAATCAGGCAAAACTAAGACATGTTTCTCAGTTATTTTTTGCTTCAAAAACTGAAAATTCCTTTCAGCTTCAACATTCCACTTGAATGGTTGTTTGTCCTTCTTTATGGTTTCAATGATAGGTGCATTGATCTTACTAAAATTCCTTATGAATTTTCTATAAAAACTAGCAAGACCATGAAAACTTCTTACCTCAAAAACACTTTTAGGTGAAGGCCACTCCACAATTGCCTTTATCTTCTCTGGATCCATTTTTAATCCTTCAGCAGAAACAACAAAACCTAGATATACCAATTCTTCTTTCATGAATGAACATTTCTTTAAATTTATCAGTAACTTCTCTTGATGTAACTTCCTTAAGACATAATTAAGATGTCTCAGGTGTTCTTCCTTTGTTTTGTTGTAAATTAATATATCATCCAGATATACTATTGCAAATTTACCAATAAATTCCTTCAATACTTCATTCATAAGCCTCATAAATGTACTAGGTGCATTTGATAAACCAAAAGGCATTACCATCCATTCATACAATCCCTCATTTGTTTTAAAGGATGTTTTCCATTCATCTCCTTCCCTTATCCTAATTTGATGATACCCACTTTTCAAATCTAGTTTTGAAAAATATCTTGCTCCACTCAAACAATCCATCAAATCTTCAATTCTAGGTAAATGAAATCTATACCTGATTTCTATCTTGTTAATTGCTTTTGAATCAGTGCACATTCTCCAACCTCCATCTTTCTTCGGACTTAATACTGTAGGTACTGCACAAGGACTCAAACTTTCTCTGATCAAACCTTTGTCAACCAATTCCTGCACTTGCTTTCTGATTTCTTCATTTTCTGTAGGAGTCATTCTGTAAGCTGCTTTGTTTGGCAAATTTGATCCTGGAATCAAATCTATCTGATGGCTGATTCTTCTTACAGGTGGTAATTCATCAGGAAAATCATCCACAATAATATCACAATAATTCTCCAACATTTCTTGAATTTCAATTGGCAAATCAGAAATTTTAGTAGAAGTAAATACTACCTTAGGTTTGCAAACTAAAGCAAAATTTACCTCATCATCTTCAATCTGCTGCAAGTATTCTTTTCCACTCAACAATAAAGCCTTTGGATCAGACTTTTTACTTGATGCACCTTCTTCTTCCATAGGTAACAATGTTTGATTCATACCATCTTTGAAAAACTTGTAAGTGTTTCTCTTTCCATCATGTACTGTTGCTCTGTCATACTACCAAGGTCTACCCAACAATATGTGACACACATCCATAGGCATCACATCACACATGATTTTATCTTTGTAACTGCCCATTTGCAATTCTATTTCACATTGTTCCTTTACTATCAGTTGATGTCCCTTCTGAAGCCATGACACCTTGTAGGGTGTTGGATGTTCCCTTGTCTTCAATTTGAACTTCTTCATCACCTCTGTAGAGACCAAATTATCTGTACTGCCACTATCAATTACCAATTGACAGCATTTCCCTTGAACTTTGCACACACTTCTGAACAAATTATTTATCAGTGTTGGTTCAACAACTTCCTTTGTTTGTTTTAACAAAACCTTGTTAACCACCAAACATTCTCCTTTCTCCGGCACAATTTCTTTCTCTGTTATAGGCAACTTTGCTGCTTCTTCTTCAGTCTGAGCAACAATTTCATTTCTCTGATTTTTTCCCACATTCTCTGGACATTCATAGGCTCTATGTCCTAATTTGTTACATCTGTAACATTTGACTTCTCTTCCTCTGTTTCTGCCTCCTCTTCCTCTGTAAGGACTCTTTATGCCACTTGTATCACCTTCTGTGGGTGCATACTGAGGTGAGCTGCTACTAGCTCCATCTCTTGGTGCTATAGATCTTCCTCTACCACCTTGACTTCCTCTTCCTCGGAAAGTACCTCTTCCTTTGGCAGATTGATTTCTTATGAGTTTTTCTTCACCTTTTAAGGCCATTTGGTAAGCCCCTTCTACTGTTTTAGGAGACAATATACTTATCTCATCTTGAATTTCCATTCTGAGACCATTTATGTACCTGGTAATCTTCTCTACTGTATCTTGAATTTGTCCTGCTCTTATGCTCACTTTGTAAAATTCTTCTATGTATTCTTTTACTGTCATTAATCTTTGTCTAAGATTCTACATTTGTCTAAATAATGAAAGTTGATAATCACTAGGAAAAAACTCACCTCTCAACTTTGCTACCATTCTGTTCCAATTCTTGATTGGTTGCTTACCAACTCTCCTTCTTTCTGCTTGCACTCCATCCCATCAAAGTGTTGCATGTCCTTTCAACCTTGTGACATCAAACTTAACTCTCTTTTCTTCACCCATCTCTTCATAATCAAAGCATTTATTCATTTCATTGATCTAGTTTATCAACTCTTCTGGATTCAATGCTCCTGCAAAAGCTGATACTTCAAGTCCAGGCTTGGATGTAGATCCTAAAACTGATTTAAAGAATCTAATATCAGGAGTAAGCTCAACATTTTCTTCTTCTTCTTCTTCAGCTTCAGGTTCACTGACATCTTCAGGATCTCTCTGTTGTCCTGCTTCCATTGCTTCCAATCTAGCTTGAATCTGCTGCATAGTCTCTAGTACTTCAACATCTGCAACTGGTCTACCTCTTCTTCTACCAGCACCACCTCCTCTACCAATTCTGACAGCCATGTTGGGTTTCTTTTTCTGACTTTTGGAAGCTTGTTCAGTGTCTGGAAAATGCTCTGAAGACTGCTCTGATACCAGAAATGATGGCAGTGTGGGTGCAGGCGTTAAGGAGAGCTGTTCAAATTTAGTTACAATGATTTCTAATTCAGGAGGAATTTGTTCCTGAACCTTATTTCCACTCTCGGTCATCAAAATTTATTAAGTTTGATTGATAAAGCTAATAAAATGACTTGCAGAAGAAAAATTCCCTTTACCCTTCGGAAACATTATTTCACTTTTAAACAATGTTAAACCTTTCGGAAGAATTTCAGGTCTCAATCACTTAATAAAGCTCTTTTTGAAACAATATTAAAACCTTCGGAAAAAATGTTAAAAACCTTCGGAATCAATGTTTAAAAACCTTTGGAAATGGGGTTTCGGATTTCAAAACACTTTAATAAAATTCTATTGCAATCATCTGTCGGGTCCTTACCTTTTTATAAACTCCGTGTAACTCCCGACGCGAACACCGTCGGATCTCCGATTTTTACAATCGGATGGTTATCTCGTTCCAACAGCCCCTACACTTTAGCAACCAAAAGTCACGCGAAACTGGCGGTTTTTCCACTGTGACGTGTCACAATCTTATTCGATCGCGTTCAAATAGAAAAAAACTACTCGCATGCCAAAAGCTGTGCGAACACAGTGACTGGTTTTCTCCCAAAACCGCTTGGTCTACAAAATTTTGTTTTCAAACGCGTTTAAACACAGATTTTCGTTGTTTTTCCATTTTCCCTTTAGTTTCTCTAGAAACCTCCTTTCCACTCTGTAATTCAATCAACATAGATCATTTGTCGACTATTCAATCTCAAGCCAAAGAACCAGAATCCCTTCAATTTCCTCTGAATATTTTACACAGAAACTAATCATATGTAAATTCTACATAGAATATATAAATCAAATGGATTTTCGGAGAGATGAAACCCTCCGGGAATTTTCCAAGCAACAATAGATAAATAAATTCTACAATTTTATTAAATCAAAGGCAAAACCCTCTAAATAAATTCTTCCACGCCCCAAATTCGATTTCCTCCTTCTCAAAGGTTACATTTATAGTTTTTTACATAACAGTCGACCTCCTTTTGAGGATTGAATTCTCCTAATTTAGATAAAATCCTAATTACATAATATCTTCCCTAAATCTATCAACTGAAGGCTAAATATGCTGAATCAAATCTAAAACTGTTCAGTTTTCCTAGATACCAGTTCAACCCTATCTAGTACAACTGTAAATTGACAGCTAAAGGTACCAACACCTTTGCTTGTAATTTTTTTTGGATTTTTGGAATAATTAATGAAGCCTTTTGTCTCTAAGCCTCATGCTCATCATGGCCTCACATATTGAAAGGGAAGAATCGACAAAATGAGATGTGGACAACATTGAACACGATGTATCGAGGAAGCTCGAGTCGAGAGGAAGATGCTTTTGGAGAATTAGATGTGGTTGTTACGATGCGAAGGGTGAGGAAATAAATCCCTTCCTCTTTGGAAGCGTCAAACTATCTGAGAACGGTTGGTGCCATGGGAAAACTTCGGATGATTAGAGATTAGATCACGACCGTTGGTTTCCCAACGAGAAAAGTATAAAGGAAAGGCTTGGGGTCAGTTGGAGAACACACACACACACACATTGCAGAGCACTGAAGCTAAGTCGAATTTTTGGGGTAGGGTTTGCTGAGGGATTCGAAGTGAGTTTGCGGTGTAGTGAGGGGCAGAGATCGACAATGGATGAGCTGATTCGAGGCCGAGAATACAACAGAGAGGCAACATCGTACTGTGGCAACGAGACCGGTGAGTATGGATGCATTCCCGGCCAACGACATAGACACCATGTAGAGGGTGATGCGAGGCGGCTAACGAGCCTTAGCGATGACGGGGGTAGCTGCGCGGTTGTCTGGCTACGAGAGGTTGCGGCAGGCTAGAGGGATGATGCGGAGAGGGTGAAGAAGATTGCATCGAGGGTTTCTAGTGGGCTAGAAAGGGCTCGTTATACAGCAAATCTAATTGACGGGTGTTATTCAGCCATATTTTCTGTCTCCGAGTGATAAGGTACAGCTGTTGTGTAATTTCTCTGTAGGGAAAACCGTTTCTGGTGCCCAGATTGGTGTATTCAGATTCTGCATAATAATAAAACCCTCTAGAGTTGTTGCACCGATTTTCTCGCATTGGGTTTTTCCAGGTACATTTGTCCGAAAAATCTATGTAATTTTGTCACATGTGCGTGTTGTTCAATAAATGGTTTGTATATGTGTAGGCTGCATTTTGTATTTGCTTTAATGTTTTTCTGAATACTTCAGATTAATAACTTGTTAATTAATCAAACAAAGTAAGCAGTAGATCAAGATATTGTAGTATGAGTTCTGTTTGAAACTTTTCGAAGAAAGGAATATGATGAAATAAGGGTTGTGATGTGCGGAGGGGAGTGAAAAATGTGAATGAGGAAAACAGGACCATGCTACCAAAATCAGGGTTTTCCAAGTAGTGCACTTCCTAAAGCCATAGTCCAATGGGGGAGATCCCACTAGACTAGGATTTAGGATTACTCCCCCCCCCCTTTGAGGTGAGGGAACAAAACTACGGTCAAAGCCCTTCCTTTTTTCAAAGTTACTCAATAATCCATACCAAGGATGCCCAAGGAAAAACAACCATAAGCACCCAGTTGCACAATGGAAAACAGACCTTTTGGGTTATATAACCCACTTTCAAACATATGTTATTGAAAGATGGGCAAGGGGAGATAGGATTGATGCAAGGAGAGGAGATCAAATGGCACAATGTATCAACTACACTGGTGGTTGTCAAGGGCTACTGGCTATTGGCTGAAGAGAGATCTGGGTGAAATTTTATCTCCAACGGGGTCACACACTTTTGCTGGGTGGCATTATTTTTTTGCATTGAGATTACGACACTCACGTCTTTTGCGTGTCTCAACAAGCTCCTACATCATCAACTACCATCAAGTACAAGTATGGATTTGAACTGAGTCATATTAATTCTGGTGCGCTAAGTGTCCTTTTAGTAATATAAACATTTACAAATTGTCTCCACAAGTTTGCTTAAGGAATGAGAGTTTTAACCATTAAATTTAGATCAATTAGTGAAATTTAAGCATGTAAATAAGCCTTAAAAACACTGAAAAACAGTGCATAACAGAGAAAAACATTCACACTAAGTTTTACATAATAGGCATGATGAAGCAGTTCACCCCTCCTAGGCTACATCTACTAGTACATCTCCCAATGGCATGTCCCTCTTTGTCATTATGCTCAAAATTGTAAATTACATAGGTTTATAGGCCTCTAATGGCTTTTTTCTCTGCACCAATGGCTCCAAAATGCTCAAATTAGTCTAGTTAGACTCTTGTTTCACCAAAATTGGTCAAAAATTGACCTCCCAATGCATTTTTCCCAATGACAACTAGAAAAGCTCCACTAATTGTGGAGATAGGTACTTAACTTCAGTTAAATTTAATAAAAATCCTAAATTTAGGCTACTGCTACCTTTCACGATATTCAAAAACTATTAGATTTAAAGTGTGATGGTTAGATAGAGTGGTCACAAGCCGACCCTCCGTCGAAACCCACATGGTTTAGTTTGAATAAACTCCGAAAATATAGTGGAACTCGGAGTTAATGGTTCCCCGGAGTTGTGGTTCTCGCCAACCGTTTGCATTAACCATTATAGAGCTATTGCCCATGTGAATGCGCGAATCGGCGCAGAAGTTATGGTGGTTAACATGGCCAGCCCATAGGCAGATTAGCTGACTACATGTGATCACGTAGCATGTCCCGTGTTAACGTTAATGTTTGAGGATTGATAACTTTTATTGCTGCGGTTTTTGGAATATCATGTGACAGACCCTTTGTCAATCGGTGTTATAGTTTCAATAGGTATCGAGGGTCTAAAAGTTTGATGTTGCGGGTTTTATATTCAACAACGTAGCCTTTGGGGCCGCTAGCGGGTTGGGACCGCTGGCGGTCCCCTCCCCCAATACGTAAACTCTTAGACTTTATTATGATGTGGTTGCCCTATAGGGTAGGAAACTTCGGATAGGTGGACTGGTTAAAAGGTTGGGCATGCAGGCCAGTGGTCACGGGGTAAACCTGCGCCCCCCCCCCCCCACTTGAGGCCATAAAATTTTACAACAAAAATATGAGAACATGTGGCAGCACGTGGGCTTGCCATGTCGCTCATACGACGACAGAACACAGAAACACATCAACGGCCAAACTCCGTTGTACCTGTGATCAACGACAACACCGGCATACCCATGGCGCCATCTGATGTTTGGGAAAAACAAAATATTCCAGAATATATCTATTGGCTTGTACCTACATACGGCCCGGGCATCCGGCCACAAAATTTTGTTGTTTTGGAAAACAAACGAGCACGATATCTTCTTCATACGACATCGATTTTCAAACCGTTCACGGCGCGGAAATCACAACGACGAGACTCGGTGAATATTCTATTTCTTCTCGCTCTCCTTTATATTTCATTTATATTTTTTATATTTGACATTCTGGTTATGGCTTTGTATTACCACCCAAAACCCTCTGTTTAAATAAAATTGGCTTATATATACATGTGAGACTCTAGGGCTAATGGAAGGTACAAGATAGACCCTAGGGATAATGGAAGAGTGATACCTAGTGTAACTTTAGTATCTTTCCTAGTTCTTCACGTTGTGAGCCAATGCAACGCTAACAAGGAAATATAAAAGAAGCTAGTCTAATGAATGTTAATACTTGAAAGTGTTTTAGACTTGGAGATTAATATATTTTGGATATTTCCGCAGTCTATATTGCAGATTTATGAAAATAGAAAATAAAAGGATGGGATTTTTTATTTTTGAGAGTGGTTGGAAGGAAAAAATAATGTTTAAACTAGAATTATGACAATGGGGTATAAAAGCAAGATTTGGAGGGCTATTTGTTTAAGAATGATTGAGATCAACAAAGTTAAAAATTTCATATTGTATCCTAATCCAAAGTTAAAAGTTTTTTTCAATGGGCCCGCTATCGTAAAATTTTGCAGGCCTAGTGCAGTAGGAAGATATAGACGTCATGGCAACAAGGGATTAGCCACCACTGTAACCTCAACAACCTTTCTCTACCTATATAGTGGTTTATTTCACCACAAGAAAGAATTCCTAGTATGTGGATCACCTACTGTATATTCAACAAGGAAGGTTTAAACAATGTGGCATGCTTTCATTGAAACAAGTCTAGAATCCAAATGTAATTCTTCAAATCTTATATAAGCATAAAATTTAAGAAACTCACTGGTTTAATTTTTATTTTTGATGGTTAAATTTTTCTATATATTATTTATGTATATATTTTTCTATTCCTAACGCTTTTTGGATAATAAAAATTAAGGATAAATGCAAAATTTAGTAAAAAGAGATGTTTTTTTAGTGGAATAAGGAGTGTGCCTTATTTCCACTTGGGCCATGGGGTAAAATCAATGCCCCTCTTGAGTTAGTATGTCAATGATTGGGGATTGTGGATGGTGGTGGAACCCCAAAAGTTAAATGAGCTCACGCCTAATCAAGAACAAGTTTTGAAACAAGGCCCTACTAGAAAGGATTATACTTGGGGAAAAACTATCAACAAATAACTCAACCATGATGTAAAATAAACTGAAGCCCTTGGTGAGGAGCACTAGGGCATGGCCCAACAAGAAGAAACAAACTCTACCTTACACCAATAAGAGAGATGTGTGAGTAAAACCCTATACATTCCTATTAGTGTGACAGAGTTTCCTTTCAAATGGATTGATCAAGTTACTTTTTGTTGTATTCTTTAGTTATCCAGAAATCACCTTAAGAAATATGTGAAATCAACCAAGAACACCAAAGATTTCATGATGAACACCAAAGATTTCATGAAAATGTTTCACAGTATGGAAAAACGATCTCAACAATTCACAATGATCTGAAAAGGAGGAAGATTTCTCTATTTATAGATTAGGATCTCAACATCTTTCCTCCTTTTGCTTTAAAAAACAAGCGACTTTTCATCCACAATATGCTTCACAATTAAGTCAAACTACAAGTTATTTCATTACATTGTAAAAATTTCAACCCCCACTCCGGCTATCGGTTTTCCTTATCACTCCATGCATATAGTTTTAAATCTGAACATGACATAAATACTAAAATATGGAAATGACTGAAATTTCTGAAAACACAAATTTGGAGATTTTTGCACTTGCTGACATTGCGGAAATAAAACATAGGAAAATAATGACAGCCACACACAGAAAATAACACAGTGACTTTTTGGTCAATGTGACCCTAGAAAAACCCCCTACAACTCTTGGGGAAAACAAAATTTAGAGTTTTTCTTTATTTCTAGAAAATACTTTTACAAAGAACTGAAATACACAGTAAAAATTCCAACAACCAAAAATTTACTTATCTCGATTTTCGTGCTTGCACACTGCCTCGAAAAATGTGCCAACCAGCAAACTTACAAAACAAAAAATTTAACAGCATTTATGACAGCATTAAACGCTAAATTGTCACCCTCGATTTATGTGCTCAGAATGCAACAGTGCGGCGGTACGGACTGTACGAAAAGTACAGTTGTACTTCCTCCTCGAAAATTATGCCTGAAACTGCCTCGAAAACTATGTTGTCACTGTTGTACGGATTTCTCGAAATCTGTGCTGAAAAACAACAATGCTCCTCATTTTTCGAGCCATGAATCTGCCTTGGAATTCGTGTTGAAGCCACTGTATGAATTCCTCGATTTATGTGCCTCCTTTCTCGAAAAGTGTACCAACCTCCTGCTGTACAGATTTCTGCCTTGGGATTTGTGCCACTAAGCTACTGTACGAATTTGCTGAAGTCTTCTTGCTGCCCTCATTCAACTTCTCACTGCCCATAAATTTTCTCCTTGCTCTCCTTCTCCTTCTCTCACAAGCTCATGAAAGACTGAAGTGATCTTTTCCTCTTCTCCTCTCCTTTTACCCTAAGTGACCTTTTGGGTAACCCTAATATCTAATGGCTGAGATTCATTTAGATCTAGGGAAGAGAATAAATGTGCATTTAATTCTCACTTTCTATTTTTTAACTCACCCACTTAAATAAAGACCCATTTAGCCTTTTATTTCCATAGTCACTTTTTCACTTTCTAATTTTTCATTGACTTTAATAAAGTCACTTTAAAATTAGAATGTAACTTTACCACTTATAAAGTCACTTTAAAATTAGATTTGACTTCACCACTTATAAAGTCACTTTAGGAGAAAAGTACAAATAAATTTGGACACATTTCCCTAGGCCAAAGATCAAAGCCTTAGGGAACCACTTGTCCTCTGGTACCCAAATTTTAACACTCCCTCTTACCGAGGAAAGTGTTCCTCACCACTCCCATTTTGTCTCTAAAGTAGACATGCTTGCCCCGTGGTAAGGCTTTGGTGAAAATGTCTGCTACCTGCTCATCTATGGAAATATACTCAAGCTTGACAACTCCCTTCTGGACATAGTCTCTAATGAAGTGATACTTGATCCTGATATGCTTTGACATGTCATGGAAAACTGGATTCTTCGTGAGTTTTATGCAACTCTGATTATCACAGTATATCACTGAAGGTCTCAATGCCTGACCAAATAGACCAAACAACATCTTGCAAAGCCATATGGCCTCACAACAAGCCAAACTGGCTGCCATATACTCTGTCTCAACTGAGCTCAATGCAACTGACTGTTGTTTTCGGCTGAACCACAACACAATTGCCGAACCCAACCCAAAACAACACCCTGAAGTGCTCTTCCTATTAGAAGAACAACCTGCCCAATTTTAATCAGTGTACCGTGCTAGTCTCACAACATCTCCCTGTCTATAATCCAAACCAAAATCCACTGTCCCCTGCAAGTAACGAAGAATGTGTTTTGCAGCCACCTAGTGCACTCTCCTGGGCTCACACATGAACTAACTCATCGTGTTAACTGCAAAACATATATTTGGTCGAGTGTTGACCAAATACATCAATGAACCAATCAACTGTCTGTATAAAGTAGAATCCACCAACTTGGAATCTGAAGCGTGAAGCTTCTTCTAGTTAGTGATTATAGGTGTAGACATGTGTTTGCAATCCTCCTTGTGAAATCTGCTAAGAATGTCCACAATGTACTTCCCTTGTCCCAGGAAGAATTGCCCCTCCTCCTGCCACACCTCCAATCCCAAAAAGTAATGCATCAAGCCGATATCCTTCATCTCGAACTTTAAAGCAAGATCTCTCTTGCAACCCTCAATGAGTCTCTCTGCACCAGTGATGACCAAGCCATCCACATACAACCACCAGAATGAGGGGCTCCTCACCTACCACAATGAAGTATAGGTTCGGATCAGCCTCACTCTTTGTGAAACCCAACTGCTGCAAGTATGTATCAATCCTCGAGCACCAAGCTCTAGGAGCTTGCTTCAGGCCATAGAGCGCCTTCTTCAATTTGCATACATGGGACTCCTTCCCATGCACCTCAAAGCCCTGCAGCTGCTCAATATAAACCTCCTCCTAAATGAAGCCATTGAGAAATGCGGTCTTCACATCCATCTAGTGGATCTTCCAACCCATCTCTGCTGTTATCGATATAATGGAGCGAATGGATGTATACCAAGCTACAGGAGCAAAGGTCTCCTCATAGTCAACTCCCTCTACTTGTGAGAACTCTCTCGCCAGAAATCGAGCCTTGAACTTCTCAATGCTGCCATCTGCAACATGCTTTATCTTGTAAAGCCATCTGGAAGTAACCACTGATTTACCTTCACGCCTCGGCACTACCTCCCAAACATCGTTCTTCATCTTCATGATGACTATGTAATTATGAAAAGAAGAAGACAATGATAATAAAAATGTATTTTTGTCTCATGGGTTTCATGAGCAATATTTTTATGTAGATAGACGACTTCTTGATGTCTATTAGGTTCATGTCTTCTAAGTATAGGATTAAGTGTCAAAGTCATGAAGGATCCAGACCTCATAAAGAAGCTCACAACAGCCCTCCAAAAGTGTTGGAAGACAAGCTCAAAATATGGCGGAAACAACCTTCAAACAGTCTTGGAATATATGAGAAGTAATACCTCATAAAAAGTCAGAGAAGATAAACTTCAAGTCAACCTAAATTGAAGTTATAATGTCAGCCTAAGTATCAAGATGAATGGTCGGCCTAATAGCTGATCTGTCTCTGATATATATATGTCTATATTGCGGCTCATTTGGTGAAGAAAATCGTGAATAAGTCTGAGATGGAACAGCGTTGAAAAAGGAGCAGAATTTGCAGATTAGTCTGAAGTTGGACAACATTGAAGAAGGATAAGAAAATGCGGATTAATTTGAAACAAAAATAACTGAAGGTACGATGACTGTAGGTACGATGATTGAAGGTACAATGACTGAAGGTGCAAGAAGGGTACAATAAGAACATCTTTGAGTTTAAAAGCATCTAAGGAAAGAATTTGTCAAAGTCAAGACAATGATCTAAAGGTGGTAGAAAGTGAGGAAGCTAAATCAGAGATTTACCTTCCTAACTACATTTCAAGATGTTTAGTTACAAGTGAAAATTATTTTGTCTCTACATTTGACTAAGTACTTTGATAATTGACTTGATGAAAGATTAACTAAGTGAAATAAGAGAGTACATAAGCAAGCTCACAAGTAATTATCAAGAAGAGAATTTGAGTTAATCACTAGCCCTACAAATTCTCAACATGGTATCAGAGCTAAGGTGACAGTTAAGGAAGGGCATCTAATTCTCTGATATTTCGAGAGACAATTGCAATCCGAATATCACAGTTTACAATTCAGATCATCCTTAGAAAAATCTCGGGCTAATTTCAGAAGTGTTTGCAGATCGGTGGAATCACAACAATGCTCTCGGCATACCTAGTGCAGATCACAGTGAAAATACTAAACAGGATTTCGGTGATATGTTACAGCTTGGTTCTATGCTACTTTAGGTCCAATCAACAGTGAAAGAATAACGATGCTACCACAGTAACATTCCATAACAGTCACACGTTTTGATGTTATATGTTGGTGTTGTCACATATAGCATCGGTGCTATCTTAAAGGAAAGATTTCAGTGACATAATAATACCTCGGTATTATGACAAGAAGTAAAAAGTGATCTCAGTGCTCTCACAAAATAAGGTCTTGGCAATATAACTGCAAGGAGGTCTAACGACAAATAAAATCTTGATACAATCTTAGTTACGTCATAAAGGAAAAAGGCTAGAAGACTAAAGGGAATTGCCATTAAGGCAAGATTACCTCTCATTAAAACAAGGATCCTCCCCTTGTCCTCAAAGAAGATCATCAAAAGAGAAAGCACTAACACATCTCTTTTCGACCGCCATCAAAGAAATCAAGCTGAGGACTTTATCTTCACTTATCAAGTAAGTATTTTTCATTCTATAATCAAATTTGGTTAAATGACTTTCTTTTTGCAGGGAGATCTATGAGCTGGTTGGGCTATCAAGAATCCTTGCATAAGGAGGATAGTCATAGTCCTCGAAGAAAGTAAAGTCATGGATAGTCTATAAAGGTCAAGATTTATCTGAATACATGGAAAGGGATAGAAGGGCTCAAAGGATTCTTATGGAATCAGTCAAAGTCCTTACATCCCTCTGTCTATGAAGAATTGGAGACATCAAGAGAATACATGATAAGCTGAAAGAACTATTCTATGCAATAAATAAGGTTATGTCACTTAGACCCGATTTTCACAAAATTAAGGTATCAAAGAATGAAGGGATATCTTCATAAGAT
This sequence comes from Pinus albicaulis, assembly GCA_034641835.2. Classification (NCBI taxonomy): domain Eukaryota; kingdom Viridiplantae; phylum Streptophyta; class Pinopsida; order Pinales; family Pinaceae; genus Pinus; species Pinus albicaulis. The sequence continues at coordinate 892,726,654 of CM076575.1, forward strand.
CTCAGCTGTGAGATCTAGAAAAGATGATAGACAAGAAAATTACCTCATTCAACTTGTGGTCTCTATGCTAGATGGAAAAAGACAAATCTAGGGCAAAAATGTTGTAGGATACAAGACTCAAACATTTGTTGAGGAAATGTGGAAAGACTTATGGACATTACAAGAAAGATGGTCCTAAAGGGACAATCCCAATAGGAGAAAGAAAGGAAGCCCATATCATCGAAAAGAATGGAGGAAGCTGAAGATAAGAAGTTCAAGAAAAATCACGCAAACTTATGAATAAGGAATTGATTTATGTTGGATATATGATATGAAGCAATGTAGCATCCTGATCTAAGCTTGGCAGGAACTCCTGGTGAATCAGCTCCACGAAAACCTCTTTGACAAACTTTAAGAAAGTAGTCATCAAAGAGCAAGGGTCATCATAGAAACATACTTCTGGGATGTGATGACATATTGATGAAACATGCCAAGGGAATGAACCTATTCATTCCTAAAAATTGCTATAGGATGACTCAAGGGAAAAAGGGTAAAGAGGTATGTATATATTTATATACTAACATTGGATGCTGTGAAGTCATGTCATATGGTTGCAGGTAATGAACTTCTGTATTTAGAAGTATGATCTATGGAGGAGTATCTCTCAGTACACGGACAGATGAAATCAACATAATATGTCCTTATGAAATATGAGGTGGTTGTATATGAACAAGAAACTAGAAAGGTTATAAGTCCCTAGAATGTGCAGAGAGGAAGAGATCATGAAATGCAACCATGTCAAGATGTGACTAAGAGATCTCCTGGAAAGATATGTAGACTCTGACAGAAGTCTGGTAAAGAAGAAGACCTTTGGCAAAAAGCATATCATTAGGAGATGTGTCAATCTGTATGAAGGAAGTCGATGCCTACAAAAAGATGTCATGGTGAAAGATCATCACTAAGGTAACTTTCGTTCTAAAAGTTAATATGAATATGTTTATCTGGATGAATCTGTGCAGGGCTGCTAATCATGAGAAAGGATGTATGATCCTTGGAAATGATTCGAAGGAAAGCAGCATGACATAACAGTGGACCAGATAAAGGAATTTTGATGAATCACTCTGATAGCTGACATGACTCAGGATGGAAGTGATGGATGATCTGGGCTCTATGAAGCTAAAAGTTGGAGATTCCTCAATATCGAAATCCATGACATCAAGAACAGGAATTCTTCATGAGCAGTTGGGTGTCTCACCATTGCTGCTGGAGGTCCCTGATTAAGAGGGAGCCCGATGGTAAGTTTCTTACTTGGAAGAAACTTGGTAATTCCTAAGGATGAGCTTAGGTACATTCTTTGTATAAGAATGAGTACATTCCCTTGTGGAATAAGGTCCGCCCCGGGAGGGAGAGATAGAGACATCATTCTGGTCTTGGGAAGACAGAATGGAGGATTGGGTAATCATCTGGCATTCAATACTCTTTGAGAATGTGATAGGGCATTCAAGATAAGAGTAGTCGAGGACCAATATTCTTTGAGGGCTAGCTACCCAAGAGAAGAATAGTCCAGGAAGGTCATACTTTGGGAACACCCAGGTGGAGTATGTACCTTGGAGAGACAATGACGAAGGTGTCTATAAGTCATGTGTCTCGCCAACATTGAAGCCCATTGTCTCGTTGAAGAGATGGGGCTGTTAGTCAAGGCCTTGCACTAGTACAATGCTGGTTGAAATGATGCTATACAGATGCGATTACCAATCCGATTTTTCTTATGAAATTCTTTAGTTTGAAAATGATCATGTAACTATATGAATACCTCCCTAGTTAAGAGGGAGTGTTGTAAAATGTAACTAGGTCAGTCTTCATGATGACTATGTAATTATGAAAAGAAGAAGACAATGATAATAAAAAATGTATTTTTGTCTCATGGGTTTCATGAGAAATATTTTATGTAGATAGACTTCTTCTTGATGTCTATTAGGTTCATGTCTTCTAAGTAAAAATAGGATTAAGTGTCAAAGTCATGAAGGATCCAATTCAGATGGATATGCTCGAAGACCTTATAAAGAAGCTCTCAACAACCCTCGAAAAGTGTTGGAAGACAAGCTCAAAATATGGCAGAAACAACCTTCAAACAATCTTGTAATATATGTGAAGTAATACCTCATAAAAAGTCAGAGAAGATAAACTTCAAGTCGGCCTAAATTGAAGTTATAATGTTGGCCTAAGTATCAAGATGAATGGTTGGCCTTATAGTTGATCTGTCTCCTATATATATATGTCTATACTGCGGCTCATTTGGTGAAAAGAATTATGGATTAGTCCGAGATGGAACAACGTTGAAAAGGAGTAGAATTTGCGCATTAGTCCGAGGTTGGACAACGTTGAAGAAGGATAAGAAAATGCATGTGTAAGATCTCTGTTCTATATTTACAATAAAACACTTATCTGATCTTTATATTTAAGCAGAAATTAATTGCAAGAGGATTTAAACTTAAACTCTAATGACAGATTCACGGTTTTAAAATATTTCTAAGTTCACAAACCCAATAACCAGCTGATGCTGAAACACAATAAGTAACTGATGCTCAGAGAAATACCTGGAAACGGTGAGCTGCAAACCAGAGTTTAATCGATGATTGCTGGATGAACTGAACAAGCTGATAACTGCTGGAACCGTGATCCTCCTCTCCAGCTGATCGAACAGATTACAGAACCAAAATGTTCCTCCCAGCTAATTCAGGATTTAATCCCAAATCCAGAGGATGCCTCCTCTGCCCCCGTGCCCAGAATCCCGAGAACAGTAACTCTCCCTTCCACAATTGATAAATTTCACCACAACAGCCTTCTCAATTTCATGTAAGAACCAAAAGCCCCCATCCTCCTTCATGTCTTCTTGTTTAAATAACAATCTGCCCCACCGCCACAACTCCATCAAGCTAAGATCCCACCACCACAACTCCATCGAGATAAGACCCCACCGCCACAACTCCATCAAAATTTGACGTCCATAAATGTAGAAATGAATATTTTCAAAGAGATGTCATTCGAATGTAAGAGGATATGGTTGTATTAAAGAGATGTCATTCGAATGTAAGAGGATATGGTTGTATTAATGAGATGTCATTCCAATGTAAGATGATAAGGTTTGTATTAATTCGAATGTATTTAATCATGGTGCTTTGAATTTTTAATTAATTATTCTAATTATTCTTTAAGGTTAGTTTTTCTTTATGTTTGTATATTATATTTAACTATTAGTTAAATATTAGGAAGTAGGAACTTAGGGTGTGGGTTGTTACATACTTCCTCCCTTCGGAAAACTTCGTCCCGAAGTTAGGGTTTCATATACTCATATCAATAATTGTGTTTTAGAGATTAGGGTGATTGTAGAAGGCTGATTTTTAAGATTGACTTTTTGTTTGTATAAGTATGTATCTGCAATTTAATTGTTACTTCCCATCTCAACCGAATCTCCAAACTATTCTAAAATCATCCTATCCTTCCTAATCTCTTCCACTCCCATCCTATCCGTCCTCTACAGGAATATGCCATGGCATCAGTTTTACTGATCCATTCATAGACCTTAAGGATATCAGCGTCGATTACGTCGACCAGATATGCTTGTAGGCATCCGGCAGTCATCATCACACGTCTAGGGGAGCGTGACTCGCACAGTCTTCCCATGACTCCAGGTATCGGAGGATAACCGGTGGGCAACACCTCCACCCCTCCCAATAGGACCAGGGTCAACACCCTATCGTGGAATCTCAGGAGTCTCAACTGTTCTGGGGATTCTGTCATCACGTATTTTGGTTCTGAAATCTGTATTCTGCAAAGCAATTACTTGTACACAATCTGCAATGTAAACACTCGTACGCACATTACAGCACATGCATCTATATTGTTCATAACAAATTGTTACCCATATAACAATCTCTACACATTCCAAATATACTGTTATCAATGTAAACATTCATACACACATTACAGCTTATGCATCTATATTGTTCATAACAAATTGTTACCCATATAACAATCTCTACACATTCCAAATATATTGTTATCAATGTAAACATTCGTACACATATTACAGCATATGCATCTACATTGTTCATAACAAATTGTTACTCATATAACAATCTCTACACATTCCAAATATACTGTTATCAATGTTATTGATCCCGGAACTTATATACGTACTCGGTTAAAACACTTGTCCACATATGTATCAATATGTCCAATACAATTTTCGTTTAGATACTGCCCTAGTTTAGTTCATACATGTTCTATCTATGATGCATTTGTTTTAACCATGTTCAACTATATGTTTCATTTTGATATTTAAAATGTAGTTACTCTTCTATCTCTTTTCCTTCAATCATATGGACATGTAAATAAAATGAATTGATACATGATGTCATTCATAATGTGAGCTATGATCTATATTTCATATTCCTGCAATGATAATTTAAATGACATAAGGCATGTTGGTATCCCTGCACCAGTAAAGTCAAACAATATCATATATTCGGTATCACTAGAGTTAAGTAACATCCGTTCAGCAAGCAAAATTCATTCTTATGTGATAATTCAAAATAAAGTTTCAAGTATCAAAATAGAGTAGTCAAAATTTTCAGTTCTCAAAATTTAGCATAAGTTGGGGTAATTCTGGCAGAAAGTCTCAGCATCCTCCCAAGTTGCTGATCCAGGACTATATTTGTCCCACTGGACTTTAACCTGGTCTATCCGGCAGTTCCTGAGCTGTCGAACCCTACGTTCCAGAATACGTAATGGTTCGACCGTTAAGGTTCCCTCGTCCGATACCTGCAGTTCCTTCCATTGAAGGTCATGAGATTTATCAGCAATATAATGTCGTAAGGTAGATACATGAAATACATTATGAATTTTGTGCAGGTGGGGTGGCAGTGCAAGACGATAAGCGACAGGTCCAACTTTTTCCAGGACTTCAAACGGTCCTATAAACCGGGGGGATAATTTTGTCCCCCTCCCAAACCGAATGGTGCTCTTATTTGGTCTGATTCGGATGAAAACCTGATCTCCTACCACATAGCTTCTATCTGTCCTGTGAGTGTCCGCATAACTTTTCTGTCTATCCTGAGCCTCTTTTAACCGTTGTCTAATCAGTTTTACCTGATCCTCCATCTCTTGGATCAAGTCTGGTCCGACGATTATTCGATCTTCTAACCTGTCCCAACTCAACGGCGTTTTGCAAGGTCTTCCGTATAGTGCTTCAAATGGTGGCATCCCGATTGAACTATGATAGCTATTGTTGTAAGCAAATTCTACCAAGGGTAAGTACTTTTCCCATCGTGACTGTTGGTCCATAACATACATCCTTAGCATATCCTCGAGTACTTGATTTACCCTTTCTGTCTGTCCATCGGTCTCAGGATGATAGGTTGTACTCAAATTTAACTGAGTTCCCAAGGCCGACTGCATACAATTCCAGAACCTTGATGTGAACCGAGGATCTCTATCAGATATGATTTTCTTAGGTACTCCATGAAATCTGATAATTTCATTTATGAATACCCGAGCTACATCAGCTACTTCATAAGTATCTCTTACTGGGATGAAATGGGCGCTTTTTGTTAATCTATCCACCACAACCAAAATGGCATTATGCTTTTGTTGCGTAAGAGGCAGCCCAACGATAAAATCCATAGAAATTATCTCCCATTTGGTCATAGGGATGTCGTGAGATTGTAAGAGACCTGCTGGGTGACGATGATCAGCTTTGACCTGCTGACATTCAAGACACCTAGCGACAAATTGGACAATGTCGTTTTTCATGCCTGACCAGAAGAAGAGTCTCTTAGTGTCAGCATACATCTTCTTTACACCAGGATGTGCACAATACACTACTCTGTGTGCTTCTCTCAGGATGGTGTTTCGGAGATCTCCACTATCTGGTATGTACATCCTTCCATGAAATCGTAGAATTCCGTCTTCTTCTAGATCATATCCGTCAAACTTAGGTTTCTTTGAATGGTTGCTCTCAAGCCCCGATCTTACCTTTAAGTACCAACTATCCTTTACAAGATGTTCAAGTACCTAATCTCTTAAGTTCACCCTAATAGGTATGAGGGAGAATATTCGAGGTCTTCTACTTAAAGCATCTGCTACAACATTCTCTTTCCCTTTGATATATGAAATCACAAAATCATATTCGCTTCAGAGTTCACTCCATCATCTTTGTCTTGCATTCAAGTCTCTCTGAGTGAACAAGTACTACAGACTTTGGTGGTCACTTTTAAGCACAAAGTTTTTCCCTACCAAGTAGTGCCTCCAAATCTTTAATGCTAAAACCACCGCAGCTAACTCTAAATCATGCGTAGCATAAAGTTCTTCATGGGGTTTTAATTTTCTTGAAGCATATGCTATTACGCCTCCTTCCTGCATTAATATTGCGCCTAACCCTTGTTTAGATGCGTCAGTACATAAAGTAAAATCTTTATCCATATCAGGTACTCGTAAAATCGGTGCACTAGTCAATAATCTTTTAAGTTCAGAAAAAGTTTTATCACATTCCTCAGTCCATTCATACTTCACACCTTTGCGCTGGAGGTTTGTGACCGACTTTGCAATTTTGGAGAATCCCTCCACAAACCTTCGGTAGTAACCTGCTAAACCCATAAAACTACGCACTTATGTGCATTCTTAGGTATCAGCCACTCCCTGATTGTGTTTACCTTTTCAAGATTTATAAAGATTCCTCCACCTGATATGATATGACCTAAGTAATGAATTTCCTTTTGAAAGAAAGCGCATTTGGATAATTTCCCATATAACTTGTGTTCTCTGAGACAAGATAATACTATCCGAAGATGCTCTTCATGCTCCTTCTCATTCTTAGAGTAAATGAGAATCTCGTCCAGGAAAACTTGTACAAATTTGTTGAGGTATTTGCGGAGAACGCTATTCATAAGGTTCATGAAGACTGCAGGTGCATTGGTCAACCCAAATGGCATCACAATGAATTCGTAATGCCCGAAACAAGTTCGGAATGCAGTGTTAGAAACATCGCTCTCACTAATCCTTAGCTGATGATAACCTGATCGTAGATCGATCTTTGAAAACACAGCAGCTCTTTTCATTTGATCAAAAAGGTCATCAATGCGAGGCATTGGATACTTGTTCTTTACCGTGGCCCGGTTTAAATCTCGATAGTCCACACACAGTCGTAATGAACCATCTTTCTTCTTGACAAAGATTACAGGAGCACCCCAGGTGAAACACTGGGTCGAATGTGCCCTACATCTGACAGTTCTTTCAACTGTATTTGCAATTCTTGAAGTTCCGGGGCAGTCGTTCTGTAAAGTGTTTTAGATATAGGTTCCGTACCAAGTTTCAATTCAATGGTGAGGTCTAGCTCTCTCCTAGGAGGCAGTCCTGGTAATTCCTTTGGAAAAACATCCGAAAATTCTGACAGAATCGGATACTGATCTAAGGAAGGCCCTTTTCCTTTGCTTACTTCTTGAACTGCATACACTTGACAACCCTTCTTTAAGCACCGCTTCATTTGCATAGCTGAGATGAAATGCAAGGATACTTTTCTCTTAATACCTTGAATTTGGATTGTCTCTCCCACATCATTCAAGCAAAGTATTGTTTTCCCGGAATAGTCTACCCATACTTGATGAGACTCTAACCAATCCATTCCCATCACCAGATCGTAAGTTCCTAGGGTCGTGACATATACTTTGAGTTTGGTCGAACAGACTCCTAGGTCAGCGTTGCAATCCTCAACACTTAATTCTACCGGTTGAAGGTCTCCCGAAGCCATTTCTACCTGTCTAAAATCGTTTTGCTTGCAGGCTACCAACCCACACTTATTTAATGCATAAGATGAAATAAAACTATCAGTAGCTCCAGTGTCAAATAAGATTTTGAGTTTTATTCCGTTGATTTTACTTGAAGATTCCACTACAGTGGATTGATGTGCTGCTTGGTTGTTGTTGACAACGGCATGGATTGTGTGATTGCCTTGAGCATCTGATGATGGTCCTTGTCCTGTTCGTCGAGAGTTTTCCGGACAATCACGCCGAAGATGAGGTCCTCCACACCACCAATAGTCCACCTGGGCTGGCCCCCGAGAGTTTGACTGTGAATTTCCAAACCAAGAGCTCTGTCCCCTGGTGCCACTTCCTCTCCCATTCCTTCCCCGATTACCAGTTCCTCGAGATTTCCACGGACTAATGTTTGAGGATTCAGAAGCTATAACATATATGGTCCCGGGAGCTCCTGCTCCCGCTCCTCTTGGGGTAAACCTGTTACCATAAGGAGGCGGTCTCGAGTTATTTCCCCGGAAGAAGTTTCGGGATGTTTTTCCTGTAAATGCCTGCGGTATCGATTCAGATGGCCTAAAATCCCTTTTAATCCCCAGATGTTCTTCTGCATAACGAGCACATTCAATCGCCTTTGCTACAGTCGATGGCTTCCATATTCTTACCATGGCCCTGATTCTATGGTTTAATCCAAATACGAAACGTTCGGCTTGGCATTCATCCGTGTCTAGAGAAGGAACATATTTTACAAGTTCTATAAAATTTGTCTTGTATTCTTCCACGGTCTTACTACCTTGGATTAGAGTATGGAAGGCTTCAGCTTGCTGCTTTTGAAAGAAAGGTGGTAAGTATTTCGCATGGAATCGGTCCACGAACAACTCCCAAGGAACGGTATTTGAAGTGAGATGTAGCTGTTTTTCCATATTTCCCCACCAAATCAGAGCATTCCCCCTGAGTTGGAATACAACGATCTTTGTTTTAGAAGTGGAAGAATATTCTCCTAGTGCGAAGCATCTTATCATTCCTTCCAACCATGCTTCGGCATGTTCTCCACCTCGTCTTCCAGAGAATTCCGGGAGTTTAATCTTTTGCAGTTCTCGCGAAATATCTTCTCTATGAGGCTTGTACTCACAATCCTTAAGCTTTTCTGAATGTCTTTCTTCTAGATGACGTCATTCCTCCTTGCTACTGGTCAGCCGCGATCCTTTTAATGTTTCTAAAATGGCTTCCAATGAGCTCATCACATTAGTAAGATCGGGTACTGGAGCGACAGGTACTGACGGTGATCTACGAGGTGTCAATGGTGATGGCGAGGGAGGAGGTGATGGCAATGCATTTCGCTGACGTTGCCGCCTTTGGTACGTTCTCAACATTGTAACCTTTCCTGATTTTTGTAATAAAATAAATGAGTCAAATATGATTTTAAATTTATTTTGTAAAAAAATTCAAACTCCTAAATAATTTATTTATAATATAAATAGCATTATTCAATTTACAATAAAATAATTACTATTTTAACAATAATATATATATATATACATTATACCTTTTTAACCATAGATAACAGCGTTTAACTTTATGTTATTACATTCTTTTTAAATTTATAAATTTTAATAAAATTTAAATGTTTAAAAAAAAAAAAAAATCGTAATTTATATGGCATGGTTATATATATATTTAAAAATCATACAATGTATATATATTTAAAAACCCTAAGATATATACATTTAACCAAAAACAAAACATACGATATAAATTAAAACCATACGACATATAAATTTAACCAAATAATACCGAACGATATATATATAAAAACCATACATTTAAAAACCATACGATATAATTTTAAATCTATACGATATATATATTTAATCTAATGATACATGCATATATATTATTTTATTCTGTCTATTGCATATTCGGTGGTATATATATATATATATCATGATACCTCAGAATTAAAATACATTACACCTAGCTGGCAAAATGACTCGAATACACGACTAAGATTGGATTTCATAGTGTGGCTTCCCCTTATCAAATTTCATAACGTGGCTTCCCTATCAGATATTAATAATTTGACAACGAATCATATAGATACCCAGATGGCAATCCGTTGTCTTAAGATTTTCATTAAGTTTCTTCCTGCATTCGATGTTTAAAGCCGGGACGGTTGCATTGAGTCTGAGAGGTTATGGTGACAGATTTAAATTTGATGGGCTATGCCCGCGCAGGTTCGAACACTGCCGTTACCATAGCGGAGTCAAATAGAGCATGCACAGTGGCGCAAATGGAGCATGAAGGGAGCATAAGTACTCAGATTTCTCCACTTGCTCAAGTGAGAGATGCTGGAAATTTGCTAACAATGGCTGGGCTTGCACTTCCGGCAGTTGATGTTGATGAGTTCACAATCAGATATGGGAGTGGTATATTCACTTTCTAATACATGGATTTTATCTTATTTCTAATGTGAGATTTGTATAATACATATTAGCATAAGATATATAAGCAAATTCTACGATGACTGCATGAATTCTCATTGATATAAATACTCATTGATGATAGTAAAACTTGGAATAGAATAAATCATAACTACTATGGGATGCCATAGATCGTAAGTTGCCAAATGAAATGTATGTCTGCAGAGGGCTAGTTGATTTGTCCTTGAGAGAGAATAAGAAGCAAAGATAGTTTCCATGACTGTGATGTGGTGCTTATATACAAGTGAAAAGATAGGTGATGATGAACAATTGTGTCCATTAGAAAAGTTATCTAGCCCAAAATTATTTTTTTATATTACCAGTTTACATTATATAGACGTGTAAGTAGCCTGACTAGGTATATATGCTATACATCTAACAAAATCCTAGCTTTTTCTTACTGTTAATAGGCTGAAACAGGTATGAAACTAAACTGGAATCAACATGAGAAAAATTGAAAGATTAAGAAAGCATCAACAAGGGTGGTTGTTGGCCTTTTCTAAAACATTCCCCAAACTTCGGGGCACTTCAATTCAAGAAGGCAATGTTTATTCTGAACATTCAAATAAATCTGAAGTGAAAGTAGGGTGCAATCCATTCAAGGGGAGGAATGGCCCGTTCTTAAATAAGCTACCAACTCTTGGCAAAGGGAGCCTCGTTGATCAAAGATGCACAATCTTTGAATCGCCCTAAGGGACTCGCTGTACGTTTGTATTGGGATTTGATAACCTTAAAAGTCAAAGTGTCTCCCCTCCTCAATGGACACTGCGTAACATTGATGACATGGAGGCTCTTCTTGGCACGTATGCGAAAGGTCAGAGAATCAACAAGAGAAATGGGGCATGTTGCTGCTGCTGCTCAAGGGAAGACGGTTACAATGAGGAACGCACAAGGTGCATTTGTGCTCGTTGTTGTTTGCCATCAAGCGTTCGTTGTTGCTGTGGGCTATACTACAAGCTTTGACACTATTAAGGAACAATGGCAGACAGCTGAAGTTCAGGGAAGAATTTGTTCTATCTTCTAGTTCTGACTTATTGGAATATATGATATTTTAATGGTTCATTTGCTACATCTTGGTCTTTAGCTGCTGTTACGACTCCGAAAATCTATTATTATGGTTCTCTAATAATCTGTTGTAAAATTACAGTTGATTAGATTTCAGTTTATGGAGACAAAATTCTAAATCATATAAGCTGGAGGTTACATATGAATCTCATGGAGTAGTTTGGGAAAATTTTCGATAGTGATAAGAATATTAACAGCTCTCTATTTTATCTTCCTGGAGAATAACTATACCCCACTAGCTGTTGTAACCTAGCATCTTTTCTGTTGCTAGAAGGATCTTGAAGTTTGCTAGCTAGTGTTAGGACCATACTAATCCTGACCTCAACAACCAGTGAAAGAAATTAAACACTGTCTGAAATTAGTTTCCCTATATTTGAATACGAAAAAATTGGAAGCATTTGTTTCTGGACAAGTAGATATATATGTCTATAGTTAGTGGAGTCATATTTGACAAACAGTTTTTCATGTTGGTCTCATTCAACTCTATATGCTTATCATAGAGTAGGAGATATCTTCAAATATCTCTTGCCCCTCCAAAACATAATTTGTGAATGATGGTCTATTTCACCCACTCTCAGCTTTGCCATTTCTTTAGCAAACTAATTTTCATATCTTAAGATAACCATGATTATAATCTGTTATTTTGTCTCCATAATGCAGTTGACTAGTTTAAACATGCAAATGCTTATAAACAAAATTTAATGGGCCTATAAGGTCCCTAAGGTTTCAAACCGTGGCTCTGATACCATGTGTAAGATCTCTGATCTATATTTACAATAAAACACTTATTTGATCTTTATATTTAAGCAAAAAATAATTGCAAGAGGATTTAAACTTAAACTCTAATGACAGATTCACGGTTTTTAAAATATTCCTAAGTTCACAAACCCAATAACTAGCTGATGCTGAAACACAATAAGTAACTGATGCTCAAAGAAATACTTGGAAACGGTGAGCTGCAAACCAGAGTTTAATCGATGATTGTTGGATGAACTGAATAAGCTGATAACTGTTGGAACCGTGATCCTCCTCTCCAGCTGATCGGACAGATTACAGAACCAAAATGTTCCTCCCAGCCAATTTAGGATTTAATCCCAAATCCAGAGGACGCCTCCTCTGCCCCCGTGCCCAGAATCCCGAGAACAGTAAGTCTCCCTTCCACAATTGATAAATTTCACCACAACAGCGTTCTCAATTTCATGTAAGAACAAAAGCCCTTGCCTCCTTCATGTCTTCTTGTTTAAATAACAATCTGCCCCACCGCCACAACTCCATCAAGCTAAGATCCCACCGCCACAACTCCATCGAGATAAGATCCCACCGCCACAACTCCATCGAGATTTAACATCCATAAATGTAGAAATGAATATTTTCAAAGAGATGTCATTCGAATATAAGAGGATATGGTTGTATTAAAGAGATGTCATTCGAATGTAAGAGGATATGGTTGTATTAATGAGATGTCATTCGAATGTAAGATGATAAGGTTTGTATTAATTCGAATGTATTTAATCATGGTGCTTTGAATGTTTAATTAATTATTCTAATTATTCTTTAAGGTTAGTTTTTCTTTATGTTTGTATATTATATTTAACTATTAGTTAAATATTAGGAAATAGGAACTTAGGGTGTTGGTTGTTACAAATGCAGTCATCGAAATAAGTATTTGAAGGTACGATGACTAAAGGTGCAAGAAGGGTATAGTGAGAACATCTCTGAGTTTAAAGCATCTAAGGAAAGAATTTGTCAAAGTCAAGACAATGATCTAAAGGTGGTAGAAAGTGAGGAAGGTAAATCAGAGATTTACCTTCCTAACTACATTTCAAGATGTTTAGTTACAAGTGAAAATTATTCTGTCTCTACATTTGACTAAGTACTTTGATAATTGACTTGATGAAAGATTAACTAAGTGAAATAAGAGAATACATAAGCAAGCTCACAAGTAATTATCAAGAAGAGAATTTGAGTTAATCACCTATTTCCCAAATTCTCAACACTCTGCATGGCCCAATTTACTCCGGACACCTTGTTGGCCTGGTACCTCCTCATAGATAGAGAGACTAGTATCAACGATGCTAAGTGACCAATTCCATATAACTATAGAACCGCTCGGGTGGTTTTACTCTTTGTAACTTGTCTCTCAAGTAACGGATGTGGCCTTGTGCAAGGTATCCTGAAGCCACTTGGGCTTCCTCTTCCTGAGCATACTTCTCCCACCGGAGTGAAAGAATCCTCATCATCATCAGAAGCCTGAACTCCTGAAGGCCTGCCAACTGACCTCATACCTGAACCTGTGCCTGTAGATGTTGAAGTACCGTGCAAACTGTCCATCAGTGGACTACCCTGTGAACTACTCTGCGGACTGCTCTACATGTTGCCCGAAGCACCACCCACCTGACTCTGAAAGCCACTGCTCACTGATGGACCTGACACTGTAATCGATGTACCTCCTGATCCCTGACCACTGGATCCCTATGACTGACTCAGCTGCTCCTGAGGCTCTGGTGACTCCAAATACTCTAACTCTCATGACCTCCTAAAAGCTTTATCTTCCTCGAACTTCACATCCCGCCTGACAACAACTTTCCTCTTCGCGGGAATGTAAATCCGATAAGCTTTCGAGGTCTCGCTATAACCCACAAAGATGCCCTTGTCTACAGTGGGTTCTAGCTTGGTCCTCTTCTCCTTGGGGACATAGGAATATGTAATGCATCCAAAGATACGAAAGTGACCAACATCAGGCTTCTTCCCAGAAAAAGCCTCCTCCAGAGTCACATTGCCCAAGGCATGATGTGGACACCTGTTTTGCAAGTACACAACAGTGTTGCAGGCCTCTGCCCACAAAAATAAAGGTAACCCCTGATCATGAAGCATGGCTTTAGCAGCCCCTACAATGGATCTATTCTTCCTCTCTGCAACCCCATTCTACAAGGGGTTGTAAGGAACTATGAACTCCCTCCTAATGCTTGCCTCAACACAAAAATCAACAAACTCATCAAAGGTATACTACCCTCCATTGTCCGACTTGAGGACCTTGATCTTTTGACCTGTCTGGGTCTCCACGAGAGCTTTGAAGTTTGAACTCTTGAAACCGCTTGAATACCTCACTCTTGGTCTTCAAGAAATAAATCCAGGTCTTCTTGGAGTGATCATCAATGAATAACAGATAATACTCATAGCCACTCAAGAATACATGAGACATCCGACCACTCATATCGGTATGAATCAAGTCAAGGATCCCTGTCGCTCTGTTGTCACTGTTGGGAAAAGGAGATTTGGCAAACTTCCCCATAGCACATCCTCTGCACACATCAAGGTGACCAGAATTGAAATCTGGCACACCAGTGGTGATCTCCTGCAATGTCCTCAAGGCCCCATGATACATGTGCCCCATGCTGCGGTGCCAAAACTCACACAACTCTAAACTGCTAGATCTGCGGTCGGTATTGCTACTCAATGCCATCAGGGGTTAGAATGAGAACTTGTACACCTTAGCATGGTGCACACCAATCGCTCTAGCTGAATCAACTGGAGTTCCCCTAGGATATATAAGCACCTGCCCTCTCTTGAACAACACCTCATACCCTCTATCCTCAAGTGCTGAGATGGGTATGATTTTCTTCTTCATTCCAAGCACATATAGAACATCTGACACTTTCAAGGGAGGTTTGAGTTCCCTATCAAATGTCAATGTTCCCACACCGACTGCTTTAACAATGTTGTCATCACCAAGTACTACCTCAATATCAATGTCACTCTCTGAAAGCTCTGAGAAGTACTCCCTGACTCATGTCATATGACGAGAAGCCCCACTGTCAACATACCAAATGCCAGAAGATGCCCTGCTAATAGAGGGGAGTGCACACTCTCCCTTTGAACCTGTATGGCAGGTGATCCTGCACTAGTGGCCTCACAAGCTATGAACCCAAACTCTTGATCAAAACTCTCTAAGAAGCCCTCTATCTCTGCAGAAGCTTCCATGGTTTTCTCCTTTCCCTTCTTGTTCTTCTTCTCCGGACACACAACTGCATAGTGTCCTAACTTTTGACAATTCCAACATTTGACTTTGGAATAGTCCTTCTCCTTGTTCTGTTGCTTGCCTTTACCTTTACTTTTGCCTCCACCTCCACTGGTGGAAGCTTACTTCTTTCCTTTGCCCTTCTTGCCTCTTGCCAACAATGCTACATTGTCATCCTCCTCCACCTGTTTCGCTGCCCCAAGATGGTTCTTTCTAATCTCATTCTGAATGCAATCATCCCAAAACCTCTCCCATCCGGGAAGGTTCTCCCGTGCAACAATGCCATCCACAAAACTCTCCCAAGTCTTGGGAAGACCATTCAAAGCAATCCTCACCAACTCAGTAGGTGCAATGGTCTCTCCAACAGTTGCCAACTCATCTCTCACTGAAGTGATCTTTGTGAGGTATGTTGTAACACTATCAGTCTTAGCCATTTTAATGGCCTTCGGTTTCTCCCCTAGGACCATTTTTTTGTTTTCATTTGAGCTCTGGTAAACACTGGTCAAGGTTGTCCACATCTCATGTGCATAAGTCTTTCCTCTCACATGAGGAATGACATGATCTTTAACTCCATCCAGAATCAGTCTTTTTGCCTTAGCATTCTTTTTGTTAAACTCTGCCAATTGTACAGGGTCAGCAGGTACTGCTACTGGGTGTTGTGTGGTATGTACCATAATGCCCCAGACTTTTGCTTCCTCAAAGATACTCTGGATTCTCTCCCTCCTGCACTGTAGTTGCTCTGCCCTTCCAACCTATCTTCAACCCTCGAACCCAAAGACATGCTTGCTGTCCTAACAAACTGAAATATTCAAATCTATGGTAAAAGTTCAGTTTTCTGTGTAAAAATCATCTTCTTGTGATTTTCACTTTGTTGTCCCAAACTGCACTTTTCAGCCAACCAAGCTCTGATACCATGTAGAAATTTCAACCCCCACTCCAGTTATCAGTTTTCCTTATTACTCCATGCATATAGTTTTAAATATGAACATGACATAAATACTAAAATCTAGAAATGACTGAAATTTCTGAAAACAAAAATTTGGAGATTTCACAACTGCTGGAAAATGCAGAAATAAAACACAGCAAAATTATGAAGGTCGCACACAGAAAATGACACAGTGATTTTTGGTAAATGTGACCTTAGAAAAACCCCCTACAACTCATGAAAACCAATTTCAGAGCTCTTCTTTATTTCTGAAAATGCTTTTACAGAGAAACTGAAAAACACAGTAAAAATTCCAACCACCACAAATACAAACTTATCTCGATTTCCGTTCTTGTACTCAGCCTTGGAAAACATGCCAAGAGCAACAAAAAATTACAGCAAAAAATAACAGCATTAAATGCTGTACAAACTCCTCGAAAAACATGCACAGAATTCTGCAGAAAGGTCGTATTGTTGTACAGACTATACGAAAAAGTACAGTTGTACTTTCTCCTCAAAAATGTGCCCAACTACTCGAAAAATGTGCCCAGCAACCTCAAAATTCGTGCCTTTAGTTTGATGTCCTTTCACCTTGATTTCTGTGCCTTTCCCTTCCTTGAAATATGTGCTCATAACTGTTGTGCGGATTCTACCTTGGTAAATGTGCCCAATAAATGTTGTTGTACGGACTTCAAAATATATCTTTGGGATGCATGGCAAAGATGCTACTCTCCTTCAACTTCTCACTGCTCAGAAATTTTTCTCCTTGCTCTCCTCTTCTCTTCTCTCAATAGCTCATGAAACACTGAATTGATCTTTTCCTCTTCTCCTCTCCTTTTACCCTAAATGACCTTTTGGGTAACCCTAAGATCTAATGGCTGAGATTCATTTAGATCTAGGGATGAGAATAAATGTGCATTTAATTCTCACTTTCTATTTTTTAACTCACCCACTTAAATAAAAACCCACTTAGCCTTTTATTTTCATAGTCACTTTTTCACTTTCTAATTTTTCATTGACTTTAATAAAGTCACTTTAAAATTAGAATGTAACTTTCCCACTTATAAAGTCACTTTAAAATTAGATTTGACTTTACCACTTATAAAATCACTTTAGGAGAAAAGTACAAATAAATTTGGAAACTTTTCCCTCGACCAAAGATCAAAGCCTTAGGGAACCACTTGTCCTCTGGTACCCAAAGTACTAAGTGCAACATACATTACTTACATCTCAAAATAGGTGAGACATCCCACCAATTATAAGTTTGATTTGACAAAAGGATTTCCAAATTGACCTAAGGGTACAACGTTCCATCAAGAAATAGCTTTACATTGCTTGAAAAATTAACTTGAATGCTTGGAAGTCAAAAATTCCACATTTTTTGCACAATGTTGCTTGAATGAGGACGTTGGCCTTTCCAATGGCTAGTATAATGGGGCGACCTCCCTTTTCTTGGTGCAAACATGATTCAAAGCATGCTTTTAGGCTCCTTGCTTGATTTTGACTCAAAATGTCCCTTGGATTGCTTGGAGACCTAAATGACCTTCTCTTTTGCCTCAACATTTCTCAAAATTGACCTTTACATGATCCAATGGGTAGAAAGGGTGGACGACACTCCTTGTATGGGTCCATTTGCCTCCTTTTTGTGTGGTTTAAGGCTCGAAATTTCCTGAACATGAGTTGTCCTTGGTATATGATGTGTCCTCGACTTGCTTTGACATCTTGATTACTCAAAAAAATTTCCATGTTACCTATTTTAACCTCATGCCTACGCCAAAAGGATAAGTCGCCTCGTTTTGAAGTTACCTCAAAGATGCAAATGGGACATTATAGGGGGCATTAAGAGTGCCTTGACTTGGAGCTGATTACTCTTGACTTGGAGGTCGCAAGAGATATTTTCGCTGCCTCAAAGGATGTGGGTCACTGCATTAAGGAGCCCAAATGAATCGCAAACTGTGATACTTCCATGAAGAATGATGGTCATGGCCAAAGAGGTGTGAATACATATGGATATGGTTGATTTGGGAACAAAGAGTGCATTGAGATAATGGGAAAGTGACAGGAAAAGTACAATAAATGATCACCTTTTTAGGGCTACTCAACAAGTGCTCCCATAAATCATCAGTCGTAGTAGATCCAACTCCTGATGTTCTATATCACCATAAGAGATAAGAATGTTGCATGATGCTTTCATTCCCATACTATTCTTCTCCTTTCATTACCCAATGAATGCTGAATGAAATCCTTTCCTTCTAGTACTAACCTTTCTCTAGTGGCTTTCGGATTATAGTAGCCTCACAAGGTTTCCATAATTAATATGCTCTACCAAGTTGAGTGATGCTCTGTTTTTGGGAGGGACCATTGTGAGAGAAACTTGGACCTTATATGTTGAGGGTTTCTCAAAAAATTAATAGCACCCCCATTCATACTTTTACTAATGAACCCTTTGTCCTATATTCTCTCTCTCTGTTTTTTTGCTTGCCCCTTTCCTAGGCTACATCACCACTAATGGTTCTCTCTAGGTCATCTTCTGAGGTAGGGCCCGACCTGAGATGGCGTCACTTTAGAAGGGACCAATCATTGTGTCTCAACTTTGCCTATTACAGACATTGGTCTTGGTTGTCACATCCTATAGACTGCAGCTATGGGATCATATCTCCAACCATTGCTCCAATGCTTGATTTCCACTGGTCTATTGCATTCCCTAGTTCAACACTAGGATTGTCAAAATTTTCTTCTTTCCTTCAATATTTGTGCTCCGGAGTTGTCAATTCTCACCTCTTTCATTTTCGATCTCAAATAGTGTTGGAACCTTTACTCTTGGCTTCAATTGACCATCCAACTCTCTATTGCTGCCCTCTTGCATATTTAGTTCATTTTTTGTCCAAAATAGAGACTCATATGTATGCAGGTTGAAGAAAGCTCTCTATGGGTTGAAGCAAGACCCCAGGGCTTGGTATGAGAGGATCGATAGCTACTTGATGAAGTTGGGCTTCACTCAAAGTAATGTTGATCCAAACCTTTATTTTAAGGTTGATAAAGAAAGGCCTCTCATTCTAGTTCTTTATGTGGACGATCTTTTCCTGACAAGTGCTGACCCTCTCATTCATCAATGTAAGAGGGAGCTAGCTTCCAAGTTTGAGATGAAAGACCTAGGATTGATGCACTATTTCCTAGGCTTGGAGGTACGAAAGCAAAGGCAGACGGAGTTTCCTTTCTCAAGGAAAATATGCCATGAAGCTATTGGAGAGATTTGGTATGGTGGACTGTAAATCCATGTCAACACCGATGGAACTCAACTTAAAAAAGTTGTGTGGAAGCGCTACTAGGCTCGAGCTGGGAAATCCCACCAAGTATCGACAACTTGTAGGGGCCCTGATGTTCTTACTGAACTCCTGTCTGGACGTATGTTTTGCAGTGAACACTTTGAGTCAACATATGGTTGAGCCTAATCACATTCACTAGATTGGTGCCACGAATCTATTGAGATATCTTCGGGACACAATCAACCATGGGTTGAGATACACTGTTGGGATTTTGAGACTCGATGGATATACTGATGCCGATTGGGTTGGGGGTGTCGTGGATCATAAGAAAACATTAGGATGTTGCTTGATCTTGGGTTTTGATTCGATATCTTGGATGAGTAGGAAGGAGAAATCGGTGGCTTTGAGCACCGCTGAGGCCGAAAACATTGCAACGAGTATGGAATGTTGTGAAGTTGTTTGGTTGAGAAATTTCTTCAGTGAGTTGTTTGGAAATGTGCTAGATACCACCATTATCCTTTGTGATAACCAGATTGGGATTCATCTTTCTGAGAATCCCTTGTTCCACGATCGATCCAAGCATATTGATATTAGGTACCACTTTATCTGGGATATGGTACAACGAGGTGTCACAAGGTTCGATCACATAGGAACTGATGAGCAAGTCGCAGATATTCTCATGAAGCCACTGGGGAAGGTCAAGTTCCTAACCTTTCGTGAGAAGCTTGGAATCGTGGAAAGACCCCACTGTGAGGGTCTTGCTTGAGTTGGACAATGAGCTATAGGAGCTTTAGGTTGCTTAGGGATAGATTCTTGGAGCTACAAGCACACATGGAGCTAGGCTTGCTGAACCTTGTTGTGCTTCTGCCCCATCGTTATGATGTTGAGTTGGTTCACCCTCTCTTTTATCTATGCCCCACATGCATCCTACCCATGGAGTTTCAAACTCATGGGAAACACCTCTCATTTGGCCAATGAGGTGGGGAATGTGGATAGAGACCAATAACAAGACCGATGGATGCATCAGAGATTATTGTACTCTCTATGTCTAGGATGGGTTGTGTCCAACACCTTGATCTGGGATCAAGTCTGATGAGGTTCTTACCTCTAAACTAACTTCGGGTTAGTATGTGACTCTTTTGAGTCTATTGAGGTTTTACCCTCTAGGCTACTTCGAGTCAACATAGTGTGATGTCTTTGTGACTCACTCTCGATTGTTTGCCCTTAGATCCGACAAATCATGTTATAGCAAGATGACACAGGATTGCAGGATGATGATGATGATAGTACACAATGGTACTGATGACATGATGGCACAGATGGACATATGGAGTTATCCCTAGTTGAGAGGGAGTGTTAATTTTGGGAAAATAGGTCCAAAATCCATGTTGCACTATGCATATGATGATGATTACATTTTATTTGGATTCCTCTTTCGAAGAGGTGCAAGATTGATCCAAATATCATCTTGTTTGGATGAGAAGAACATATATTTTGATTTTATTTTCCACACATGAGCAAGGTCAGCTAGATTTGTAATGTAGGCTCAAAAGCCCAACAAATGTGTCACACATCCTCATTGATGGATATAAATTGGAGAGAGATGATGTCCATTTCATCATCAACTCATCACACACATTCATCTTGTGATCTGATTGGTTCGTACAGCCTAGCAGAGGCTTCCCTCCCTCACACGCGTGAATCTGAACCTGAAGAAAGTTGTTGTAATTTTCGGACTGTTTCTAGGGTTTATGGAAAACGTTGACCTGCTTTTACTTTGGGTCAACTCTTACTTCGATTTTTGGATAGAAATTCCGATTTCTTGAGGCTACATTGGAGGGCACAAAAATCGAGGAGAAGCGTCGACTTTGGCATTCTTTAACGTTCAGCACGCGGTGAAGCACTACTTGATGCTGTCATCTCCAAGTACTACCTCAATATCGGTGTCACTCTCTGAAAGCTCTGAGAAGTACTCCTAGGCTCTTGTCATATGTGAGAAGCACACCAACGTAGCTTAGCAAATGCCGGAAGATGTAACACTGGTAAGAGTGCACACTCCCTCTGAACCTATATGGCAGGTGATCCTGCACTAGTGGCCTCACAAGCTAATAACCCAAACTCCCAATCAAAGCTCTCTGAGAAGCCCTCTATCTTTGTAGAAGTTGCCATGGTTTTCTCTTTCCCATTCGTGTTCTTCTTCTCCAGACACACAACTGCATAGTGTCCCAACTTTTGACAATTCCAACATTTGACTTTGGAATAGTCCTTCTCTTTGTTCTGCTGCTTGCCTTTACCTTTGCCTTTGCCTCCACTGGTGAAAGGTTGCTTCTTTGCTTTGCCCTTCTTGCCTCTTGCTAACAATGCCACATTGTCATCCTCCTCCACCTATTTGGTTGCCCCAAGATGGTTCTTTCTGATCTCATTCTGAATGCAATCATCTCACAACCTCTCCCATCCGAGAAGGTTTTCACGTGCAACCATGCCATCCACAAAAATCTCCCAAGTCTTGGGAAGCCCATTCAAAGCAATCATCATCAACTGAGTGGGTGCAATGGTCTCTCATACGGCTGCCAACTCATCTCTCACTGAAGTGATCTTTGTGAGGTATGCTATAGCATTATCAGTTTTAGCCATTTTAATAGCCTTCAATTTTTCTCTTAGGACCATTTTTCTGTTTTCATTTGAGCTCTGGTAAAGAATGGTCAAGGCTGTCCACATCTCATGTGCAGAGGTCTTCCCTCTCACATGAGGAATGACATGATCTTTGACTCCAACCAGAATCAGTCTTTTTTCCTTAACATTCTTTTTGTTAAACTCTGCCAACGGTACAGGGTCAGCAGGTACTGTTACTGGGTGCTGTGTGGTAAGTACCATAATGCCCCAAACTTCTGCTTCCTCAAAGATGGTCTGGATTTTCTCCCTACATGCACTGTAGTTGCTCTATCCATCCGACCCGTCTTCCACCCTCAAACCCAAAGACATGTTTCACTGTCCTAACAAACTGAAATTTCAATCTGTGGTAAAGGTTTCTGTTTTTTGTGTGAAAATCAGCTTGCTGTGATTTTCACTTTGCTGTCCCAAACTGCACTTTTCAGCCAACCAAGCTCTGATACCATGTAGAAATTTCAACCCCCACTCCGGTTATCAGTTTTCCTTATCACTCCATGCATATAGTTTTAAATCCAAGCATGATATAAATACTAAAATCTGGAAATGACAGAAATTTCTGAAAACACAAATTTGGAGATTTCACAACTGCTGGAAAATGCAGAAATAAAACACAACAAAATTATGACAGCCACACACAGAAGATAACACAATGATTTTTGGTCAATGTGACACTGGAAAAACCCCCTACAACTCTAGGGGAAAACTAGTTTGAGAGCTCTTCTTTATTTCTGAAAACGCTTTTATAGAGAAACTGAAATACACAATAAAAATTCCAACAACCACAAATTTTCAACTTATCTCGATTTTCGTGCTTGCACTCCGCCTCGGAAAACGTGCCAACAACAAACAGAAAATAACAACATTAAATGTTGTATAGTCTCCTCAAAAAACGTGCATAGAAATCCACAGTAAGGTAGTGTTGTTATACGGACTGTACGGAAAAGTACAACTATACTTTCTCCTCGAAATCCATGCCCAGCTACTCGAAAAATGTGCTCAACAACCTCAGAATTCGTGCCTTTAGTATGTTGTCCTTTCACCTAGATTTCTATGCCTTTGCATTCCTCAAAATTTGTGCTCAAAACTAATGTATGAATTTTTCCTTGGGATTCGTTCCAAATAAATGCTGCTGTATGGACTACTGAAATGTCATCTTGGGCTGCATGCCAAAGTTTGCTACTCTCCTTCAACTTCTCACTGCTCAGAAATTTTCTCCTTGCTCTCTCTTCTCTTTCTCTCAATAACTCATGAAAGACTGAATTGATCTTTTCCTCTTCTCCTCTCCTTTTACCCTAAATGACCTTTTGGGTAACCCTAAGATCTAATGGCTGAGATTCATTTAGATCTAGAGATGAGAATAAATTTGCATTTAATTCTCACTTTCTATTTTTTAACTCACCCACTTAAATAAAGACCCACTTAGCCTTTTATTTCCATAGTCATTTTTTCACTTTCTAATTTTTCATTGACTTTACTAAAGTCACTTTAAAATTAGAATGTAACTTTACCACTTGTAAAGTCACTTTAAAATTAGATTGACTTTATCACTTATAAAGTCACTTTAAGAGAAAAGTACAAATAAATTTAGACACTTTTCCCTAGGCCAAATATCAAACCCTTAGGGAACCACTTGTCCTTTGGTACCCAAATTTTAACATATCATACTTAAATCTCAAAATAATTGAGACATCCACCATTTAGAAGTTTGATTTGACAAAGGATTTGAATTGGCCTAAGGGTACAACGTTCCATCAAGAAATAGCTGGACATTCCTTGAAAAATTAACTTGAGTTCTTAAGAAGTAAAAAATTACACTTTGTTTGCACAATGTTGCTTGAATGAAGTTGTTGGCCTTTGGAACGGCTAGTATAATGTGGGCAACCTTGCTTTCCTTTGTGGAAAGATGATTCAAGCCATGCTTTTATGCTCCTTGCTTGATTTTGACTTGAAATGTACCCTGGATTGCTTGGATACCTATATGGCCTTATGTTTTTCCTCAACATTCCTCCAAATTGACCTTTACATGATCCAATGGGTAGAAAGGGTGGACGTACTCCCATGTATGGGTCTATTTGCCTCCTTTTGTGTGGTTTTAAGGCTCAAAATTTCTGAACATGGGTTGTTCTTGATATATGATGTGTCCTGTTACTTTGACATCTTGCTTACTCAAAAATTTCCATGTATGTTTAACCTCATGCCAACAACAAAAAGGAGAAGTTGCCTTGTTTGGTGCAAAGGTCCTGGGTGGACAAGGGGGCGTTAAGAGTGCCTTGACTTGAGAAGTTGATTATTCTTGACTCGGAGGTACTTTGAGTTCTTCTCACCTTGGATGTGGGTCAGCACACATTCACTTGACCCAAATGCCTTGTAAATGTCCAAGACTTCATGGAAAAATGATGGTCATTGCCAAGGAGATGAGTATATGGATATGGTTGATTTGGGGAACAAAGAGTACATTGAGATAATTGGAAAGTGAGGGGAAAAGTACAAAAAGCGATTAGCTTTATAGGGCTACTCAATAAGTGCTCCCATAAATCATCAATCGTATTAGATCCACCTCCTAATGTTCGCATATCTCCATAAGAGATAAGAATGTTGCATGATGCTTTCTTTCCCATACTATTCTTCTCCCTTCCTTACCCATCAAATGATGAATGAAATCCTTTCCTTCTAGTACTTACCTTTCTCTAGTGCCTTGTGGAATATAGTAGCCTCATAAGTTTTCCATAATTAACATGCTCTACCAAGTTGAGTGATGCTCTATTTTTGGGAGGGACCATTGTGAGAGAAACCTAGGCCTTATATGTTGAGGGTTTCTCAAGAAATTAATAGCACTCGCATTCATACTTTTACTTATGAACCATTTCTCCTATATGCTCCCTCTCTGTTTTTTTGTCTGCTCCTTTCCTAGGCTACGCCACCACTAATGGGTCTCTCTAGGTCGTCTTCTCAGGTAGGGCCCGACCTGAGATGGATTCTCCTTAGATGGGACCAATCATTGTGCCTCTCCTTTTCCTATTAGGGACTTTGTTCTTGGTTGTCGCATCCTATAGACTGCAACTATGGGATCACATCTTCCAGCCATTGCTCTAATGCTTGATTTCCACTTCTATTGCATTCCCTAGCTCAACACTAGGATTGCCATATTTTTCTTTTCTTCTTCACAATATTTGTGATTCAGAGTTATTAATTTCCTCACCCTTTTCATTTTCGATCTCAAATAGTGTTGGAACCTTTTACTTTCTTGGCTTCAATTGACCATCTCTATTGTTGCCCCTCTTGCATACTTAAGACCATTTTTTTTGTCCAAGATAGAAGACTCATGGCGCAAAGCTGAAGAAAGCCTCTATGTGTTGAAGTAATCCCCCATGGCTTGGTATGAGAGGATCGATAGCTACTGATGAAGCTGGCTTCATCAAGTGATGCTGATCCAAACCTTTACTTTAAGGTTGATAAAGAAATGCCTCTCATTCTAGTTCTCTATGTGGACGATCTCTTCTCGACAAAGTTAACCCTCTCTATTCATGAATGTAAGAGGGAGCTAGCTTCAAGTTTAAGATGAATATCCAGGATTGATGCATTATTTCCTTTGCTTGGTGTCCGGCAAAGGTTAAAACAGATTTTCTCAAGGAAAATAAGCCACCGGAGAGATTTTGTATGGTGGACTATAAGTTTGTTTTATTGATCGATGGAACTCAACTTTAAGAAGTTGCGCAGTTGCCAGGGCTTGGAGTCAGAAATCCCACCGAGTATCGACAACTCGTAGGCCCGATGTTCTTAGTGAAATGTCGTCTTCGGACGATGTTTTGCAATGGACACTTTGAGTCGACATGTTTGAGCCTCATCACATTCACCCAGATTGGTGTCAAGAATCTAATGACACCTTCGTGGCACAACGACTCATGGATGAGACACACCGCCGGGGAGTTTGACTCCATGGATATAACGCGATTGGATTGCGTATGTGGTGGATCTTAAGAGCACATCTCGAATGTTGATCTACTCCTTGGTCGCTTCGATATCTTGGATGAGCAAGTAGCGAAATCGTGTTTTGAGCATCGCTCAGGCTTCCACTACTGCAAGTGAGCATGCCCCCGTTTTGAAGCTTGCTGAGAAAGCTCTTTAGTGAGTCGTTTGGACATGTGCTAGATACCACCGTTATCTCAGATAGACCAAAGGGATTCGCTCGAGAACCCGAACGATGATTGATCCAAGCCTACTGATATTAGGGTACCACTTTATCGTATATGGTACAACAAGGCACCGTAACGCTCGATCACATTGGAAACTCATGAGCACATGTCACAGATATTCTCACGAAGACCCTAGGGAAGGTCAAGTTCCTAACCTTGTGAGAAGCTTGGAATTGTGGAAAGACCCTACTATGAGGGTATTGCTTGATGGACAATGAGTCTCGAGAGCCCAGGGGGGCTTGGGGATAATGGGAGCTATAAGGCCGAGGCCAGGCTTGCCGAAACTTTTGTGCTTCTGCCTCACCATTGTTATGATGTTGAGTTGGTTCACCCTCTCTTTTATCTATGCCCATGCATCTCGTACCCATGTGAGTTTAGAATCATGGAAGTACCTCTCATTTGGCCAATGATAGCAATGCATAGAGACCAATAGCAAGACCAATGGATGTGTACCTTAGGATTGTCGATTTCTCTATGTCTCGGGGGATGGGTTGTGTCCAACACCTTGATCTCGTTCTTTACCGAAACGACTTTGGGTCAATAAACTAACTTTCGGGTTAGTATGTGACTCTTTTGGAGTTCATTGAGGTTTTACCCTCTAGGCTCACTTTCGGTCAACGAAGTGTGATGTCTTTGTGACCACTCATTTGTTTGCCCTTAGAGCTTGCATAAAAGCATGTTACAACAGATGATGCAGATTGTAGGATGATGATGATGATAGCATACATGATGACAGGATGGCATAGGTGGAAAGACAGAGCCTCCTTGTTGAGACATACCTGGGCTCAAGCTCCAAAATCCATGTTTCATTGCTTATATGATGGTGATTATGTTTTTGTTGGATTCTCTCCTGGGAGAGAGGCAAGATTGATCTAAAAATCATCTTGTTTGGATGAGTAGAACATATATTTTGATTTTATTTTTCCACATGTGAAGGTCGTCCATATTTGTAATGTAGGCTCACAAGCTCATGACAAAGCACACCCTCATCGATGGATATAAACTGAGAGATGATGTCCATTTCATCATCAAGTCACTGCACATTCTTTCTTGTCATCTCGATTGGTTCGTACGGGGCCCTAGGAGAGGCCCCCTCACACGTGTGAATCTACACTCGGGCTGTTGTATTTTTCGTACCGTTTTTAGGTTTCTCATCGTTGACCAACGCACTCTGGTCAACTCTTGGACTTTTTGACTTCGATTTTTGGAGAAATTCCGATTTCTTGAGGCTGCATTGGAGGGCGAAAATTGGAGGAGAAGCATTGACTTTGATCGGGCGTTCGTTCACCCAATGT
This sequence comes from Pinus albicaulis, assembly GCA_034641835.2. Taxonomy (NCBI): domain Eukaryota; kingdom Viridiplantae; phylum Streptophyta; class Pinopsida; order Pinales; family Pinaceae; genus Pinus; species Pinus albicaulis. Next base: position 892,754,353 of record CM076575.1, read on the forward strand.
TGACTCTCGTACTGACTAGTTTGGGTTGACTTGCGTTGACTTTTGGAGCCGTTCTTGAGGTGGACACTTGAGGAAGGAATATCATTGTTGGAGAAGTTGGTTTGACCAACTCAAGACTTTACCAAGCATCATGTTGACCTGCAACAAACATTTATCTATCCATTTGTTGGACAAGGAGAATTACAAATTTTGACACATTATTTGGCTTGTCTTCTCATGATCTATTTTTATGCCCCATCAACATTTTACTTTCAAGTTTATGTGATTTCTAAATCTGGAATTGGGCCTTAAAAGAAGATTGAAGTAAAATCGTATTTAAGCATAGAACATACCATGGTTATTCAAATTTAACAATTAACCACCTTCAAACATATGTTCTCGAAAGATGGGGGAGGGGAGAGCCTCTGCAGGGAGCAAGATCAAATGGCACAATGTATCAACTACTATGGGCTGTCAAGGGCTACCGCCTATTGGTCAAGAGAGATTTGGGAGAAATTTTTATTCTGAATGGGGTCACACACTTTTGGTGGGTAACATTTTTTTTGCACTAATATTACGACACTACATCTTTATGTGTTTCAATGACCAAGCTCCCACATCATCAACTACCATCAAGTACAAGTATGGATCTTTAATCTCTTCTATCTTTCTTCACTATTTTCATTTACCTTTTGATATTTTGCATTCTAGCGGTGGATTTGTATAACCACCCAAAACCATCCCTTTAAATGAAAATGCCTTATATATACAAGTGAGACTATAGCTAATGTTAGTAGAAGATAGACCCTAGGGATAATGGAAGAGTGATACCTAGTGTAAACTTATTATATTCTTCACACGTTAAAGGCTAAATTGTTCTCAACACAAATACATAAAAGAAACTAAGTTCAATGAATGTTAACACCTAAAAGTGTCTTAGACCAAATTTAATATGATTTGTGATATTTCAACATCTATATTACATTTACAAATAGAAAATAAAAGAATGGGATTTTTATTTTTGAGAGTGGTTGAAGGAAAATATTAATGTTTAAACCACAATTACGATTATGGGGTATAAAAGCTAGATTTTGAGGGCTATTTGTTTAAGAATGATTGGGACCAACAAAGTTAAAAATTATTGTATCCCAATCCAACCTTGTTGTTATCAATTGATGCAAAAAGTTTCTTTGAAAGGGCCCGCCACCGTAAAATTTTTTTAGCCTAGTTCAAACTCTCAAGATATAGACATCGTGTTAAATAGATTAGCCACCATCGTCACCTCAACAACCTTTTCAGCTACAGTGGTATATTTCACCACAAGAAAGAATTCCCATGTGGATCACCTAGTGTATATTCAACAAGAAGTTGCTTAAACAATGGCATGATTTCTGGCTGAAACAAGTCTAGAATCAAATGCAATTTTCAAACTCGTATAAGCATAAAAAATTAGAAAATCACTAGTTTACTTAATATTTTTATATTCTTAGCATTCTTAGATACGAAAAATTAAGGACAAATGCAGAATTTATAAAAAGAGGTTTTTTAGTGAAATAAGGATCTGCTCTATTTCCACTAGGGCCATGGGGTGAAACCCATGCCCTCTAGAGTTCGTTTATCACGATTAAGGATTATGGCTGAAGTGAAGCTCCAAAAGTTAAATGAGTTTACGCCTAATCAAGAACAAGTTTTGAATCAAATCCCTACTAGAAAGGATTATACTTAGGAAACCATCAACAAATAGCTCAAATCATGATGAAAATAAATTGAAGCCCTCTGTGAGGAGCACCAGGGCATGGCCCAACAAGAAGAACAAACTCTACCATACACCAACAAGAGAGATGCGCAGTAAAACCTCAGATATCCTTGAGCAAGCACAGTTTTCTTTTCGAATGGATTGATCAAGTTCGTTTTTGTTGTATTCTTTAGTTATCTAGAAATCACCTTAAGAAATATGTGAAATCAACCAAGAAAGACAATTCAAGATGAAATACCAAAAGATCATGAAAATGTTTCATAGTATGGAAAAATGATCCTCAACAATTCACAATGATTTGCAAAGGAGGAAGATTTTCATTTAGGATCAGATATCAACATCTTTCCTCCGTTGCTTGAAAAACAAGCGACCTTTTCATCAACAATATGCTTTACAATTAAGTCAACCACAAGTTATTTCATTACATTACTTAAATCTCAAAATAGTGAGACATCCCACCAATTAGAAGTTTGATTTGACAAAAGGATTTCTGAAACTGACCTAAAGGTACAACATTCCATCAAGAAATAGGTTGACATTGCTTGAAAAATTGAACTTGAGAGCTTGCCAAAACATCCCACGTTTTGCACAATGTTGTTTGAATGAGGACGTTGTCCTTTCCAATGGCTAGTATAATGAGGAGACCCTCCCTTTTCGTGCAACATGATTCAGCTAAAGCTTTTAGGCTCCTGCTTGATTTTGACACACAATTTCCTCGGATTGCTTGGACATAAACGTCTTCTTTTGCATCAACATTCCTCAAAAATTGAACTTACATGATCCAATGTGGTACAAAGGTGGACGACACTCCTTGTATGGGTCCATTTGCCTATTTTTGTGTGGTTGTTGCCCGAAATTTCCGAAACGAGTTTCTTTACATATGATGTGTTCTATCCAGCCATTTTGCTTAACTGTACCCATGTTACCTATTTCAACCTCATGCCTACAGCAAAAGGAGAAGTCGCCGTTTTTAAGTGTACCTATCAGATACAAATGGGACGTTAAAGGGAGCGTTAAGGGTGTCTAATTTGAAGTTGATTATTCTTGACTGGGAGGTCGCAATGATCTTTTCACTACCTTGGAGGATGTGGGTCATTTCATTAAGGAGCCGAAATGCATCGCAAATCGTGAGACATCCATGAAGAATGATGGTCATGTATGCACGTGAATACATATGGATATGGTTGATTTTGGGAACAAAGAGTGCATTTTTGATAAACGGGATAGTGACGATGGCACAATAAGCAATCACCTTTTTAGGCTACTCAACAAGTGCTCCCATAAATCATCATTGTAAATGCACCGATGTTCGTTATATCACCAAGAGCAAGAATGTTGCATGATGTTCTCTTTTCCTACTATTCTTCCTCCTTTCCTTACCCATCGGATGTTGAATGGAACTTTTCCTTCTTATACTAACCTTTCTATAATGGCTTGTGGATTATACTAGCCTCATAAGGTTTCCATAATTAATATGCTCTACCAAGTTCAAGGATACTGTTGGGAGGGACGATTGTGAGAGAAAACCTAGACTTTATATGTTGAGGGTTTCTCAAAAAATAATGGCACACCAATTCATACTTTACTAATGAACCCTCTATCCTATATCTCTCTTTTTTTGCTTTCCCCTTTTCTAGGCTACATCACCACTAATGTGGTCTCTAGGTCGTCTTACTGCAGGGCCAAGATTTTTTTTTTCGAGACGACGTCACTTTAGATTGGACCAATCACCGTGTCTCGAACTTTGCTCAGGGACTTTGGTCTTATTGTCACATCCTATGGACTACAACTATGGGATCACATCTCCAACCATTGCTCCACCCCCGCTTTCCACCTTTCTCTATTGCATTCTAGCTCAACATAACCGTCAAATTTTTTCTTCTTTCCTTCAATATTTGTGCTCCGGAGTTGTTAATTCTACCTACTATTTCCGATTCAAATAGTGTTGCCACCTTCACTTTTTGGCTTCAATTGTTCATCTATATTGTTGCCCTCTTGCATATTTGGTTCAGTTTTTTGGTCCTTCAGCGTCAATAACTTTGATCTTCTTTTCCTCCACTAGTTCATCCCTACCTTTGCCACCTCTCCTTGTCCTCTTCTCACCTTCACCAATCACAAATTTCATCGATATTTTTCACGGATATTGCCCTCGTATGTGGCAAGCCATTTGCTTTTATTGTAGGATGTCTTACCACAATCTGTTATGCCCCAAGGAGGAGAAGTTTGGTGTGCTGTTATTTAAACTAAGTGACAACAATGGGACACTGTCCATTGTCACCACGTCTCAATGTCTTGTGCTTTTCCTTACGACTTTCACTAATGTGAGGAGTCCCGATAGATAAAGAATCATCTTTAATTGTTGTTCTAGGGTTTAGGTACTAGGTGATGAGGTAGGACTTCTTAAGGGAAGCTCAATGACATGGCATTCTTCAAAAGGGTATTCACTCCCTATAAGAGACCTAGAAAAACTTGTACTCGATTTAGGGTTTTGTGAATTATCGTGGTTAGGAGGCACTAAAGATCAAGGGGAAGAAAGGGCTTCTTATGATTTATTCCAATGAATACTAAGCTCATACAATCCCTCGAAGAAGTCCCCAAGACAATGAAATGAAAACTAGGATTTCCCTTCGTTAACACCGTCAAGTGTTTTTATGCATGAAAACACAAAGACGTTTGTCAAAATTCTGGAGGTCTTGTGTCTAAGACCCTAAGTTTGGCAAGTTCATGATCTTAGAATCCACTGCCACCCCTAGATAGTTTCGCTTTATGCCCTAACCTAGCCATCCAAGAAGAAGGACACCAAAACTTTGGGAGAAAAAAATATCTAGAAAGAAGGATTTGATCACTAATACGGACCAGTGCCTCCTCCTTTGGATTGTGGAGTCCTAGATGCTTAAGATTTACCATAATCGTCTTTCATGAGGTCAAGAATTGATGAGCTAGCTACCAACCCTCAACAATTATGCACCAAAATATTACAGCTATGTCGGAAAACAATATTTCATTCACTAGGAACGTTAATCAAGGTGTCATGCTATGAGTAACATGTGCAATTTCCAACCAAATACTTTTCAAAATAAATATTCAACATTTAGGCAATAATATAACATCCATCTAGTTGCAACAATTCCATACACTCAATATTTTCCATGAATGAAAGTTCAACAAGAGGCACTCCTACAAGATGACAATATGATATATCCATCCAAAATCAAGAGAAGGCTCAAAAGAATCAACCAGCTGCTGAGCATGAAATGCATCCATGACATCCAACAGCTAATCCAAAGAAAAAGTTTGGATTTTCCAAGAAGGCCAAAAGTACCAAGTGTGAGGCCAAAAGTACCAAGTGTGATGATGATCCAACACAACAAAGTTGAGATTTAGTTTAATATGAGATGTAGGAGGCTCTAATTATTATACTGTCTCTAACATTATAAAAAGTAAAAATACATGCCTTGGTCACAAGCCAACCAAGTAGCTTTTACAAATTATGAAATAACCATCCAATCGCTAGCGAATTGATGACCAAGCTGAAGTAGTGTTGGAGGGGCCACGTTGACTCTTCAAAGTGTGTGAGAGGCTCCATAAATCACAACAAGGGATGGCTCTTTACTTTCCATGGAAGTCACTGCAAGTGGGGCCCCGAAGTGATTTTTTGGGTCACAAAAACTTGTCTCATGGGTCTCTTGATGATAGAACAGCTCGTGATGCTCCAATACTAAGGGATATGATGATGGTGCTTGCCATCCCACATCTCAAGGATGAGACAACCCATTCTAGGCTCCTAACAACCAATTATGATAATGCTGTCGACCAGCACACCGGTCTGCATGTGCATGTAGGGAAATGAGCAGATCGGCTAAAGGTGTTGAGAGTGACCATACACAACTATGCTCAACACACACAGAGCCCCACATCAATGCTTCAACCAAGGGTGTCGCATGATCCCATGGTGGACTTGGGCCTCACTTAAGTTTCTCACCCATGATGAACCACTACCAATTACATAGTAACATCCTATATGCATCCTCACCCTAAGACAATATTCATTAGTACATCTAAGTGAACCACGTTTTATCAGGGCACATTGAGATTTCATGGTGGACATCCTTCAAATTTAGTGTTACCTCCCTAGGGTAGAGTGGGTAATAAACAACCCTTTTAGGTGTTCCCAAACCGCGGGGAAAGACGGTCCCACATTCTTTAATTGACAAAGCCATGTGAATGATGATGAATGGATGGGGAGCATGGGGGTATCAAGGCCAAATGCTATGGGTCTGCTGACAGCAATGATGATTATTTGGGTATATAGATGTAGGAGGGACACCAGACACATGAGTTGCCCGTTCTTTGTTTTACCACCCTTATGTTGCTTTTGCCTTTGTCAGATTTTTCTTTGTATTACCTGTTGGGTTCTAGGAAATGGGAGAACGTCACAAGATATGTTGTCATCTTCTTAATGTGGGGCGCTCACCCGCCCACCAGCGGGTTGAGACACATGCATGGGTTCGCTAGACGATTTGGGGGCACTTAGAGCGCCCTAGGAACCGTAAGATGGCACACACAGCAGAGCTCATAGCCACTTTTTCCCATGTGTTATATTAGCTGTGTCCTCACCATCCTTTGCATTTTAAAATATTCTCTTTCTCTCGGTTTTCGCTTGTGGCCATGATGTGCTTCTAACATTCTTAACCATTCAACCTTCGGGGCAACTTTCTAGGCCCGAACCACATGTGGACAAGGGGAGAAGCGTTGCCTTGGACCAAGGAAGAAATATGACGAAACAGGGGTTGTGTAATGCGCAGGGGAGTGAAAAACATGGATGAAGAAAACATGACCGCTCTACCAAAATCAAGGTTTCCCAAGTAGTGCCCTTCCGTTCACAGGCCAACAGGGGACATCTCACGGACTAGGATTGAGGATTAACTCCCCACCACCCCCACTTTACGTGAGGGAAAAACAAGATCAAAAGCTCCTTCCTTTTTTCCAAGTCACTCGATAATCCATACCCAAGATGACTCGAAGGAAAAACAAGCATAAGCGCCCGATTGCACAATGGAAAACATACACCTTTTTTAATATAACCCACCTTCAAACATATGTTCTCGAAATATGGCCAGGGACATATGATTGATGTGGTGACTGGGAGATCACGTGGAATCATGTATCAGCTGCAATGGTACATGCACATGGGCTACCAAAACTGTTGGTCGAAAAAGAGATCTAGGAATTTTTTTTCCAACAAATACCCACTTTTGTGGGTTACATCATACATGTTTTTTTGCACCCATATTACCACACCACATCTTTTTTGCGTGCTCTAATGTTCCTACATCATCAACTACCATCAAGCACATGGATATCAATTCTTGTCTTTTTCTGCCTATTTATCTGATATTTCGCATTCTAATTATGGCTTTGTATTACCACCCAAAACCCTCCTTTTAAATTACAATGCGATATAGAAGTGACTCCTAGCGCTAATGGAAGGTACACGATAGGTTCAGGGACAATGGAAGAGTGATACCCTAGCAATCCTTAGTATCTTCTTCAAGGCTGAATAATTGTTCTCCCAAAGAGAAATACATAAAAGAAGCTAAGTTTTTCCAAAGTTGGCCTTTCCAACGATTCAAAGCATGCTTTTAGGCTCTGTTTGATTTTGAAATTGAAATGTCCCTTGGATTGCTTGGACAAATGGCCTTTTTCATGCCTCAACATTTGTTCACAATTGACCTTGCTGATCCAATGGGTAGAAAGGGTGGACGAGACCTCTTGTTCAGGTCCATTGCCTCCTTGTTTAATGTCTTACTTCCGAGCATGAGTTTTCTCGGACTATGACAGTCTCGACTTGTCATGTTGCTTAATCAACAAATGGTTACCTCTTTTAACCTCATGTCGCGCCAAAGGAGAAGCTCGCTCGCCTTTTGGGCGTACCTCAAAGATGCAAATAGGACATTAAAGGAGGCGTTAAGAGAGTGTTTTGACTTGGAGGTTGCAAGAGATCTTTTCTACTACCTTGGGAGGATGCGGATCACTTTATTAGGCAACCCAAATGCGTCGTAAACTTTGAGACTTCCAAGAATAATGACAAGTTGACAGTCCAAAGAGGTGTGAATACACATGGATATGGTTGATTTGCTAACAAGAGAGCATTGAGACAATGGGAAAGTGAGGAAACGATAAAAAGCGATCAGCTTTAGTAGGGTTGCCCGACTGGCAAGCCCCATAAATCATCAGTCGTATTAGGTCCAATTTCCCCGATGTTCGCATATCTCCGGAAGAGACACAATGTTGCATGATGCTTTCTTTCCCATACTATTCTTCTCGTCTTTCCTTACCCATCATATGTAGAATGAAATCCTTTCCTTTCTAGTACTAACCTTTCTCCAAAGGGTTTTCGGGATTATACTAGGCTCACAAGGTTTTCATAATTAACATGCTCTCTACCAAGTTGAGTGATGCTCTACTTTTGGGAGGGACCATTGTGAGAGAAACCTAGGCCTTATATGCCGAGGGTTTTTCAAGAAATTAACAGCACCCACATTCATACTTTCATTAATGAACCCTTTCTCCTTTATCCTCCCTCTGCTTTTGCCCTCCGCCCTTTCCTAGGCTACATCACCACTAATGCGTCTCTCTAGGCTGCTCTTTCTGCAGGGCTCGACCTCGAGATGGATTCTCCTTAGATGTGACCAATCACCGTGCCTCTCCTTTTCCTAATAGGGACTTTGTCTTGGTTGTCGCATCCAACAGACCCAGCTATGATCATCCACAACCATTGCTCCAATGCTTGCTTCAATTCGTCTATTGCATTCCCCAACCCAACACCATGATTGTCAAATTTTTCTTCTTCCTTCAATATTTGTTCGCAGTTGTCAATTCTCACCTCTTTCATTTTCATCTTAGATTATGTTGACGTCTACTTCTTGGCTTCAATTGTTCATCTTCAGTGTTGTCCCTTACGTTTTTGGTTCAATTCTTGTCCTAGCTTGTAACTTTGATCTCTCTTTCCACCCCTAGTTCATCCTCACCTTGCCACCTCTCCTTTCCTTGTCCTCTTCTAACCTCACCGCCCAGGCCTTATTGAGATTTTCTATCACACGCTCTCATGTATGTGGCAAGCAATTTAATTTTATGTTGCAATAGTTACTTTAACAATCAGTTGCCTATGAGTGAAAAGTCATGGGTCAAAGAGCTAAACTAACAACAACAATGTCCCACTTTCACACAAACTAGTGTCCCCCTCGCTTTTTATGGACTTTCACCGATGTGAGAGTCCTATAGATACAAACAATAATCTTTAATTGATGTTCTAGGTTTGGAGGTACTAGGTGTTGGGAGGTGGGGTAGGGCTTTACAAAGCTCGTTGCTGGCAACAGGGCACTCTCAAAAAGGGAGCCACTCCCTATAAGAGACCTGAACCTGCACGCGATCTAGGTTTTTTGAAATATCATGGTTAACGGTACTCCCAAGACTCAAGGCAAGTTGACGAAGCGTACTCCTTGACGATTCCAATGAATATTAAGCTCATACAACCTCGAAGTCCCCAAGCCAAGGAAATGAAAACTAGGGTTTCCCCTTCAGGGAACACCTCAAATAGCTTACAGATGAAAAGACAAGGGATGGTTGTTTTCAAACTTGAGGTCTTGTAGCTAAGACCGTAAGCGTGAAGTCCATGATCCCGAAATCCACCATTTTACTCCTCGGAGAATTTTTCCCTATGCCCCAACCTAGTCATTCGAAGAAGAGGGGACCAAACTTTGGGAGAAGAAAATATGGGAGAAAAGAATGGATCACGGTAAATTGCTGGGACCGTTGCCTTCTCCTTTGGTCAGGACACGCCCTAGATGCTTCATATTTTCCATAATTGTATTTAATAGTCGAAGAATGTTGGTCAACAACTGGCTATTGATGGAATATAAGCTCTCTTGATGAGCTTCTCTTAATGGAAGATTGATAGATGCTGCACTATGACATATGATGATATGGAAGACACACCATCATGAAGAAGCTCTAATGATCTCTTACTTTCTCAATCACCTTTTGCACTAAAATTAGTGAACAATACAAAGAAAAATAAATTTAGACACCTGGAGGCATCCTCACAATGAATCCTAGACCATATTAAAGAGGATTTTTCCCTCTTTCCAACAAGCTCTTACTTCTGCCTTAAACTCCCATTAGTTTGTGAGAAACTCTAGATTTTTAAGTATTTAAAAACATATTTACAGTCAAGCCGACCTATGCAGTCATATAATGTCAATTCTTCTTCCAATGGATGTTTCTTCACATAGACAGATTTATCATACATATAAATCTGCGTTCATCCATTTCGTAGCCTACAATTCGGTGAAGAATATCCGAAAAGCTAACTTTAAGAGTTCACATCTTGTGAACTAAGGCCGAGGAGGACTTAAAAAACACATTTGTTTGGGTTATCCTTCCTCAAGCTCTCATACCGCATTACACAGTCACTTTTTATGGTTCGGATTTTATTGTGACAAATAGTCCGTCTGTGGAGGAACAAAGGACAACACGTACTCGATGCCTTAACCTCTACACTTCCCATACGGGGCAGGTTGCTGAATTGCACATCTGTCGAATATACTTGTGGTAGCCCCTGACAATACCCAGGAGAAACCGTAGCTTGACAGACTTGTGGAATTACACCTTGGTTCTCTAGAGGACCTTAAATTTTGGGTGACCTGAAGGACAATTATTTATGGAGTTCAAAATTGCAAGCTAGTGAACTCGTATACTTCAGATCTGAATTTGTAGAAGGATTGGACTTTGGCCTTGAAGGCTCGTGCTCGGGGACTGTGCTGCAAACTCGTGATACTTTGGATCCGAACTTGTAGAAGGCTTGCAAGCTAGTGAACCCAGGACATTTTGATCCAACTTCAGAAGGCTTCTGGACTCATCCTCAGCTCAGACTATATGAGTACCATTGGGTCAACATTATGGAAAAAGTATTATGAAGAAATAACAGTGAAGAATCTTGCTGATGACAAAAGAAGTAAGTACATGACACAGCTTTCATTAAAAGAAGACCGAGGGATTGGTGTCTGGGTAGGTAGCCCAAACAAGGTTATGCCTTAAGAAGATAGGGTTGAAGCCCTAGGGGTTGAAAACTGCTCAAAGTCCAAGTTGGTGCTTGAAAATAGGTTGGTCCCCTGGCTTCATTAAAAGGGTTGGTGCCCTTTCTCTCATCTATTGTATACTATTATTAAAAGGATATTGAAGTTCTCTTTAATTCCTTAATATATATCATTTTTAATTGTGAAGAATTTAACCGGCAATACTTAACAATTGTGAAAGAAATACCGATTCACCCCTCTTAGTGTTTCAACAAAGAACTCTGATGGGCAAATACCATCCCTCAACAAATTACTCACTAAAAATTTATGGAGTTTTATCAATGTTGTTGTAACATCAAACATCGATGTCAAAAATCGGCAGGGGTTCGGAAACTGCAATCAAAATTGGGAAAATATTGGTAAAAATCTAAACATTAGAAAATTAAGATACCATAAAATATCTTTTAAAATCGACAAACATTGGCTAACAAAATCGATTTCGAGATTAAATTGGGATGTTACCTAGATGTTCGCAACACCGTATCCTAATCCAACCCTATATTGTTAAAAATTTCATATCAGATCCTAATCCAACCCTATGTTGTTATCAATTGAAGCAAAAGTTTTTTTGAAATGGCTTGCTAGGCCTAGTGCAAATCTTCTCGTAGGAAGACAGACATCATACAACAAGATTAGCCACCACCGCTACCTCAACAACCTTTTCTCTAGCCATATAGTGGTATATTTACCCACAAGAAAGAATTCTAAATATGTGGATCACCTAGAGTATATTCAACAAGGCAGTGCTTAAACGATGTGGCATGAATTCGTTGAAACAAGTCTAGAATCCAAATGTGATTCTTTAAATCTTATATAAGCATAAATTAAAGAAACTTGCTGGTTTACTTTTTATTTTTGATGGTTGCATTTTTCATATATTATTTTATGTATATGTTTTCTTATTCCTAGGCTTTTTGGATAATAAAAATTAAGCGACAAATGCAGAATTTAGTAAAAAGAGATGTTTTTTTAGTGAACAAGGAGTGTGATTTATTACCGTAGGGCCATGCGTCGAAATCGACGCCCTTGAATTAGTTTATCAACGATTGGGGATTATGGTTGGAGGTGGAAATCCCAAAAGTTAAATGAGTTCACGCCTTGACCACCAAGTTTTGAAACAAGGCCTCACTAGAAAGCATTATATTTAGGGAAAAAACCATCAACAAATAGCTCAAGCATGATGCAAATAACAACTTAAGCCCTTGGTGAGGAGCACGCAGCCCAACAAGAAGAAACAAACTCTACTCTCCACACCAACAAGAGAGATGTGTGAGTAAAACCCTAGACATCCCCGAGCAAGTGACAAAGTTTTTCAAAATGGATTGATCAAGTTAGTTTTTGTTGTATCTTTTAGTTATCTAGAAATCACCCAAGAAATATGTATCCAACCAAGAAAGATAATTCATGATGAACACCAAAGATTACAAAAATGTTTCACAACAAGCAAAACGATCTCAACAATTCAGAACACTGCAAAAGGAGGACGATTTCTCTATTTATAGATAAGGATCTCAACATCTTTCCTCTTGATTGAAAAAAATAGTGAATTAGCATCCACAATATGCTTCAAAATTAAGTCAAACTACAAGTTATTTCATTACATTACTTAAATCTCAAAATAGGTGAGACATCCCACCAATTAGAAGGTTGATTTGACAAAGGATTTAAATTGATGTATGGCACAACGTTCCATCAAGAAATAGCTGACATTCCTTGAAAAATTAATAATTTGAGTGCTTGGAAGACAAAATTCCACTTTTTTTGGTAACAATGTATTGAATGAGGTCTTTTGTCTTTCCAATGGCTAGTATAATGGGGGCGACCTCGCTTTTCTTGGTGCAAACATGATTGAAAGCATGCTTTAGGCTCCTTGCTTCAATGAGGGACCAAAACTTTGGGACAGTATCTAGAAAGAAAGATCATCACTAAATGCCTTGGACCAATTCCTTCTCCTTTAGATTTACCATAATTGTCTTCAATGAGGTCAATAATTGGTGTGCTTGTTACCAACCCTCAACAATTACGCACTAATATATTATGGAGTTTTATGTAGGCAAAACAATATTTTATTGACTAGAACAATCACATGTCATGCTATGAGTAACATGTGCAATGTCCAACCAAACAGATTTTAAACAAATCTTCAACAATTAGTACAAGATAACATCCATTCATTCACAACACTTCATACATTACACATTTTTCAAGAATGAAATCAACAAGAAGCACTTACAAGATGACAACAGATGGATATATCCATCCACAAATCAAGAGAAGGCTCCAAAGTAAACCAATTTTCAGCTCCAAATATGCATTACATCCATGACTTAGTAGCTAACTAAAGAAACAGTTTCTCTGATATTCCCAAGCGTCAAAATTGTCAGCTATTACCCCGCCTTGACTTATGACATAAGTAGTTATTACCCCCTTAACAAGTTAGCAAACAACTACTTGTGTGAGACACGTGTTGTCTCCTTTCGTTGATTTGGGGGCACCATAGCGCCCTAGGAACCGTGTGATGGCCAATAGGGAGTAGAGCCATACCTTCGACTTTTTTCCCATGTGCCATATTAAATATCCCACCATCTTGCATTTTAAGTATTCTTTCTTGTTTTCGCTTGAGGCCGTGATACACTTTTTTAACATTCTTTAACTATTTCAACCCTCTGTACAACATTTCAGGCCTGACCCATACATGTGGACAAGGGGAGGTGCCGTTGCCTTCTTGACCTAAAGAAGGAAATATGATGAAATAGGGGTTGTGTAATGTGTGGTGGGGAGTGAAAAATGTGGATGAGGAAAACATGACCGCGCTACCAAAATCAAGGTTTCCCAAGTCCTACCCTTCCTAAAGCGACAGGGGTCATTAAGGGGAGATCCCACGAGACTAGGACCATATACTGTCAACCGCCACCCATATCTGATGTGAGGAAAAACCTTCGGTCAAAGCCCTTCTTTTTTTCGGTCACTCAACAACTATACCAAGATGCCTATTCCTAATTAGCCGATAGCTAATTAAAATATTAAATTCTTTCCAATTTTGTAGGTGAAATAAAAGGTGAAGGGACCAATAAACCAACCTGGTTAAACAAAAGTTTTTCCAGCCAGTGAACAACAAAGACCTTGTGGGCCAAGAGTGCCAAGAAAGCAATTAACATGCGGTGACCAAGGGGCCAAGTGATAAAGGCTAATGAGGCACCAGTTGTTGGGCTTCAACAAGAAGGGGTGAGGGGTAGCTATGAATCATCTTTGATTATTCAATTTTTTGGTCTTTACGACTTCTGAGAACGCTTGAGTTGTCAAAATTTAATCAGTAGTGTCATTAGCACACAGTGTTCCGAGTGGAGATCCCAACCCCATCCTCGAGGGACAAAGAGTACCGCTCAAAGAGGAGTTTTCGAGAGACTTGGCTAAGGAGTTTCATCAAGCTTTAGGATATTGGGAGTGAGGATTATTCAGATCTCAATTGGTGCCCATTGTCTTTAGTGATCCGTAGAAGAATTCGAAATTAGAAGAGGCCAAGCACAGAACAAAATTTCAAGATTGGAGCTGGGGGAAATATTCTAAGTTTTTTGAGTAGAGTCCGTGTTGCAACTCGACATTTTATGAGCAGCAAACTCAGCCCATTTACATAGTCCCACCAGCCAACTATAAGAGCTAGCAAACATTTCGAAGAATTAGAGAAACCATTTCCAGTTTTTCTCGGGTTTTGCAAAGATCACTTTTCCAAATCTCTAGAATTTTCTGACATTGAAACAGCCAAACCAACAGTCCGAAGTTGGGCAACTAACATTTCCAATGTGGTAGCAGAGAATATTCAAAGAACAACAAATAGTGTGTATTTTAGTATGCAAACCTAAGGGTCATTTCACCGCTTTAACAATAGAGTGCTATCTATTTTTGGCAATCGTTGTATTTGTTTTTCTCAAATTTCCGCATTTAATAAAATGGCTCATAGCTTTGGCTCTTTTCTCGACATTTTTTAATGTGTTTTCCATATTGTCATTTATGCTTATTGCTTGTATTACTATCATTTATCCATTTGGGATATTATAGTGGTATCGTACACAATCACTAAAGTTGTGGGAAACCCCATTTATGATGAGACTAGAAATAAAGGTTAAACTCGTACGCCATGGCGGTAACCTTGAATGAGGTGATTAGGGTTCAACAAAATGATCATTAATTCGGGGAAGGAATTGATTGATAACAATTGTGGACTTGGGATATTATTTAGAAATATGTGAAGTCAAATGGGCAAGAACAAGGTGCATACCAATCATTGGGACATGACATTCAAGCCGTGTCTCCTTTTTTGGGAGCATCGCATAAGAGACAGTACGACTGGGGGAATTCATGAATTATACAAAGATGGTGATGGACAGACAGAAGAAGATGAAAGAGTAGTTGAAGGGGCCATAGTCGGCAAGGAGACACCGAGCATACACCGCCGGTGAGACACCACCTATTGTTTAGGTATCCATCGATGGGTATCCGGGGTTGTGTCCGAGTTCTCTCCGATGATAGCAACACATCGTACGGATGAGGTCGGGAGACAACCCACCATTGTTGAGAGTTGATAGGTACGCAGGACCTGGTGGTTATGACAGTAACTGTTTGTTGGCAACCTGGCATGCAGCTGACTAGTGAGTGTTCTTCGTGTTGGAGTATCTATGAGGAGGGTGTGCACCCATCCTTTGGCCAGCCCTTGAGGAGGTGCTCGGAGACACAGGTACGATGATGGTCGTACGTCAAAGACGACTGCCGGAATGGCCCAGCTTTAGTGGAAGACCACATCGCATGAGAGGCTATTTTAAGGCAAGAACGAAGAACCGGAGGGCACGAGAGTGGTTTGTGCCAAGTCGTCGACCAAGTTGGCCCACATTGGGGAACGGTTGATTCTCAGATTGTACAACTAGAGAGCACAGGGAGTGTCGCAGCAGCCCTTCTGTGCATACAGACTCGGGCTAGCAACTGTGTCACCTCTTCCATTGGAAAGAGAGACCGAGCCACCTAGTTAGATCTCATATGTTGATTGGGATGGTGAGATGAGGCGACATGAGTTGGGCGCAGGTGCGCACTTGCTGATGGAGTGGGATTTTTCTATGTGCGAGGATTCTTATCCAACCTCTATCGCAGGTTAGATGTGGCGAGAGGTACCTGAATGGCACCGTGAGCAAAGTTAGGTAGCCAGATACATCCATGGCCACTGTTGCAGCCTCCATGATTGCCGAGGGACACGATGTGGCCGTATTACTATTGGGATCCGTGCGGGGCTACCTACCATTTGCCGTATACACGTATTGACTATGAATTGTGGCATTGCGTGACCCAACGATCAAGCGCACACACTTAGCGAGGTTTGGAGTCAAAGATCGCTAATAATTAATCAAAGGAACCCATGGGTCATCGGTTAAGAGCAGGTGTACATGGAGTCACGAGATAATCAACACACTTTGGCGGGAGATTATGGAGGAGGTGGCTTTTGTCGGCCACCAAAGTGGCGTTGTGGCTGTCTAAGACCCCACAAATATGTGTGGGTACAAGAGACATGGAGGAGCATGAAGTGGTGGTATTGGCATTTGCCTAGGGAGATTGATTGAGTCCTCTGAAGAGTGATTTAGAGTGGGACATTCATTCACTGAGTGGCAGGATGATGTAAGGTAGTGATGATAACATTCGGGGAAAGTTAGACAAACGCATATTGTCTTAGCTTTTGGCCATCATATCCGGGATGGGTTGACACAAGAACAGTGCTCAGGAGTGAGACACAAAGATGGCATGGTTGTTTGTTGTAGCATGTTAAAAGCAGACAGGAGACTCCCATCGCACCTATACACGTAGGAGTGCTAGGGTACAAAGGACGAAGAAAGATACGACACATGATGGTCCGTAGTGGCACGGGCATCCCGTGGTGTATAGGGACAGGCTTTCGTCAGCGTGTTGTTGAGCATGTGATGCAGGAAAGGCAATGGACAGCATATTGGGCTCTCAAGCATTGCCCCAAGGGTGCTGGTGACGCAGAATTATATGGAGACACAAGCCTTCATTGATGTAATCGGTCTAGATGTCCGGGGTTCATATGGTAGCGTTATTCCTGATTGCATGTGAGGAGTTGGGCCGAGGTAATTCGGGAAGACGAGGATGTGTAGATCACATCGTGGCAGGGATGCACTAGCAAAGTAGGATGGCGACGAACACATGGGATGCCCTATGGCACATGGTGGCATTGGCATCCACAGCATGGAGTTGTGCGACCGAGTTAGGTGTTAACAAGAGGGAGTGTAGGCACGACGATGTGCATCGCACGACACACGACAGGGCGTGTTTCCGAGAGATCCCCAGATCGAGGAGATCGGGACACTATTGAGTTTGGAACACCCATATTTACACACCACAACGCCGATTGACTCTATTTATCACTCTCAGCACTCACCAACACGAGGGACTTTGGACATCATCTCTTGACAGACGATCAACATAAAAGGACCAAGAGGATGAAGGAGAATGGTTGATGGGACACTTCATTGTAATAGCCAGATTGTGAGCGCAGTGACTCATATCACTCGTTTGACACATGGAGTACAGCCCACCACTCATGGCAAGGCCAATTTTCCTTGTTATCATCGCTTCCTGGACCGCTACTATAGTAGATGGACAAGATACGATATCATGCATGTTAGCAAGATGAGTGCCTGGGTCATAGATTTTTCAAGCATTTGTTCTTATGAGTGAGTGCACAGCCTTGATGATGGGAAGTATGTCAGCCGCAGTGGTCCAACGTCAACATGGTGTACCTTCGAGATTCAAAGGATCAAACTGCTGGATTTCACAATTCGGCCACCGACAGGGGCATCCAGCCCACAGGAAGACGAGATCAGTGGGTTTTAGTGATTATTTGTTGGCATGGGGGACTTCACCCTGGGACAGTGATGATCGTCAGGAGTTCAGGTCACAGTAAGTTGGATTTATTTCACAAGATAAGATTTTGTATCTTTCTGTGTTCACTCTTGGGAGCAATGAGATGTGACGATCGAGATAGCGATAACGATAGCACCTTCTTATATGATTATGATGTTCTATTTACTAGTGGGGGCGCAAAAGGCTTCGCTGGTACTTGTATCTCACGTCGGATAGCGAGGGAGCGTGTGTGCTTTTGTGCAGCTGATTAGGATGGATTGGGATCTCCGGGTATTGAGAGACCCTCATATCGTGGCGATGCAAAGACTAGGATGACAGTTACGATACGGGACCCTTTGAAAATTTTAAAAGGACCGTGGTGAGCAAGTAGTTACTAGGGAGGCCAGGTTCAAAAATGCTGCTTGAGGTAAAGTCACCCCTTCGGTGGGGAGGATCAGAACACCCAATAAGCTGACAGCTAATTAAGAATATTGGGGCCTCACATTTTGCTTTTCTGTCATAGGTGAACAAAAGGAAGAAGGGACCCAACCATTACCGATTAAAAACTCTTTTTCCGCAGTTGGTGTAACAACGTAGCACCCCGAGACCAAGCGAAGAACAATGAATACAATAAAGGGCCATGATAGCTATTTAACATGAACGGTTGTAGGAGTTTGCAAGAACAAGAACGAAGAGGGCAGCCGTTGAAATTATCTAATTATTATGATTTTCCGGGTCGAGCATCAGACACGCTGAGAGTTGTTTAGTCGGTCTGCTAGCGCGACGGCCCCGAGCAGTAGGATCCGAAATCCTCATCCCCTGGGGACTTCAAGTGCCTCGCTCGTAGAGGAGCTGAGGATACCACCAAGAGTTTGTACCGAGCTTCGTGTATATTGGGGTAATGTATTATCGACGCCACCGAGCTACTTTCTGACCAAAGAAGACCCAACGTTGAAGAGTGCTTTAGAAAGGCGTTCAATATTTGAGTTTTGGTAAACCTTTCTGTTTTACAGACGCCTAGTTAAAAACCCGCATTTTTGTCGTTATATTTAACTCAGCAGGCAATTATGTGTGTAATCAGAGAGAGCTAGTAAGGCAGATATTTTATGTTAATGAGAGAAAACCGTCTTCGGTTTTTTTTCAGGCTCATGATCACTAACCCAAATCCCTGAATTATGACATTAAACATCCTGTCCTAACAATTCATTACCACCGTATTTCAAGAAAGCAATGATAAAGACCCACACAAGAACTAGAGACATATGATTTAGGTAAAGGCAAACCCTGACATTTCACCGCTGAGTCAAGGTGATAAAGCATTTATTTTTAAAACCAAGCGATTGTTACACTCTCCAAACTAGAACAATGGCCCACAGCCAGCCCTTCCTGTAGCATTTTCTTAATGTGGTTTGATGTTTAATTTTGTTTGGTCATTGTATTGCACTGCTTAGCTCTCCAGGGTTTGGGACACACAGCCAAGGAAAACCAGGCGAACTAGTAACCACGTTGTTGATGTTGCTGACATACCTTTTATTAACCCACCGGCTGCCACCTTCTCAAAATAACAGGGGACATATGATTAGCGAGACAGAGACCGCAAGCATCAGTCCAGAATTAACAGGCTCACCACATTTTACATCCAGGAATTTTTTCTGTTTGTAATTATATTAATTTTTGTATATGTTTCTTTTTTTAATCTGATTATTTATGTTCATCTTTTTTTTAAAAGCTTCCCAAGGAGCACCCCACACCACTGTCCACCTCCTCACACACATGGATGCATTCCAGACCTTTCTCCCTCTCTTTCATTTTCACTATCCTTTGATATTTTATTATTTGGTTATTGGGTCAGGGGGAAAGATCACCCAAACCCTCCTCAATGACAAGCAATGCCTATGACAGGGTTGAGAATGAGGTATTTATTTTTATACCATATTTTATGACAACGGGGGAGGATACCTAGTGGGCAACTTCATGATTTCGTCATAAGGAGAATAATTATTTCCATGGTGGAACAATAAAAGAAGCAAGCTGAACAATGATAATAATTTCATGTCAGAGATTTACTGAACATCAGGATATTTCGCTGATCCAGGCTTTCAGATTTAAAATAGAAAATAAAACATGGGGATTTTTAGCTGGAGTTTTTCATATAAAAAACAACATTGTTTAACGAACACAATTATGGGTATAAAAACCAATTTGGAGGCTATTTGTCACAAGAATGATTGACCACCAAAGCTCAAATTCCAGGGTATTGTATCCAACCCTATGTTTTTCAACAATTGATGCAATTCCTTTTTAGTGCCTATGTACACCGTGCACCTGTGCCTGGCTCAAATTCCTACCAGAAAACTGGACCTTGGGACAAGATTAGTCACCACCGTAACCCCAAACTCAGGCCTCACTATAGTGAGCCACCGTGTTAATTCACCGTATAATCACTAGATGTATTCCTACGTTTTAAAGGTTTAACCACGGTGGAATGCCTGAACGTAGCCCTAGAATCCCACCCACCTTTAATATATAAAACACATGTTAAAGGAGACCAGTTGGTATTTTTTATTTTTTGATGTTACGTTGTCTCTATATTATTTCAGTGTATATTTTTTCTCTTTCTTTAGGCTTTGAATAACAAAACCACCCACCAGAATTTTGTAAACAAGAGCATGTTTGGTGAACAAGGATGGTGTCTTTATTTCCACCACAGGGCTATGGGGCCCACAGAGCACTTCTCTTGTTTACAGTTGATCAATGATTGTGATTTTATGGCCGTAGGTGGAACCCTGGGTGCTGAATGAGCTCACACGTCTAATCGAACACGTTTAAAGAAGGCCCCATTGTGAAGACCTACTTTGAAAGCCTCTCACAACAAATAATGAATAATGATACAAAACAAACTGCTTTTAAGTTACCAAATAGAGGAGCAATGGTATTGAACAATAAAGAAACAAACCTAACTATACTAACAGAGACAAAAAGAAAACCTTAGGTATCTCTGAAAGTTACAAATTTTTCTTCAAAATGGACCATTCAGTTAGCTGTAGCATTCTTAGTTATCCAAATTGCTTAAATAAAATATATGGAATCACAAACTAAGAAAGAAAGACAATTCATTATAAGCAACAAAGGTTTCAAATAGAAATGTTTCTACTTTTCATGAAACTGCCAATCCTGAACAAATTCATGTTTGTTCTTCCTGAATATGTATATTTATTTATAGATTAAGACCTTTATACCCTCCTTTTTCTTGAAAAAAATAAACAAGATTTATCCATACACAATGAGGTCATGCAGAAATTTGTCATAAAACCATGTTATCATTGTTATTACTAAACCAAAATAGGTGAGACATCCAAACAATTATTTAATTAATAAGAGGTTTAATTGCCTGAATGTATGTTAACTGCTCCACTCAAGAATAGTCAGAGATTCCTTTGAAAAATTAAACTAATGTCTTCACAAAAATTCCACTTTTTTTTCCACAATTTTGAATTGACATTGGCCTTCCTTTCCACACCAATATAATGGGGACCTTTATTTTCTGAAAAGATGATTCCACACAGCCACCATTCTGCTTGATTTTTGGGCTTTGTAAAATGTCCTTTGGATTGTGACATATGACCTTTGTTATGCCTTCCAACATTTGTTCAATTAATCTGTGATGAGAATGTAGAAAGTGGTGATGACTCCTTAATTCCAGTCCATTTTCTCTCTCCTTTGTGTATTTAAGGCTCAACCCTCCTGAACATGTCTCTTGACCAGTGATGTCCTCAACTTGCTTTACATGTTATTATTCAAAAAATTAATGTTTCTTTAACCCCATGCCTGCGCTTGCATGAGGAGGTCATTTTTGCTTAGCGTGCCTGTACCAAACAGGATGAAATAGGCAGAGGCGGCTCGACCGGAGTTGAGATTACTCTGACCGGAGGCTTCAACAAGATTCTTTCACCCTACTTTTGGAGACGTTAGATCACTAGCTTAGGCAGCAACCACAGTGAAATTCTGGAGACTAAACAGAATATGTTCATGGAAAAATAGGTGTAATACACATGGATACTTCTGATTTAAATATGTATTGAAATAATTGAAGTTATGTAAAAGTAAAAAGCATCAGCTTTAGTGACATTTCATTGGCATTTCCACAATCAGCCCAAATATTGATCCACCCTGATGTTCATCTGAAGAGTCTTGAACATTGCATGATGATTTTTCTCACAATTATTCTTTCCCCCCTTCACCATTGAATGTTGAACAAACCTTTCCTTCAGTAATGAATCCTTTCAGTGTCTTGTGAAATATACTAGCCTCTATACCACACTGAATATGCTCACCAAGCTGAGTGATGCCTTCCATTTTAAGCAGGACTGTCATAGAGAAAAACCAGTTTTATGTTTATAAGAAGCCTTCATGAAATTAATAGCACCTGGGCATCACATTTTTGTACCAATCCATCTCCATGCCCTTCTCTCCATGTTTGCTCCTTCGCTAGCCACACACTGCTCAATGGGGTCTCCCTAGGTTGTTCTGAATGCCCAGATGGATTCTCGTTAGATTGATCAACCACTCGGCCTTTTATTTTAATTATTTTGTTGTTGCATCCTAGGACTTAAAACAGACTATACATCTTCCAAACTATTGTTTTAATGTTTTCAGCCATGTATTACCTCAATCAACACTAGATTAACTTTTTCTTTTCTTTCTTTCAATACTTAGCTCGTAACACACCCCCTGTCTTATTTCCTAGTCCTCTCTTCAATAGGTTAACATTTTTGCCTAATTTGTTCATCTCACTATCCTATTTACCATTTATATTCAGAAGTTGTCTATTTAACTTTATTTCTTTCTCCATTTGTTCATCCCAGCTTGCCACCACTCTCTTTGTCTTTCTGCCCTTCACTGTCTTCCTTTGTACCTTCATTTAGATTTCCATATGCTGTTATCGCTTCCTATGTAGCTATTTATTTATATTGTAGCGGTGGCTCACACCCAGCCCAGAGAGGAAAGCTTGGCAGGGGTCACATCTGAACTAAATGATACCAATGGGAGACATCGTTTTCTGTTATACCACAACAAGAGGTCCCATGCCTTTATGGACCTTCACCACAGGAGTCCTTGAGACCAGGCACCATCTTTAATTGACATGAAGAATGAGGTATCAGTATGAGAACATGAAGCCCAAAGAATATACCGGGGGGTGTGTTTTTCTCCCCAAGAGACCCAGAAGAAACCCGTGTCATCTAGGATTTGCATCCATTTGTTGGGGCACTCAGATGGAACATGTAAGGGGGTATGACCTGAGACTGACCACACACGGTGCTCACATGAACCCCTCGCAAACCTCTGTCACAACAGCAAACCAGGTTTTCTTCAGGACTTAGCTACTGGCAAGAGTTTTATGAATAGAAAACATGTGATTATTGTCACCTTGAGGCTTTTGCTGTGACCCTGTTGTAAGTCTTCATATTCCAACTCATCATTTCTACCTTTGAGAATTTTTCTGGTGCTACATGTCCCTATTACTTTCTTAAATATATATCAACTAGACAGTGAAGAATACTGATCAACAATGTCAGACCATGTTTTCATTTTAATATTGTGAGTCCAGATATCATATTTTATAATCGCCTAATAGTGGTTAACTGATAAAAGGAATAATAACCTCAATAATACCCAACCAAAATTATAGCCATGGCTGAAAACATTATTTCATCCCCTAGAAATATTCATCACATGTCATAATTATGTAACATGTGCACTGCTGCAACCAAATAGCTTTCAAAAAATAACTTTCAATAATTACGCCACAATATAACATTAATCTATTTATGTAACTACAATTAGCACATTTTTCAAGAACAAATCTCAACAAGTGGCACTTATAAGATGAATAACATATACATCCACAGATCAAGAGATATCTCCAAGTAAAATTAATTTAAATGCTCCAAATATGAAAATTCATCCATGACATCCAGAGCGAACTCAAAGAAAAAGTTCGGATTTGCCAAGAAGCCAAAATTCTAAGTGTGATGATGATCCAATACAAATAAAGCTGAGTCTATTTATAGACGTAGTAGGTCAAATTATTATCCAGCCTCATATTATAAAAATACTTTAAAATGCATGTCGAACTACAACTCAACAAGTGGTTATTCTTAGAATGAAATAATCAGTCCTACCCATGAAGCGAATTGATAATGTCAAAGTAGGCCATTTGAGGGTCATATTGATTCCTTTCAACAAGTATGAGAGAAATTACTAGCCCCTTAATGTGGGGCACCATCACTCACCAGGTTGAGGATACATGGTACCCAATGATTTTAACATTCAGTGTCTCAGAACTAGGGGCACACACATGCAGAGCTCATGCTTGCTTTTGCCCAAGTAAAATATATTAAATTTCCGACCATACTAGCATTTTATAATATTCTTTCTCCTCGAAAGGAAAACTCAAGTCACCTAACACCATACCAAGGATGCTTCATGAAAACAATTCAGGTTAATCAGTTATAATGGAAACCATGCCTTTTGTTGTATAATCAATTTTAAACATGTGTTCTCGAAGATGGCAAGGGGATATAGGATTGATGCAAGAGTGGAGATCAAATGGCACAATGTATCAACTATATTGTAACAAGGGCTACTGCTACCGTCAAGAGAGATCTCGAGAAATTTTATCTCCAACGGGGGTCACACACTTTTGGTGGGTAACATTATTTTTTTGCAAGATTACGACACTCACATATTTTGCGTGCCTCAACAAGCTCCTACATCATGAACTACCATCAAGTACAAGTATGGATCTTCTAATTCTTCAATCTTTTTCTCTATTTTCATTCATCTTTTTGATATTTCACATTGTAGTTATGGATTTGTATTACCGCCCAAAACCGTCCCTTTAAATGACAATGCCTTATATATATAACTTAGATCGTAGGGCTAATGGAAGGTACAAGATAGACCCTAGGGATAATGGAAGAGTGATAACTAGTGTAACCTTATTATCTTCTTCACACGTTGTAGGCTATGAACTTATCTACTAGTCTAGGCCATCGTGTCCTTAATCCAACGGTAATCGCATACCTATCTTCCGGATTTGTGGCCAGGATTGTATCCGATTGTGTCCCCGTACGTACACGATCGTGTCCCGATCCGACAGACACGACCGATAGAGAAAAGCCCTCCATGTGCCTTTAAAATGGTTGTTTGGCCTCTTATTTCCTCACTTTCAGGTATGCATGTATTTGTATTTGGCCTCTCTTTCACTTTGTGCATGCTTGAGGCGCCACCATGGAAGGAAACAGGGAACAAAATGCTCTAGATGCATTAACAAATATACAACAAAAAAAATTCGAACTTGCACTGCTGAATGTGTGAACTAAAAACAAAGGCACAACCTATACAACACCCTCACTCACACATGGGGTGTCACTTTGAGAATCTCTGCACCCGCTAAGTACATTCCGCTTTCTATTTTCAATGAGAAAAATAGACCCTTTTAATAGAGTACTATTAGTATTTTAAATATAGACGGAGGTTGAGCATGAATACCAATTGCACGTCATTAAGCAAAAAAGTCTTCATTGTATTCGGACACGACACCCCATGTGTATCAATGTATCATGTATCTTAAATCTCTATAAAACTTATATCTAGATGAAGATCTATGTTTGAATCAATGAATCTGAATTCTGTGTAAGAAATATCTTATATATATATATATATATATATATATATATATATATATATATATATATATATAAAATAATATATAACATGTCCCAGACATGTCTTGTTCCGAGGTCCACCGTGCCGGGAATTTGACACTCGAATCATGCGTGTCCATCGTGTCTCGTGTCCTTGTGTCGTGTGACTTAGGTTGTAGGCCAATTATTCTCTAACACAGGGGGAAATACATAAAAGAAACTAAGTCTAATGAATGTTAATAATTTGAAAGTGTTTTAGACTTCGTATTAATATGGTTTGTGATATTTCATGATCTTTATTGCAGATTTATGAAAATAGAAAACAAAAGTATGGGATTTTTTTATTTTTGAGAGTGGTTGAAAGGAAACAATAATGTTTAAACTAGAATTATGACTATGGGGTTTAAAAGCCAGATTTGGAGGGCTATTTGTTTAAGAATGATTGGGACCAACAAAGTTAAAAATTGCTTATTGTATCCTAATCCAACCCTATGTTGTTATCAATTGAAGCAAAAAATTTCTTTGAAATGGCCTACTAGGCCTAGTGCAAATCCTTAGTAGGAAGATATATACGTCATGGAAACAAGGGATTAGCCACCACTGTCACCTCAACAACCTTTTTCCAGTTATATAGTGGTATATTTCACCACAAGAAAGAATTCCTAGTATGTGGATCACCTAGAGTATATGCAACAAGGCAAGTTTAAACGATGTGGCATGGTATCGTTGAAACAAGTCTAGAATCAAAATGTAATTCTTCAAATCTTATATCAGCATAAAATTAAAGAAACTCACTGGTTTACTTTTTATTTTTGATGGTTATATTTTTCTATATATTATTTTATGTATATATTTTTCTATTCCCAAGGCTTTTTGGATAATAAAAATTAAGGAAAAATGCAGAATTTAGTAAAAAGAGATGTTTTTTTAGTGGAATAAAGAGTGTGCTTTATTTCCACTAGGGCCATGGGGTCAAATCGATGCCCCTCTTGAGTTAGTTTATCAATGATTGGGGATTATGGCTAGAGGTGGAACCCCAAAAGTTAAATGAGCTCACGCCTAATCAAGAACAAGTTTGGAAACAAGACCCTACTAGAAAGGTGTTAATTTCTGAACATATTCTATGCCATTTCAGATTAGGGCACACAATACTGAAGGAGATAGAACATATTAATAGATCGATGGAAGACAAGCCAAAACAGAGATAATGAATGGTGGCGTTACGGCGATCAACAGGATGCTTCTACCAGCAAAGTCTCCAATAGGTCATTCAGCCAAGCATGTCACACATAACCCCAGAACAACCCAAACAAAGAACACTCCATAAATACCCAACACCAAGAACGCAGCTCCATCACCATCAAGAGAGAAGAAAATCCTCCACACAATGTGTGTATAATGAACTCCAAGTCTCTCCAATATATAGGCATCTTTGGGGGTGTGTGACACGCTCTTTAAGACATTTAAGTCTATTATATTCCAGGCCGACCTAGCACATAAGTGGAATAAATTCAAAGTACATGTTCTGCTCATCCGATCGATCTGATCTTTAGATCAATCCTACACCTCTCTGAAGAGGAATCCAATAAAAATATTGTGATCGTCATCTGAGCAGCACTACCCGGAGTTTGGACCTAGTTGTCGAATTTTAACACTCCCTCTCAACTAGGGAGAACTCCGTCCACAAGTGCAATCCAAACATCGTGCGTCATCCCGCCGTAACTTGCTTTGCTGGCCTCTTTATTTTATAACAGAAGTGGGTCAGTCACAAAGACATCATACCCGGCTGACAAATTTAGCTCAGAGGTCCGAAACCTCTATAGGACTCACAAAGATTCTCATACCAACCCGAAGTTGGTTTACCTGACCAGAAGTCAGTTGGAGGTCCGAAACCTCACTAGGACTCAAGAGAGTCATATACTAACCCGAAGTTAGTTTCACTGACCCGAAGTCAGTTGGAGGTCCGAAACCTCGCTAGACTTGATCCAGATCAAGTGGTTGGACACGTGCCATCCTAGACATAGAGAGTACGACAATCTCCGATGCGTCCATCGGTCTTGCTATGATCTCTATTCACATTTCCCACTTCATTGGCCAAATGAGAGGTACTTCCCATGAGTCCGAAACTCCATGGGTAGGATGCATACGGGGCACAGATCAGAGAGAGGTAAACCATCTCAATATCATCACGGTGGGGTAGAAGCACACCAACTAGGTTCGGTAAGCCTAGCCCTGTGGTTGCTTATAGCACCAAAGCTATCCCCAAAACCCCCTTGGAGCTCCCAGAGCTCATCGTCCAACAGGACCCTCAGAATAGGGTCATTCCATGATTCCAAGATTCTCACGGAAGGTTAGGAACATGACCTTCTCCAAGGGCATTGTGAGAATATCTGTGACCTGCTCATCAGTTCCTATATGATTGAGCCTTATGGCACTTCGCTGTACCATATGTCGGATAAAGTGGTACCGGCCATCAACATGCTTGGACCAATCGTGGAACCCAGGATTCTATGACAAATGAATCCCCCTCTGGTTATCTCAAAGGATAACGGTGGCATCTAACACATGCTCGAATAGCTCACTGAAGAGCTTTCGCATTCAAGTGACTTCACAATGGGTCCTACATGCTGCAATGTATTCAGCCTTAGCGGTGCTCAAGGCTACCGATTTCAGTTTTCTGCCCGAAGCAGATCTACGTGTGAAGTAGCATCCAGATGTGCTCTTGCGATCCACCACACTGCCAGCCCAATCGGCATTAGTATATCCATGGAGTGTCATACTCCCGGCAATGTATCTCAGCCCATGGTCTATCGTGCCTCAGAGATATCTCAAGAGATTCTTGGCACCAACCTAGTGAATGTTATGATCAACCATGTGTTGACTCAAAGTGTTCACTATACAGCATACGTCCGGACGGGTGTTCACTAAGAACAACAGAGCCCCTACGAGTTGATGATACTTAGTAGGATTTGATAACACGGGTCCAGCAGCGCTGCCACTCAACTTCTTAAAGTTGAGTTCCATTGGTGTCGATACAGACTTATAGTCCACCATACCAGAAGCTTCACAATGTATTTTCCTTGAGAAAGAAAAAAAAACCTCGCTAGGTCTCTGCTAGACCTCCAGGCCTAGGTATCAATCCTAGGTCTTTCATCTCGAACTCAGCAGCGAGCTCCCTCTTACACTGATGAATGAGAGGGTCAACACCTGTCAGGAAGAGGTCATTCACATACAGCACTAGAATGAGAGGCTTCTTTCTATCAACTTTGAAGTAATTAACATTACTATGAGTGAAGCCCAGCTTCGCCAGGTAGCTATCTATCCTCTCGTACCAAGCTCTGGGTGCTTGCTTCAGCCCATAGAGGGCTTTCTTCAACCTGTAGACATGGGTGTCTCGATCCTGGACTTCGATCCCCAGAGGTTGCTCTACATACACCTCTTCCTTTACCACACAATGTCAAAAAACGATCTTTCCATCCATCTGATGAAGCTTCCATCCTTGCGTATCAACACGGGAAATAATAGATTATAGGTGATATAATAATCAGTGCCTTCCTAGAGAAGTCTCAGGTAACACATTTTCCCATCAGATCCATGCTTGATCTTATATCGAGGTGACAACAGCTATGTTCTATGGTCTAGGAACCATATCCCAGACATCACTCTCGCATCCTAGCAGATTTGATGCTTTACAACTTCTTCAAATGATCTAGGCTCATATTGTACTCATGGCAGCTAGATACCTCTGGTATTTATATGGCTTCTTGGTTTTCTTCCGAATTCCCTCTCTGAAGCCATATGTCTTTGAGCCATGAGGATCTTCATTTGATCAACAATGATATTAGCTCAGGAGCATATATAGATGTATTCTCCCTCTTAATGCCAGCTTCTCTCTTGAGAGAAGACATCTATTTTAAATGAGAGCATCCCATACACCAACTTGGAAAAGGGGTTTTATTCTCCCACAGTCAAAGCTATCCAAATAGGCTTTGCTGATCATGGTTCAAGACTCCAACAACGTGACTGAAGGCTGCAAAGACTTCTCAGTTCACACTTCAAGTTTATCATTACGCTATAATGTAAGACTGATACAAATTACTGCTATGATGAATTATATAAACATGGGTGACTGTTTATGTCACTGTCTTAATGACAGTGACATAGAATGACAGATTTAGCTCCTCAAATTGAGATGAAAGCTCATCTTTTAATGGCACAGAGAGGATCAGAAATCAATGGTTCTTCCAGCAAGGAGAAAGGAGACCCCTTTCTACTAAAATAGTCGGCTCCTCTTTATCACAACAACTTGCCTCTGGTTATTTGCAGCAGTGAACACATGATGAAGAACAGGCAGGACTTCTGGCTATGAGAACACGACACTTTTCAGCTCGTAAATTCAATCTTTTGAAGCTACAGCACTAGGTATGCCAAGAAATTCGATGACAATAGAGTTTGGCACTGGTAAATACACATAAGTTTCTCATGTCTTTGTTACAGACATTCAAGGACCCGCTTGACAAGCACCGTTATACTAGCAACTCAGCATACCCAGAATGTTTCTTTTTTAAGACTAGCAGGCACAGGATGAAATCAACATCATTTACGTCTAGCAAGGAAGGACCTGCGATTCATATGTTCCCCAGACCTGATCTCGGTCTTCTGGAAAGTATGGCAGTTCAAACACGTAGGTATTTGAGACCCGCAAAACTACAGACTAAGCTCGTTCCCTGCTCTAATTAATGTCTTTCTTCGTATAAGTCATTTTGCTTTACCAACAACTCGTCCAAGTTCCGTAAGCAACATTTCTTACCCACATAACAACTACACAGTTTCTCTGAGATAACATTGTTCTGGGCTGCCACAATGTACAACCACGCTACCATCATGGTATAGTCCGGCACAACTATGTTCTGCTCAATGTCGGTCTTGGGAGGTGAAATTTGAAATTGAATGACCGCGATCTTAGCATTCTCAACGCTAGTTGGCCCTTCGGTAGTATGACTGACCTTTTTATCAAAGACCAAACCCTCGACCATTTCCATATCATCAATAGTCCCACTCAATTTCTTGATAACCCTAATGTCTCTCAAATCCACGATATCGGGCTTCGCAGGATCCATAACATTCAAGACAACGTCAACAGCTAAAGGAGTGAGAAGGGAAGATGACTTCTCGCACTTTTCACCAGGGACACTCGATCCCTCAGCTGCACTGGCACCGACATTGCTGTCAAGACCTCGACGGCCTTTTCCGAAGGCTTCCAAGATGATAGTCGAGTGAACCCCCTTGTCGAGCAAGTTCATGCACAACTTCAAGATCGCCCCCGCAACGACCACGACCGTCATAGTACCATTGCCGGCCACAATGTCCTGGGACTTGGAAAGCTCCACCAACATCTTTGCAGCGGGTTGCAATACCTACAACTTATACAAGATCGTGGCACCGTCATTGGTAATGATGACGTCACCTGTAGCTGTGCAGAGCATCTTGTCCATGCCCTTGGGAGCCAAGTTGGTTTGCACATCGTCGGCCACAGCCTTCGCGGACACGATGTTGGCCTGACGGACATCATCCTTGTGCTTGTTATCGACGTATTTCTCTGTCTTCGCTGGGCCTCGTGGCTGCGTAATAGTCATCATTCATTACTCAATCAGCCACCAGAGCCCACAGAAATTGAAACACCACAGGAAGCAGATTCATTACTGAATTCACTGGAGCCCACAGAATGTTTACCTTAGCACAGAATGACTGCAGATGTGTAGAACCCTTCGCTGTATTATCACAATGGTCTCGGTTTGTCACAGATCACTTCAGGATAGGCACGACCTGTCACAGAATTACTCCGGACACCAAATAATAAGATGACTCATCGTATCGTCACAGAAATTTTGATGTCGATCTTGTCAGAATAACTCCAGGAACTCGTATGAGGAATTTCTCAGGGAGACGATTGCCTCGGACGACTGCAAGGAGTGCATTTGTATTTAGACAGCTTCAGAAAAACCCATTAATCTGCTCAGATGGTGACATAAGAGTTCAGACTCCTGCTCACACTGTGTAGAGAAGCTATCTGTCTGCAAATTTAGCCACAGAAAAATTGCTAAAGATTGATGTTAGCCCAGAATAAACATTAAAGAACCAACAGAGATCCTCGCTGTTTTTCAATTGATACTCCTGTGCCCAGAACAAGGATTAATGCCAACAGACAAATTCGATGTCCTTCCGAGAATTACTCTTGTGCTAGGCTAGAATAGAATCAGTAAAGAATTCCATTGCCTTTTTGTAGCTGCGTCTAGGGCACAAGAGAAGTTCTTCTTCACCAAGTCTTTTTCTAGAGGTAACATTGCACAAAATGCAATTCAACGTAAATTGGGCATTGTCTTCCCTTTAAAGCTCTGATACCATGTTAATTTCTGAACATGTTCTATGCCATTTCAGATTAGGGCACACAATATTGAAGGAGATAGAACATACTAATAGATCGATGAAAGACAAGCCAAAACAGAGATAATGAATGGTGGCATTACGACGATTAGCAGGATGCTTCTACCAGCAAAGTCTCCAATAGGTCATGCAGCTAAGCGTGTCACACATAACCCCAGAACAACCCAAACAAAGAACTCAAACAATACGCAACACCACGAACGCAGTTCCATCGCCATCAAGAGAGAAGAAAATCCTCCACACAAATGTGTGTATAATGAACTCAAGTCTCTCCATTATATAGGCATCTTTGGGTGTGTGTGACATGCTCTTTAAGACATTTAAGTCTATATTATATTCCAGGCCGACCTAGCACATA
Source organism: Pinus albicaulis (assembly GCA_034641835.2). Taxonomy (NCBI): domain Eukaryota; kingdom Viridiplantae; phylum Streptophyta; class Pinopsida; order Pinales; family Pinaceae; genus Pinus; species Pinus albicaulis. Next base: position 892,786,636 of record CM076575.1, read on the forward strand.
AGTGGAATAAATTCAAAGTACATGTTCTGCTCATCTAATCGAGATGATTTTTAGATCAATCTTACACCTCTCCAAAAGAGGAATCTAATAAAAATATTGGGATCGTCCATCCCGAGAGCAGCACAACCCGGAGTTTGGACGTAGTTGTCAGAGTTTTAACAGTTACACCTTCAAAAAATGCTGAAACTGCTTCATAAATTTCTGAGGCCCTACTCGGCCCTCCTTTAGCAACACAGTCTGTGATAGTTCTGAGGCCCTGTTTGAGGGTTTAGGAGAAGCTTCATGCACAGGTGTGGCCTTTTTTTTCTAGCAAGATTTCGACCCCTTTTCTTAGTCTCTGATTTTTCGGCCAACACTTTGTGACATGAATGGGGCATTGCTATACGTCTAAAAGGAGACTGAGGCTAAAGCAGGAATTCACCTATAACATCTTTTGAAGACTGAATTAGCTGAGAGCATTTTGTTTTGTTTTATCTGTCGGTGATTCTCACTCTTCAAAAGGGACGGATCCATGAAGTATTCTGGCAATTTTGGAGGGCCATAAGAGACCGGGTTTTTTCTGAGTAAGAGGATCATCTTCCATCTCTGAGTTTCTGTGGATTTGCACTGAAGCATAGTATTTGCAGACTGCTGAGAGGGTTTTGGCTGAGCAAGACGATGCAATGTGACCCTGAGATATAGCCCAGTCCTTATACAAGTAGTATATGTATCTTCTTTGTGACCTTATGAGGCATCCATCTGAGCTCATCTGACGCGTGTTCTCATCATCTATTTTGATCAGAATTTCAGCCTAATTCCTATGAATAACAGTGACATTTTTCAGGCATAGAAATCTTCTTTTAATGACAGAATCTGATACCAACTTGACTCAGCATTATTGCTAAGACTTGTTCAATCCTTTTGTATCACTTTTGTGATAGATCTGAGCTGTTGATGAGGAGCTCATACATCATTGTGTTGCATTCTGGCATTCTGAAAGGGGTTCTTACAGTAGCATAAACTATACACTTATTTGAAGGTACATTGAACCCTATTTGGACTCACTCTCTTGACAACTGATCTGTGACAAATTGCTGTGGTGAAATCCTTGGAGTTTTGAAACTGTAAAGAAAATGTTATAAGCCTAATCTGTGTCCTTCAGAGGATATGTATAGGTAGATATAAGTGAGGCCCAGCAATTGTCTTGAAGTCTCTGAATTGTTATTCATTGCACTTTTGTGGCAGCCTCACTTTCTCTACAGAGTTACTCTTAGCAGACCTTATTATTAATGTGGACACTGTTTTCAGTGTGTCTCTAAAAGATTTCTTAAGATGAAGATTAATATGCTATAAGGATATTGATTAGATTCAGATCCCCTTGTGAAGAGGCTCTATCTACAGCAGAGAAAATCAAGGACAAGATAAGAGCAGAGAAGGTAAAGATTGAAGACATCAGTAGTATCTTTTCAGAGACTCCAAGCAGCTAGCAATTCTGAGAGTCATCAACAGCTACAACAGTGGTAGGGGACTAAGAATTACATAGAGAAGGAATATTTGAATTAAAGTCTGTGCATTTCAGTTACATTGTTATACCATTTACGCAGCAGTTTTGAAAGAACTCTGATTTTCATTGAATAACTGAAGTACACACATTAACAGAAAAGAATTTATAGAATATCATTGTAAGTGGGTCATTGTCCCTAGTACGAGAACCCACAAACTGTTTCTCTGTTTTTATAATCATATTCAGGAGTGGTTAGAGTGGTGCAAGGCAGGAGAGTGAAATCTTCTATCAGGTTGAAGCCTAAAAATAATTCAGGGTGGCAGGTGTAGTGCTAGGGCAAGATTCGGAGCTTGCAAGGTGATGGAGCATCCTATCAATTCTAGCTGAAAAAACCAGGGTGTTGGACCTTCCTTCCATCTGGAGCAAGTAAAACCAAGGTGCAGGGAGCATCCTTTCAGGGAGTTCAGGGTTACACTAATAAACTTGAATGCTTTTCTATAGTACTAGGGAGTTGGGGCTCCCCATTCAGATGGAGCTGAAGTATTTTTGTACCCACAGAAAATATTAGAAATACGTTCAGTGTTTTTTTTCCCGAAGGGTTTCCACCCTAAAAATATGTTGTGTACTGCTCTTGATGATGTGTATTACATGATATCATAGTTTTCATGCTCTAAAAATTTTATAATTAACATAATTGTAAATGAAATATTGATTCATTCCCCTCTCAATATTTCCAACACTCTAAGGTTTTATATGGCCTCCGGATATCCTTGTTGCACGGCAATACTATCAAAGAAATCCTTGGGGAGATCAATATTGCGGTGCAGAGTTGAGCTTCAAGGATTGAGAGTTGTCATTGCAAGCTGATCATTGTCTCATACGATATAATACGAACGAGAGGATGGGTTTTCTCGGATTGGGTTCTCCCAATATAAATATTGTGTTCCATTGTGATTGAATGCTTGCATGTGTTTCTATTGTATGTTTTTCCCTTTACGCTAGATTGAGTAGAAGAAATTTGTGTCTATTGTTTTCAATGCTGAATTCATTAGCAGCAAATTTCGAGCTATTTCTACATGGTATCGAGAGCTCTTAGGAACAGATATAAGGTTACATAGCACTTATGGCGAAGTGATGGATTCACATAGCATGGTGGGAAAGAATAGGTCTTCGAGATCGGAGTTCCAGCAAAAGAAAGCGAAGTCTTCAAGATTCGGAGGGCTCGATTCTGACGGCGGAGAACTTGGTAGAGTTGATGACATATCCCGGTGGACAAGGTTCTTCTAGAGACACCTTCCTCGCTAGGAGGGATTGTTGAAAATAATGGCGAGAAAAGGGTTCATGATTTTGTGCCTTAATCATAGGAGCCCAAATGAGTTCCCTTCTTGGGCATGACTCGTGTTCCTAAAAAATTAGAGTTTCAATCAACATTATGACAAGTTAAGATGTAGTTAATTAATGTGTTAAAATTGAAAGTCAAGTTATTGATTTTCTAGTATGATTTGTTTGAGGAAAAAACACAAGTGGATTGAGTTTCAAAGTGGTTCACACATGCTAACTCAATCAATCACATAATCATTCCTTAATTAGAAAACTCACTAATTTTAATCATTTGAATTGCCTTTAAAGGGAGTAACAAAGGCACAAGTTTAATCATTGTTTTGGTGAGCACGAGTTGGTGAGACCAAGCAATAGGAAGCACGAGTTTGTGCATGGGGCTTGTGAGAGGAAGAGTGTGCAAGAGAAGCTTGTGCATAGGTTGATAGAGAGCAGCGAGAGATCAGTAGTCTTGTAAGGGTTTCAAGCTTAGAACAAGCACGAAAGAGACAAGTGTGTCTTCAGTTGAAAGCTTGATTGTATTTTTGTAGCGAGATCAATTTCTCGGTTCTCTATCAATAAAATTCTCAAACAAACGAGAGGGTTTTTCCTAGTTGGGTTCACTAGACAATTTTGTGTTTTTTTTGAATTAGCGTAACTATGCTTTTATTTATGTTCCTATTACTACTACATCTAGTAGAGAAATTTGTGTTTATGTGAGAAAATTTATTTCAAATTGCTCATATTAGCGAGATCGAGGATATTCGTGGATTTTTCCTACGAGAAGTTTCAATAACAAGGGTTCTAGTGGTTGCCTCAAAATCATTCCTCTTGCTAGGCATTCTTTCCATTTTCATCCTTAATTTACCTCTTGCCCTAGGATAAAACCCTAGTTTGGTTAAAGCTTCAACTAGGGGGCTTGATGGAAGGCTTCATGTGCCTTTTCCTTGTTGATACTCATTATTGGAAACATTTTCTTTTACACCTTGACCTAGGGACATCCCCTTTTCCATTGCATTACTCAAACCCTAGATCTAGTATGCCCTATTTTTGGCTTGTTTAAAGGGAAGTGCATTGCTTCTTTTCAAGCTTTGCTTGAGCCTTGATCCTTAAGTTGAGTCCTCCCTTATAAACCTTTTGAGTAGGGGATGAAGGAATGAGTAGAAAGACGCAAGTGTGAGCAAACTCGGCTTGCCTTAAATCCCCTCAACTCATGCTCCAAGTGGCCATGCATAAGAGCTAACTCGACCTCTAGGTGGCGATGGCTTCGGCCCCATGTGAACCTTGGGTGGGACTTGTGCTAACTCCCTCTTATTTGCTTATTCACTACTTTCTTTTAAGTGCTTGAGAGAGTTAGTAGACTAGAAACATGTTCCGGCATGTTCCCCGGTTTATTAATTACTTGATTTATCATGTTTTTCTCACTTTTAGGAGTAAAAGTGATTTTTCATGAAGGAAAATTAATATTTTCCACCCCAATGTGGGTATTACGATAATGTTGGTACCATAAACATGGAAAATCAAGAAATCACATGCCATACAAAATCTTCTTAGTGCCACTTTTTTATTTGTTACATAAAAATTGATTAAAAATTCTGCAGTCTTGTAGACAAATTTTAATTATTAAAAAAATCTACTAAAACCTAATGCAATTCCATGAATCTCAAGATAATGCCTAGCATGGTAATATACGATTGACGATAGACTTAGGGAAACCACTCAATGCTGCAATTATTAAGACGCACTTCAATTTTGGAGGTTGTGAGTGAAAAACTCAATTAATTAATTTGTTCGAAATGCTTGAGAGGGGGGTGAATTAATATTTATTTCCAATTGTTATTTTTACACGAGTTAGATCAATTGTATTTAGAGCACAAATGAACAATAAGAATAAATGCTTTTATTAATATTCATAAATTAAGTACAATATTTGTGTAGGGCTCCAACCCTAGATGAAGACACCCAATCTTCAATCTCCCGAGGCTCCAGCTTGTATTATGCCAAGCTGCTTAGACTTGGACTTCCCAAGGCTCCAACCTTGTCGGTTTGAGGCACCAACCTCTAGGGCTCCAAACCTATCTCTAGTACGGGGCTCCAACTTGGTTTCTTGAGGACTCCTATCCTCTAGGGGCTCCAACCCATCTTCCAAGGAACCAGAGCCTTGTCATACATATGAGGCTCCAACACTGCAGCTTCACTATACGTCAAAATATCATTGGTTATTCTTCCACATGGCTCCCAAAGTCTTCCTTAATGAGCCACGACAATCTTCAGCCAATGCCTTCACTTAGTCTCCATGTCACATCATCAATGACAACCTATTCTTCTTAGAGAGGTGTCACCCTTTGCTCTTCATCGTGCCCGAAACACTTTCTCCTAGAGTGCACCTCATAATGGCTTCAATGCATCATGGTCTTCAAGGCAGAGTCTACAAGAATTCTCTCCAATACTGCCTTTCCAAAACTTCAAGTCTTAACTTTAGCAAGCACTTCACATGGATTTGCTCAATAATGTATGTCTTCAAGATTTGCTTCTACAAGCTTACTAGATGCTACTCTTCAACAACAACTTCAGTAAGATCTTTGCCTTGACAAGGATTTCAACCTTGCTCCAAAGAGTGTGCACAAAAACTGTTCTAGGAGCTAAGATAAAACTTTATAAACAATGCACCCTTCAAGACTGTGTTGTAAACACCTTCTACGGGAAGCTCCACAATGTCAAGATGGCCTCCCAGAGTACTGCTTCAACCATGCACTGGGGACTTGCCTCAACAAGGTGTCAACTCTTCAATGTCTGCTGCCAAAGGGGCTTCTACAATTTTTCTCCAAAGATGACGATCAACTCCTACAAAGCATAGAAGGTATTTTTCATAAAGCTACTTCAAATAAGATTATATGAGAGGCTACATCATTTATGCTTGAACATTGCGGCACAAAGGCTTTCAAGGCTACCTTTTATCTCTTACTTGCTTGAGGATGACAATATGTACTTATTGAGCGAGAACCTTTACTTCAAATGATGAAATACAACAACATTTTGTTGCGGCCTCGAGATCAATCTATTAACCCATAGATTCGAACTTCAAATTCACGAGCGTTATGCCACTAATTCAGAGGTATAATATATATTCACCACGAAAAAGTCTCTTGAGGCTGCAATCTGGAAAACCCACACAAGTCCAATGGTGCTGACCCTTAACTCCAAACCATACAATAATAAAGGTCACGAGATCCTGTACCTATCTCTTGTCCAAGGCTACTTAAAGCAGGTCCAAGTCTTGTAGCTATCACTCCAACGGATCTGAGGTTTGGTTCAGAGGTATGCAACTTCAGGTCTGCACAGTCAGAAGTTTAAGGGTATAATCGGATCCTTTGCAATAATCAGATTTAGACCCAAAACTTATTTAACTTTCGTTCATGTGCCTTATCTTTTCCTTTATCCAAAGGCTACTTTGTGGTACTTACTGTGATAATAGTTGAGGGTGGATGATTGAGCATTCTGAATGAGTTCACCAAACCTATATATATGAAGTATTTTTTGCAAGCCAAGATGAAGAGACACGTCATTGTATGGGCCAGGCGACTTGAAAGACAAGGTGCGGGTTGGCTCCTTGTCAAAAAAAATATTTTTAACTTGAGAAAATTCAATATCTCACAAACTATTTGGAATTTTTGGGAGCAAATAAGGGCTCATTGGAAAGAGGAAAAAATCCTCTTTAAGATGGTCTAGAGTCCCATTGAGAAAAGATGTCTCTAAGGGTGGAAAATTTTATGTTTTCTTTGGAGACCGCATCTTTAAATTTTATGCATAAAAATTTTAGGACGGCATGAGAAATGTTTGGGACGGTATGACTTCTCTAGTTGTTTGGCTTCTTCATCTACATCATAGGAACATGTAGGACATCCACGTCATCATGATAGTGTCCGGCAATGAGTGTATCATCCATGTCATCACCCTAATTGTCTGCAGTGATATGTTATAGTGCAACGTCATTAGGATAACTTCAAAATAGTATTCCAACCATCGGATGATATCTTCCACGTTATCATCTAGTCTTTTCAACCTTCATCAAGTGCAAAACATACATCATTAGTGGTCGTTAATTTAGTGTATGACTCCATATGTCATCAAGAGTTAAGAGTCTAGATCATCGAGGTACATGCAACATTATAGCTAGTTCAAGGACTTCTTGCGACTTCTTCATTAGTGGTTTGACATCTTCATGGGTTGACCTCTTCGTTGATGGCATCCTTGTCAAACAAGAGTCATGACATTATCATACGGTACTAGGCATCTCAGCAACAATATTGACATCTCGGTCAATGCCATATTGACATCAATGACAACCTTGATTAACATATTTATCACCGAAAAGAAAAAGTTAATTAATTAAGTGAAAAAAAAACACTTTCGAAAGCAACTTCTTTAGTAACCGAGGGCCCCAGGGCCTAAATCTTTTACATAAGTTCGTCATGCTAGTGACATGTTTACTACTAACCTCCCCCATGGGGATACGGGAATTTGCATCGAGGAAGAAGATAGAAGAATAGCGAGAGAGAGGAGCAAAATTTCCCATATTGGTCTTCTAAACTTGGAAAATTTGACTAGTGCCTTATCCATACGGCTTACGCCGCTTTTCCTTTTTTTAAATGTTGATTTGATGCCGGGTTATTTGTGCCGTTAGGGTGTCGATTCTAGGGACAAAAAAGGATGAAAAAGTTGAGGGGTTGGGAGTGGAAGGTGATCTTTGAAGCCGAAGAAAGCACTCTCACTTACCCCCGGTCTTGAGCTCCCTACTAAGTTGCTTTTTCATTACGCATGCAGTGTCTTTGCCATCTTCTTTATCCATCGAGGATTTAATGGCACATCGGATAATTTTCACGGAGATGGATTTGGGCAAAGTTCTATATATTGCCACGAATTTGCCCTATATGGAATTTTTAATGCTGACTGACACCCCACGACATATGCTTTCCACACTAACTTGCAAGTCAAATACGTTCTAGTGACACCTCCAATTTCGGGTATAGGATCGAGTTCACCATCTTGCATAGAAAAGGATCCAAATTCCTTGGCATTTTCGTTTGAAACTTTTTGATGTTTGAACTTTGAACTTGCACAAAACAAAAAATTTTTTAAAAATTAAAAATTGCCCATCCCACATAAATTAAAATCACTAAATAGTAAACAAGAGGTTAGAATTTTTTTTATTTGAATTTTCAATTTTGATTCTTGAAAGTTGGAAGCTGTTGAAATTTTAAAATTTAATTCAATCTAGGGATTCAACTTAGATTTTTAGAGACTTCCAAGTCATCGACTCGATTTCTAAAACTTACAAGATGAATTTAATTAAATTAATTTTAAATTTTAATATTTATTATTTATATATGTTGGTTCAAGTTGCGGGTTGAAGGAAAAATTTGGAGAAAGTTAGAAACGAGTTCTAAACTTAATAACGAGAGGTTGTACAAATTTAAAACTTAATTACCATTGCAATTAATGCTTGCGACATAGACGGGGAATGCTTGAGATCAAGCATATTGTGAGGGGATCATATTGTGGAGATTTGTATTGACTCTTGAGAGGCTACTCTTTGAATATTTGTCACGGCATCCTCTAGAGAAGTTGGTCAAATATTCCATAGTACTGACCTTCTCTTAGACTACGGAAACAATCATTACCAACGGTTGGAAGGACGGCCAAAACTCACATGCTCGGCACCACTAGACATTCAACATTTCCACGATTGGAATAAATCTCACCAACTATGCTCATATCTTATTATCTACTCTCACACTGATGGCTTAAACGGTTAGATATCGAAGATCTCAAAACGGTATAAACTATAAAGTTCATAGAATTAGCATGGGGTTCCTCATTAATTCAAGGTGGTAAATGCGAGTATGGTTGCATATGGACGGGTAGAGGGTTCCCAAATATGCGGTATCACTTAAGCTCAAACGTTTCCAACACGTGAGGCCGTATCTGCATCTACTCCCAGGGAAAGGCTGGTTCCAGAATTCCAAGTTCTCCAACACATTCACGAGTTAGATTTATCATTTTTCAGCTCAACTTGGCATTTAAGGATGTGGTTAATATCGGTCGAGTTTTAAGTTGTATGAAGTTATGAACCTTCACATATTTGATAAGGATGTTCCGTCTGTAGCTACGTGCGGCGGCAGACACTACTGTACCGACTTCTAAACAGGGGATTTTGTTACGTTTAAAAATTAAAATCTACCAAAACATTTAATAACATATATATATATTATAATTTGTTTTATCATGTAACAAAATGAGCTTACACGGCGTAGCGGCCCAAACACGGCACCTCCCAATGCTGCCAAAGCTCGAGTGGTTGGAAGTCAATGAGTTGGAACTTGAATCTTCAACTCCAGGTCTCCCAACGCAAACCATAAATGAAATATAAACTCCTCTATTTGGACTCTCCCACCGAGTCTTAAACGGCAGTGACAAACAAATAACTCATAAAAATCGAAATTTTAAACGCCTTTTATTATCATAGATCAATGGCATCACGATTTTTTCCATCGACTCGGCAAAAAGTCGGGATTATAACGATTAAAAACACGACTTTTTCAGAGTTTCAAAAAAATCGGGAAAAAAGGCGGCCGATTTTATCGGGCGTACTACAAAAAATCGGGATTTTTTTGAAAAAGTCACGACTTTTTCCACACTAGTCGCATTATTCTTAAGTTTAGGGCTAGCATGCCATGGCCCTGCGTAGTCATCACATTTGAAGATGCCTAAATCTAGCACATGCAATTATACAAAAGGTGGCCATTCTGCATCAAGTAATGAAGAAAGGTTGATGTTGTTGTTCATTTTCCAATGACCTTATCCATATTTTTGCAATATCATGGGAGCGTCTTCAAGAATATCCCTTGGCATCTTCTCACTAACCCTTCCTTCGAGAGACATCACTAGCCTTTAATAATTTAGATCTTTGAGATGGTATCTTTAGAAAAAAGCGTACACTAGAACCAACACCTTTAGCCACTGCTTGATCAGACCATCCAAATCAAAGATTCAAGTACGAGTAGGAGGAAAATTTAAAAGCAAACTTTGATATTTATTACCCTTTTCTTTAATAAGTCAGCTCCCTTTTTCCTAGCCATCCCAAGGACTTGTTTCCATGTAGGGTTTTCCACCATAAATCCTTCAGTGACATTATGTCTGAAATAGCGGACATATTATACACGCCAACAATAGACACATTATTAATATCCCTATGACTTCTTTCAATAGTTTCAATCCAACTTTCCATGGAGAAAGTCATAACTTTTCCCCACATGTCGATTTGTTCATTCGAGTCCATGCAATTTCTCCTTCGGCAATTCAGGCAGAAAATGGGACAGTGGATTAACTCATAGAAGTCATGCGCAAAGGCACTGCTATAAGGAAAGGGCTTAGATCAATCAAGTTGAGTATATTCCACTAGGATTTGGTGGTCTCTGATCTTGAGGAGGACCTCCTTCTTCTACCACCAGAAACTTCCCACGAAGCTTGCATGTTTTTCTCTATCTTCTTAGTTATGCTTTGTGCAACCTTGCAGGAGGATTCTTGCGGTTCCTTACCCCCTCGGCTCATATGTTGATTCTCCATTGAATGCATCATTATAGTATATGAGAATGGAAGCATCACGGCGAGGCTTGATATCTGATGAGAGACTCTTGATTAGAACATTGAACACTTTTATTAAACTCTCCCATGGTTTCATTTTCATTCTTCATAATTCCACTTATGGCAAAGTGACTAACAAATCGTTGATCCTCTTTCATATCACCCACATCATTATTGAAGGCATCAATAATTTGCATGAAGGATTTGTGAAGTAGTTATTATTTTGCTGTTTCGATGAGGAACAATCCAATGCATCCTCTTCCAAAGATAAGACCAAAGAAAGCTTGATCTTTACTTCGTCATAATTGTTGTTGTTTTTGTACCACTTATTTTGTTGAAATTTGATACTTATGGGAGGACGGTGGTTCCCTAAGGCTTTGATCTTTGGCCTAGGGAAAAGTGTCCAAAGAATTTAATTTTTCTCCTAAAGTAACTTTATAATTTTTTTATAAAGTTAAATCTAATTTAAGTGACTTAAGTGATAAAGTTACTAAAGTGACTTTATAAAGTTATAAAGTCAAGTCTAATTTTAAAGTGACTTTAATAAAATTGACTATAAAATTAGAAAGGAAAAAAGTGACTTTGGAAATAAAAGACTAAGTGGGTCTTTATTAAAGTGGGAGTGAATTAAAAAAATAGAAAGTGAGATTTAAATGAGCATTTAATCTCGGCCCTAGATCTCAATCTATTTCAACCATTGGTTAGGGATTCCCCAAAAGTCACTTAGAGGTTAGGTTAAAGGAGGAAAAAGGAGGAAAAAGGTCATTCATTCTTTCATGGCTTGATTGGGGAGAAGGAGAGCAAGAGAACAGGAGATTTCGAGCGATGAGGAGGAGGAGCGGCTGACTTGGCACACATTCCAAGGCAATATTTCAGCAAAACCATCTGACGAGTTTACTGATTCAAAAGCGAATTGTATTCCAAAGCTGAAATCTATCTGCATGACTTGTAAGCACGTTTTCAAAGCGACCATACCATTTTTAGACACAATTTCGAGAGGATTCTTCATTTTTCTTCCACATACACGCTTTTCTCGACAGTAAATCTGACTGTCAAGTATTCTTGGCACAAAAATCGACGATTTCGATACGACGGCATTTATCATTTGCACGCATTCCCGAAAGGAGTCGTACGGCGGCATTTATTGATGTTTTGCATGCAAAAAGAGAGGCCGTCTGTGAGAAATTAATGCGTAATTTACGGGCACGTTTTTCAAAATCTGTACGGCATTTATTATTTAGTTGATTTTATACGCACATTTCGGCGGTGGTTAAGCACGAGAAAACGAGATAAGTTGTAAGTTTACTTGCTGATTTTTACGGAATATTTCTCTCCTTGTAAAAGGCATTTCGAAGTAAGAAGGAGCTCTCAAGCTGGTTTTCCCCAAGAGTTGTAGGGGTTTTTCCGGGGGTCACCTTGACCAAAAAAAATTGCGAGTTATGATGTGTTGAATGGCCATTTTATTCTTTCTTTGTTATTTTATTTACGCATTTTCGACGTACGAGAAAATTTCCGGGAATTGTGTTTTATTAAATTTATTTTCCGGTTTATTAAATGTATGGATACTGGGAAAGAGCATTTAGTATTTTGGAGTAATAAATTGAAAACTAGCCAAGGTGGAAAGCAGAATTTTCTCTGTGACATAGAGTTGAAGTTCCTAAGGTGCGACTTCACACTTATTGCATTATTTCCGTGAAAAGATGGCAACTATCTCAGGGCTTTGTCGGGAAGAGCGTGGGGATAACCAACAACATTAGAAAAATCGATGGGAACATACAAGATCATCCACTTTTGTACTTGACAGGTTATTTGCTTCGAAAAGTAATGGATATCGAGGGGATTGATTTGGGTCAGAGATTTACAAGGAGTCTATGAGAAGAAAGATTATTTAATCTCCTTCGGTAAACTCTTTTTTAGGTTCGGGAAGGGAGTTTTAATCAAACCAAGTGTATTTCTTCTCAAGTACAATACCTTGAAGAGCTTTCAGGACAATGGAGTCGCTAGGACATGAACCAAGCACACTAATAACTCAAAGTCACACATAAAATGAAAAGAAAAAATAAGAGCGAGGAAACAATGAGTACGTATTCAGACTCCAAAAATGATTTATCCCTAACAGCTGGCGCCAAAAAATGTTTCCACTAATCCCACCTACACTAACATAGAGAAAATATTTAATCCACTTGGTGTGGCCTGTGGGGGCAAGTCTCCGAGTTGAGTAGTTGTCACTCAATTCTCAACTCCTCCATCTAGGCTAACTCTGGCGAACGGGTGGGTAGTCCCTAAGAAAATAACTAATGCTTAGAGTAAGCTATGGCAAATAAAAAATGTTAATCTATGATTTGATTACT
>CM076575.1:892799530-892974761 GCA_034641835.2 Pinus albicaulis
CAGAAATCCATCCCTGCATATGGATGCTCCTCTATGAATATATTCTATCTTCGAAGCCAACTGAAGAATGTAGTGGAAAATGAGATCGATGAATACCCAACATGTCTAGCCATCAACTTGACCCACTGCAGCATTTGTGGATCTCTAGGACCAGCTAATCCCAACGTCACATGTTGTGGCTGCATCAATGGACTCGCTCCAAAAAAAAAGTGATCAAAATTGACCCATAACTGAAATTTTTGGTCTTACCACTTTTTACCTTGGTCATTTGTTCTTTCATCTGAAGGAGTGCTGCTTCAACCCAGTTGAACATGGTTGGCTCGGGACACTCAAGCGCATACTGCATGTATGATCTATTCATGACATGTAGTGTCACGCTGCCAGCTAGTTTTGCGATAGTGAATAGGAGAGTGTGCAAAGGCATATCACGAACATATTTGATATTTATCTTTCAATCTTTACTAGGCTCAGTTCCTGGTCAACAGAACTGTCAGATGTAGTCCTTCCCCGTTTCACCTCAATGCGCGGATCCTACAAGGGAAATGGAGGCACCATGTCTTGACAACCCTGTGAGAAAGTAAATGTCATCTACTAATATTGGGAGCACTTTGTCCCCAATGTAGAATGCATATATTTTCGATTCCCATGAATGGATCAAGAACTCTAATAATTCCATGTGTTGCCTCATTCCTGAAAATCAGAAGTATTTGAGTAACCCACAATCTCTGAGGACTTTCACAGTGCCATGATCATTTCGGGAAACCATATCCTGTTCTTCATTTTCCCTTTATCACCATGTAATCGACATTCTGATCCGATGAAAGTCTGAAATCAAACCATAGGCTAAGTTAGGATCCATTTCATGCAAAAAAATGGGAATACTTTGGGGAGAAACAAAGAAACAATTTTCTAAATTGTGCCCAACACACCCTTGAGTGAGAGACAAAGCATTGCAGAGGAACTAGGCTTCTTTCCAACCTCTATGCAATGCACTTTTCAACATTCAAGGCTGCGTTGGCCCTAGGGAATTGTCTATTTACCCTAGGGGCCTCAAAACCCTAAAAATTATGCATGAAATTGAAAAAGAATGTATTCAAAAGAAAGAGGAGGGTAAGATATTCTACCTAGTCTGGATGACATGAGAAATGATCCATAGAATCTGTCGCAATTAATTGCAAAATTTCGAGGGTAAAACAAGCTCGGAGCACTGAAATTAAAATGGTAAATGTGGAATGGTAAAAATGACTTGGTAATTTCTTATTTTAATAGTATTTTTGATTAATCAATGCATATTTAATGAATTGACTATGGTTTTTACCCATTTTTACTATTGAAACAAGTATGTTTAATCCATTTGATGGTGTTTTGAGCAGTTTTGCATCTGAATATAGTGAGTTAGTCATGCATGATCGTGAAATGCGATATTGACCACAAAGCATACTTTTATCATTTCTTTTTCGAGCTTTGTTAAACATGAAAAAGGAATTCAAAGCATAATTTTATCATCTTTTTTCGAGCTTTGTTAAACATGAAAAAAGAATTCAAAGTGCACTTTTATCTCTTTTTCTAGCTTTATTAAATGCGAAAAAGGAACCCCCCTGGAGTTCTCTTTAAGCTCTTTTCAGATTCTCTAAATATGAAAAGATTGTCGAGCACTTGTCATTTCGAGCTCGTTAAAGGAATTGAAACGACATCTAATCAATATAAGTTTAACCCTTTTCCGGACTAAGATAGATTATGTTTACGAAAAAGGAAAACCCTAGTCGAACATGGCTAGGAGGTTCTCTTAGGTATTATTTTATGCTTTTTCGGATCCGAGGGACTATTAAACGAAAAAAACTTGTGGATTTTTCTTTTCGTCCATTTTTTCAAACTCTCTAAATACGAAAAGGACCGAGTTTCACTATTGTTAGACTCGTTAAAGCATCAAATAGAGACAAACTTTCCCATCATGACAAGATCGAGTTTCACCTGAGGTATACTCGTTAAATCATTAAATAGCAATGGATTCACCCGAAGGGTGGAATTTTACATCAAGCGTATGTTATCCTCCTCAAGATTGTTAAAAAATAAAGAGGTACTGGACAACAATGACTGGGGAAAATTGGAAAGGGATAAATTTTTTTATGGTAGCAAGTCGCTCTTGAACATGGAACTTATTCACTTCATCTCCGTGATTTTTGGGTTGTGTAATATGATTGACAGAGTATCATACCTATGGCCTATATTACCATCCATCACTTCGGTTTCGGGTCAAATGATGCCAATTCATTCAGTGTCATTGATATTTTCAAGAGAAGTCACTCACTTATTCCTCATCCATTGCAATACTCATAAACCTTCATTTCATGACTTCCATCCCTAGCATTGCTTCATCAATCACATTCTATCTCCAAAATCATTACTCATGTTTCATTTCGTTCATGAGGGAAGCATCAATGCCCTCCTACGACGAGTAGCTTCCTATCGATGTCCTCTCATTATCCAAGAAGTTTAATTAGAAACGACCTTTCAGTACCTTGGATCTTTCTTACATCAACAAAAAGTTTCTCACTTTCGGCGCTAGGTTGACATCACAAGCCTTTGACTGAAAGGATTTGTATGGTGTTCGACATCAAATCATCTAGTCACACCATGCAAAATTTACTATAGCACCTTGAGATCCATTATCATCAACGATGGTTTGTCTCGCGTCTATTAACAACTCACATCATTGCTTGGTCATCAGACGGTGTATTCCCTGTTTGAAATCAGATCACATATTCACATGGTTAGAATCGTACTTTAAACGATCGAGTGAACGATATAGAAGACCCCAGATCTAGTTTCATCCATCCGGGCTACAATTTCAGGAGAAGTACCAAATCATCCCTACGATGGTCATTATTCATATGGTCATCCTATCGTGGGTCTATATCTGTAGACAGTCTATATCTGTAGACGACTTTCTGATGTTATGCTAGTTTATGTGTTGATAATGGGATATGCATCCCTCAGAAATTCATGTACAAGATGAACAAATATCATGATGTAATGTATTTTAATTGATTTAGGTCATTGTCTGCTTTAGTCCCTCCTCATCATGTCGTAAATAAAATCATTCAACATTTCATTTTTGACTTCATGCTTTAGGGGGAAACTATTACAGGTCGATTTGGGCATCATCCAAACACACAGATTAGTATTCATTAGGGTCTATAATACTCTAAATTGGTTGCTACATGCCCTAAACAAGTCATCACATTGATGGTCTTCCTTCATGAAAGTTTCACTGCTTAGATGCCAGTTGAAGTGCCCTATCAAGCCATCAACGCACCCCTAGACAATTGTAACTACTCTGTAGAGTATCTGAAACCATGCAAGGCTGCGTTGCAGAGGATCTAGGCCCACTTTAGAGTGTGTTGGTCTACTGGGAGTTATTTTTTCATTGGATTCGGGGAATCTCCCTGACTTCTAGAAGTTTTTATAGCTCTCACCTCATCCGAGAGCCTCGAATTTAGAACCCATGAAGTCATTAAAACTCTTATCCTCCTATTCCCATGAACAAGGAAAACTCTTCATCCATTTATAGGAAATCCATTTAATGATTCATTTATTTCAAATCACTTCCATTTACTTATAAATAGATCACTGAACATAGCGCACAAGAGAGAAAGAATTTGTGTTAAGTAGAGTTATGATGGTGAGATATCAACTCTTGAAGGTGTTGTGAATGTACTATGATGCTGCTGGATTACAGATTATCCGTATGTGATGAGGATGTAACTCAAGCTGGATGAGTGACAACGAATCTATCAACTGGTTGTACTCTTCCTTCTACTTCATAATAAAGACATTTTTTCCTTTCCTAATGCACGTGTCAATAATGTTATATGTGTATTTATGAATTTAATCGATTAAATTTGTTTAAATTTAATAGATCGTATTGCCTTTATGTGGCTTTTGTCTTCTGTTTATCATGGCAGGTTGTAATCAAGTGAGTTAAGTTGGATTGAGAGTGACGAAAGCGACGGAGGGAGGCAAGAGGAAGTGAACATATTACAAGTAGGTTTCTCTCCTTTTATTTATTCAGTTAAGTAAAAGGTCATACATATTTCTTTCTGTTTTTCTAAGTGACCCACCCACTTAGGGAAAGCATACTTATCCGTAGGTTTGTATTTCCAAAAAACACATACACCAAGAATAAGTCATGCAAGTTCCATCCATTTATTGTGATATTACTTCATATTGAATCACAATTGTCAATACTTCAACCATTGAATCAAAGTTAATGATGTGAGCATAGAATGCCAATAAAAGTCACTAAAATTTTGTCAAGAAAAATTATCAGTTTTCAAATCATATCATTAGACATCAGGTCAAATCCCAAATTTTCTAAATAGTGAGATCTATAGCCTAAAAAATATCTAAATTCAAAGTTCTAAGTCAATTTCATATAAAAAATCCAAACACTGCTTATCTATGTCAGTCTGCCAAATGGGCATTTTTACAGTTAATGCACTCTTTCACCTTGACATTCATTGACATTAATGGTGAGTTGTCTTGCACCGGTTAATGATATCCATCAATGGTCGATAATCAAGTGATTTATTTCTATGTTCGATTTCAATAAAATACATTCACATATATAGAATTGTGTTAGGTATGGGTGTATGGTTTGTGATTCTAACATCAATTTCAACAACATGCCAACAAAAAGGGGGATCCAATCCCCAATTGTAAATTATATCTCTTTAATTTCAGATGGTTTCAACATTCCTTCTTCCAAGTTTGTATGTAGCTTCAATTTCATAACAATATCCATATAACTCTATTATCATCAACATTTCGTTCCATTAGCCTAGGCTTCTTTGATCACAACACTAGTTCCAACGGTTTATACCTTGTACCACTCAAATTTGATCCTTAACAAGATTAATAATCATCAAAATAAGTGCATACAACTAAAAAAATTTTGATATAAAATGCTTTTAATTCACTTGATTTATAGGGATGAAGGAAAATTATTAATTTGCAACTTCTCTTATGCATGTTTTTTTCACTCTCCTTCTTACTTGATTCCATTCTTGCTACCTCATGCCCATTTTTTACTATTATCTAACCATTATGAAACAATGATTATTTCCCAATCCTTTTATCTCTGAAACTTTATGAGGAAATTTCAGTTTAGGAGTTATGAAAACTGAACCCTTATTCCAAAAATGAAAGTGAAATGCTAATGTTTTTAACAATGCCAGTGGAGGTAGTAAGTTTTGTTGTATCATCTAGGGTCAACTGTTTTGGTTTAACGATTGGGGTAAAATATGTTTTTGTAGCTAATGGATAAATTATTTCTTTGAATCATGAATATAAAGTGGTAGGGCATCAAATTTTGAGGAAGTGGGAAAATGGGTCACTTTTAAAGCTTTTTAGTGTTAATAATTGCAAAGCTCAAGAATCATAAAATATCTCTTTCTATCAACAACAAAAGTAATTTGTGCAATGTATTAAGTCTAGTTGTAATTTTATAATTAGATTAGCTTTGGAAAGTTGAATTTGAAGTAGCCTTGCCCTTTTCTTGAAACTTGGTGGTCATAAGGAATTATTTTGGAGATGGTGTGTCAAAGGAAAAGATCCTAAAAAGCTTTTAGTAATTTTGATGATGCATAAGGAGTCACATATCTGAATTAGATACATTCATATTTATAACAATACTTAGATATTTCTTTAGATGTTGTATTACTAGTTCAATTCAAGCACAAAAATATAGGTTGCTAAAGAACAAGACCAATTTTTCCTTTTTCATTCATGTTTCATCATCTCAGTCTTCCTCTAGAATCAACCCATTCGACCACCACAATGAGATCCAAAGCCTCATTTTTTGATTGGGGTTTATTAAAAGTTTAAAGTTTACTTCTCTTTTAATATATTTATGCATTTGAGTGTGTTTTTGTTTATAATTTGATCGACACTACAAACATGGTTAATTATTCTGTGGTGTTGGGTTTTGTAGTGGTGGTGACATTGGCTTGGAAATAATTGACATAGACTTGCCTTGAATCCTTACAGAACATGAGCGGGACCAAAAAATTTACTAGTTGTGTTGCAATGATTTTTGAGCACTTCGGTCCAATTGACACGTGAAAATTTTCCTGTCTCAATGAGGCCTTCTTTCTCTCCAAGAACTAGATATAAGTTATGAACCCAACTCACAAAATAGAAGAAAAGATAGATCAACGACTTAGAAATAAGCCTCTTCGAGGGGGAAACCTCCTCTACATTACATAAATGAACAATTATTGGATGACACAAATGAAAAAACCTCCTTTCTATATATAGGAGTCCATGGGGTCACAAGATAATCCTAGCTGACCTAACAATAATAATTTAAGGGCATAGAAATAACAATAGTGGGTTATTATGGGGCACAATAATAAAAATATGGAGACTGAATGGGTTCAAAAATAACAATAAGGAGACTACACTAAAAACAATAAGGGAATACACTATTTATATAGAGCCCTAACATGCCCCTCTCCTTCGAAAAAGTGATGTCCTCAACACTTGAGTAGTTCTGGATGCTTTTGTATAAAATTCTCATCCTCCCATGTGGAATCCTCAGTGGGTAAGTTCTTCCACTTGATGAGATACTCTTAAATTGATCGATTTCGTAGTTGTCGAGTTCTTATTTCCATGATTGCTTTAGGTTCCAATATGATTTTTCCTTCCTCATCAAGTTCTGGAAATATTGTTTGAACAAGAATTTTATCACCTATAACCTTCTTTGAGCAAAAAACATGGAAAACTGGGTGCACTCGGGAAGATGCGGGAAGCTCCAATGTGTATGCCATTGTACCAATATTTTGCAACACCTTTTAAGGACCATAGTACTTTTGCAATAATTTATTATCCTTCTGAGATTTCTTGAGGGAAATTTGTTTGTATGGTTGTAGTTGTAAAAATACCCAATCGCCTACCTCAAAAATTCTCTTGCTGCGATGTTGATTTGCCTATTGTATCATTCCATTCCATGCCAAATTTAGGTTATCCTTTAAAATTTGGAGAACTTGTTGTTGGTGCTCAATGTGATCTTCCACTACTTGAACCTTGGAATTTTCTCTTAAATATGATGTGATGGATGACAGATGATATCCATAAAGTGCCATAAATGGGGTAATTTTTGCTGCAGTGTGGAAGGAAGTGTTATACTGCCATTCAGGGAGAGGTAACCAATTGAACCATTGTGTTTTTTATCATATATAAAGCGATGAATATATCCTTCCAAAAATTTGTTCACTATCTCAGTTTTCCCATCACATTGAGGATGATAAGATTATGTAATATTCCAGAATTAACATGCGGCTAATTGGAATATTAAAATTTTCTTTTGTCATTTAGATAGATGAATAAGTGGGTAGGGAGACCCATAAATCTCTTTAGTAGGAATAAAATCCCTCTTAATGTGAAGAGGGATCATCTTGATAGCTCGATAAAACACCTCCATGTGTGAACAGGATCTAAAGCATGTGGACAAGGTCAATGTTGACCAAATCAACAACGCTGCTATGGAGAGAGTGGATCATTAATGGGAGACAACGCAATGTTAATAGGAGAAAGTCTCCATGAGAGTAGTGGCTTTAATGAGTGGGACCCAAGGTGAGAAGAGTCACAATGCATATAAGGAAGGGCAAGGAATCAATATAGGATATGCTAGACAATTATTGATTTTGATATTTTTAGATCTGGATTTGTCACGTGAAATTTCTATGCATGCTTTTGTTGTTTAGCAGGGTCTGTTGTACTGTTTAGTACAAGGGTGTTCCCGAGCGGGAATCCTACAATCATCCTCAAGGGACTTTGAGTGCCTACTCATGAGATATTATTGAGTTGTATAGTCCACATCTAGGCATCAGGCCAAGCTTCAGTCTTCAGCTACAATGCAGTTTCTGTTCAGAGTTGTGTTGTGTTGCAGTGGAGGATTGATAGGGCCAATTTATGAGATATTTTTTAGTGGCGGAATCATTCCTTCCATTGGGAGGCCAACAAGGAGGTAATTTGGAATTATTGCTACATTTGGAACTAGGCCAAGTCATTATCATCCCCTACAACGCAGTTTCAGTCTTTGACTGCGTTGTTTTAGGGAGGAGTTGCAGGGGTTTTTTTAGTGCATGATTTGGGGAGTTAGATCTTCAGTGGAGAGATCAACATTTCACCCAGCGAGTCTATTGGAGAAAAGCCACACATTTCTACATCAGATTCAGCCATATCTTCCCAGCTATTTTTCTGCAGTGAATCTTTAGTCCTAGGGTTGTAGTTCACCTTTGTATTTTTGGTGTATTTCCAGAGACCCTCTTGGGTTGTCTTGGAAAGTTGATATAGGGCCTTGATATTCATGCCTAGCATCTCTTGAGGCATATATCAGTTATTTTGTATCATTTTATATTCCCATGATGTAGCTATGTTCACTATGACTGCGTTGTAGCAGCTCTCTGGCATTTTGTATAGAAGCAACATCTCCCTTTTGAGAGTGTTTGATCATTGGAGGCTTGTTTGCCTATATCATATGATTTGTGCCTCATTCCTTTGTACTTATTTGCTACTGATATGATTAATATAATGGCTCCATATTGGTCTCACATCTTGATGTAATTTTATTCACTATTATTTCCATTATTGTGTTCAATATCGTTGCTTTTCCTATTTTGGGATATTACAGTGGTATCCGAGCATAATCTTGGCTCAGACTGTGGATCTCAGCCATTATGCTATCAGAAGAGTGAGAAGAATAAGAAGAGATAAAAAATTATGGAAGGAATGTGATTTTTCTCATCTCTTTGCAGATCTATAAAGGACCTCTCCAAGGAGGTCAAGAAAATGAGAATGGAGAGATGAAATGAGACCTCAATAGGGTTTCAAGATGAGGAAGGTCCATGCACTTCCTATCAGAAGAAGAGAAAACCAGTATTGCATAGATCTCTAAAGAAATACATTATGTCCACTTTCTTTGAAGAGGAAGGTGAAAGGCATGGAGGAAAATTAGATCATGAGATTCTAAGTGAGTATCTTGCAGAATATAAATCTCAATCAAGGGCTTTCAAGGAGAATCTAACTCTCCAACCGTTTATTTAGATCAAGGAAGAGAGGATACCTTGCAAAAATATAAGAAGAAGACATAATAGATTCCTATTGTGTACTTTTTATGGGTCATCCACATGCAAAGAAAGGTCTTGGAGAATAAAGTTAGACGCATTATTCCGGCTACATCCAGTAGTAGAAAGAGAAGTTGTTGAGATTCCAGCCCTGCACCTTGAGGGTGAAGCAAACATTTTGTGGTTCAGCCATTTGATTCATGCAAGAGTGACTGATTATGAAGATTTTACTCAAAGGTTGATCAAGAATATTGACAAGAATAAACCGAGGGAAAAGTAACTTCCATCGCCACTTGCTGCATGATTACTTGCATCAGGAGAAGGAACAATTTCATCCTTGTAAAGTGGTCTTGATCTCTTGAAATTCAGAGTCCCATGCATTATTCAGGAGATGCATGAGGAGGAGGAGACTTTTACCAGTGATGGTGCAGTAGTAGAGGAGCAGCCATTATCATCACCAACAGTTAGAGGAGTCATCACACCTGTAGGAGGAATCCTTGTAGCAGTACAAGATGTTCCTGAGGATCGACTTAAACAAGGTATGCAAAAAATTCCACCCCATGTTATTTTAGTACATCATATGGAGATTTGTTGGGACATGCCATTGGGGCAATTACATGACCTAGGGTCAAAGCACACTACTGATTTGGAGCAACATACTATCACTGCACAGAGGACCCTTGACTGGTTCAAGGAGGAGATATATATTCATCCGGGTATCTCATTGATGAGATGCACACAACACTTTGGGTTGGGGTGTATATTTTTGGAGGATAGGATGAGCATAATCCCAATCAATCCATTGCAGAACTATATGTTCAACATTGTGCATAATCATGAGATAGTAGATGCACCATCATGGAGATCAACAGAAATGATGATTTTGGGGCCCAACTATTATTGGGACATTCTCATGGCCATTACACTTGTGTGACATTGGATAGGTAGATGGTTGATGAGAGACACTTTATCTGCTATTATTATGATGGATCCTTCTTGATGAGCACTTCACAAATTAGTAAGAAGTCTTTGCCTTCAACATATTTGAATCCTTATGGATTCAACATGTTCATGGATGAGTGGTCTTCATGTGGAGATCTCCGAGAGGTTGCACTTCAACATCTCATGAAGTGCAAAGATAGTTATCAGATTTGGGAGGATGGTATTCTCCATTGGAGGGATACCAATTTGGTGCAGGATGGAAGACACCCACAGTTGGATGGATGGGTGCTGATGAAGAGCAAGGGGTTGGCGAGCCACTTTCAGATCTATGACACAGGGCAGCAGGAGGCATGGCTAAGCTGGCTACTCTTGAAAGAGTTTTTCCATCATGTGACATATCCTATTTCAAAGGGTATGTTATTGGTGGGGACATGGCATGACACTTGCATCATGTGGTAGCAAGGAGTTTGGTTGCATTGGGGTGATGTGACATTTTTCATGTCAATCATCATGTTTTCAATCCATGGTCTGTATGATGGAGATGTGAGGAGGCAGCAATAGCTATTGTTGCTATGGTTACTCTTGGGAGAGTATGGGTTGATTTTTTCCCATACCTTGCACAGTGATTCTGGAGCGGTGGATGGAGACATATACTACCAGGATATGATCTTCTTGACTTGGATATCCAAGCACAAGGAGAAGGATTTGCATGCAGCGTATGGGGTTTTATCTCCAGCCACACTCATTTCATGAGGGCATACCATACTATCATGGAGGGGTTCACTTGGGAAGGCATCAAAGAGGAGATGCACCATCATATGAGGAGATTCATGGATTGTTTGGAGGAGGGACATAAATCTCTGATGTAGTTATCAAAACCAATTCCTTCCTCATTGGGGATGAAAAGGGGTCCATCTATGAGCCACTTCACCAACTTGTTCAAGGTACATGGTAAGGATTGTGTTTATATGCATCATGAATCACTTACTGTGTGTTTGTGTTTCCTTGCCATCCATATACAGGTAATTTCTCCAAGAGGGGGCATTCTTTCTTATAGGCCTCATGATCCATTTGGGGCCATAAGAAGTGATGGTGATTGCCACTCCCTAGGAGATTTTGGGGAGATTATATCTTATTCAAGGTGTTCTCAATTTGCACCTCACATCATACACCTTCTCCAAGCATGTGAGAGGATTGGGGAAGCAGGAAAGTGGTTGGGAAACTACTCATCATATCCTATTCTGAGGCAGTTAGGAGTAAAATTGTGCTGGTTTCACTTGAGGGACCATTTTCATTCTACAGTATTAAACATGGAAGCTATTATGGCTCTGATTATGATCCCATATGTTGATGATGCCCTTATAATTGTTGTGGGTATGATTGGAGAGATGACGCATGGATTTGATATTCCCATTAGGGATGAGATTCTCCACATTTATTATGATTCATACTTCAGGGAGAACATGGGCAATCCATGATTGCTACATTGGAACTCTTGTTTCCATATGAGGTGAGACATATGGTTAACTTGAGCACTTGGGAGGTGCCTCTCATGAGAATTTGGGAGGGATTTTTCTATGAATTACCATTTTGGAGGATGATTCATTTTGTATGGATGATAGCTTGGGGCTGGGAGCTTCACATGGGAATGAAGGTTCCCAATATTTTTTTGAGTCCATGCCTCAAGAAGGCCTCTAGACAACATATAGTTGCCTCCATGGATATCCCACTTTTTCATGATGAGAGCCATTTGGATTTATCACCAAAGTCTTACTTATACACTTGGGAGGAGCAACTTGGGGACATATTGATGAGAGAGCATCTTTCTCATTGGACGAACTTATCATATGAGGATGCTACAGGAGGAGGAGAGGAGTCTCTTCAATTCTATCCTTGCAGTTGCTTGAGGACAAGAAACATTTGGGAGGGGAGGATTGTAATATTCCAAAATTAGCATGCAGCTAATTGGAATATTAAATTTTGATTTTTTCATTTAGATCGATGAATAAGTGGGTAGGGAGACCCATAAATCTCTTTAGTAGGAATAAAATCCCTCTGAATGTGAAAAGGGATCATCTTGATGGCTGGATATAAGGAAGGCTCACAATGGTACCTAAGGTGAGAAGGCTCACAATTCATATAAGGAAGGGCAAGGCAACCATAGAGGATATGTTAGATTATTATTGATTTTTATTTTTTTAGATCTAGATTTGTCAGTTGAAATTTCTATGCATGCTTTTGTTGTTTAGGAGGGTCTGCTATACTCTTTAGTACAAGGGTGTTCCCGAGCGGGAATCCCACACTCATCCTCAGGGGACTTCGAGTGCCTACTCAAGAGAGATTATTGAGTTGTATAGTCCACATCTAGGCATCATTCCAAGCTTCAGTCTTCAGCTACAGTGCAATTTCTGTTCAGAGTTGTGTTGTGTTGCAGGGTGTTGCAGTGGAGGATTAATAGGGTCAATTTCTGTGTTAGTTTTCAGTGGAGGAATCATTCATTCCATTGGGAGGCCAGAAAGGAAGGTACAAGAGATGTATTTCATATTTTTTCACCAAGCCAACCTATTTAAACCTCCTACAGTGCAGTTTCCCTCGAGGACTACATTATTTTATTGAGTATTTGCAGTGGAGGTTTCAGTGCCTCTTTTGGCGTGTTTTCTTTTCAGTGAAGGGATCAAAATTTCATTGGAAGGATATATTGGAGGAGATATATCCATTTTTATATCAGTTTCAGCCACCTCCATCCAGCTATTCAGTTGCAACTGTAATTCAGCCCTATGGTTGCATTTCGACATTTTTCATTTTTGGGTATTTCGAGAAACCCTTTCTGGGTTGTCTAGGAAAAGTGTTTGGGAGCCTAGATCTTCACTCTCGGAATTATTTGAGCTACATAACAGAAGATCCATATTTTTATATATTTCATGTAGAAATTTATGCCCTAAAACTACACTTCCTTGGCTCAAGACATTTGTATAGAATATATTTTTCATGTGTTGGCATATTTGTTGATGGGAGGATTGTGTTGTATTGCTTGAGTGACTCGATCCTCAAGATTTTGTGTTCCTCATGGATGATATGGTTAATAATATAATTTGCATTTCTCTCACATGTAATGTATTTATATTTACTGTTTCTTTCCACTTTTATGTGCTATATTGCTACTTTTCCTATTTTTGGATATTACAGATGAGATATGAGCTAGTTGAGTACCCAAAGAAGAAAATAATTCCGTCCAAAAATTTCCAGTGAAAATGTGATCGCTATTGCTTACAATAATATTTGGGTTTCCATGTAGCTTTTGAATTGTTTCCATAAATGCAATAGGAGTTGTACTCGCTTTAAATGGATGAGATAATGCACAAAAGTGTGCATACTTGGTAAGTATATCAACTACCACCATGATGACACTCTTTCCTTTAGAATTAGGTAAACATGTGATAAAATCCATGGAAACATCCTCCCAACCTTGATTTGGAATGGATAAAGGCTGTAGCAAACCCGGGGTCTTAATTGTCTCAACTTTATTTTACTGGAAAACCAAACATTCCGCCACAAAGTTTTGAATATCAGATTTAATGCCATCCCAAAAAAAATCTTTCTTCACCCTATGGTAATTTAAAAAAAATATTGAGTGTCATCCTAAGGGAGTGTTTTGCAATTCCAAAAGAATATTTTGTTTTAGTTGTTCTTACAAAGATTTAAGCGATCTTTGTACCATAAGGAATCATTTTTCCAACTAAACGTATCAGATGTACTGGGACCTTGCTGCAAATTTTGAATGAGTGTCCATACTTATTCATCGTTCTTTCATTCCTCCCATGCTTCGGTTATCCAATCAGGTTGGATAAATATAAATGGCACAAATAAATACTTCCACATCCTCATCCTTTCTTGAGAGTGCATCTACAACAACATTTAGCTTCCCTTTTTTGTAGATGATTTAAAATTCATAACCCAACATCTTTGTAACCATTTTTGTTGCTCGTTTGAAGATAATATTTGTTCCAAAAAGTATTTGAGGCTATCATGATCATTTTTACCTTCAAGTGTCTTCACATTAGGTAAGGTCGCCATTTATTTAGTGCATGTAGTATTCCCAAAATTTCCTTCTCATAAATAGCTTTCTATAAATACTTTCCTTTGATTGGACATCATTCAAAAGCAATGGGTCTTCCTTCTTCCATTAAAACATCACCAAATCCATTTCCTGAGGCATCACCTTCCACAATAAAGGTTTTTGTGAATTTTGGCATAGCTAAGACTGGTGCTTGGCACATTGCCTCTTTAAGATGTTCAAAGGCCTTAGTTGCTTCAGGAGTCCATGAAAATTCATCTTTCTTCAATAATGGTGTTAGAGGTATTGCTATTCTCCCATAATTCTTAACAAAATTGTGATAATACCCTATTAACCCAAGAAATCCTCGCAACTGCTTTATAGTTGTGGGGAATTTCCATTCCTTAATGACTTTAATTTTGTTAGGGTCTACCTTAACACCCTCCTGAGATACAATATGACCTAGATATTCCACCTCTTTTACTCCAAAGAAACATTTGGAGGTTTTTTCATATAATTGTTTCTCCTCCAATAGTTTGAGCACCCTGTCAACATGTTGAACATGATCCTTCCAAGACCTATTGTAGATTAGTATATCATCAAAAAATACTAACACAAATTTTCTAAGGAAGGGTTTAAAAATGGAATTCATCAACCCTTGTGTTGAAGCCCCGAAAATCGGGTCTACAACAAGTGGGATACCCACCCAGTCTGGACCTTGGTTAGCAGCTCCTTTTCCATTTGGTATAGTGGGTCCGAATGGGGATATAGGACCAATTTCCCAATATGTGTGTGTGTGTGTGTGTTGAGAATTGATATTTCCTTTCTAAAATTTCCTAAGTGAAATGATTTTATTCTAACTTTAATATAGTAACATGCAATTGTATTATATAAACAAAAATATCTAATTCTACACTAACCCGGGATGTAATCTTTCCATTATGCGATATAAAATGATTTCAAATAACAATTGGTAATAAAGATCATTCAACTGTTATAAGAAAAGAATTCAATAGAGATAAACCACTTCGTATATAAAGTTAGACGAAACAGTTGTGAAAAACATATCGTATAATAAGCTAATCATATATTAAGCATAAATAAATAGCTATCACCATACAGAAGTGCCAAATGATAACTCAAACATTCACGCATCAATATATAAACAACTGAACATGAATATCACTTTAACACAAAGGCAGAAATAGTTAAGAGATAAAAGTACCATTTATAACTAGTTCTACTCATGAGCTTCAAGCAATAATGATTTATCTCTTCTTAATCCAACATCCACTAAGAGTACAAAAGTGCAACATCAGTAGTAGATATTAAATGCAGATATCAATAAATCTTGTTTCATTCATTCATCAAAACCTCCTCGAAGGGTGCAAAAGTGCATGTTCTGAGGAAAAGTTTTTGACAAATTTCAGGACCCTTCTCTAAATGCATGAGAAGGGTTTAAATACTACTAACTAAATCTAAAAATAATTTATTACAAAAATGTAGGATACGGTTTAAATGACTGTCCTCATTTTAGGCAAAAAATAAAGCAAAATTAATACTAACACTGAATCTAAAATTAAAACTAACAACTAACTATTTGTGTATCTGTTCCCTGAAATTGCAAGCGTTCAACATTTTTTTGAGAAGAGTCGGCTGGCCGACTTCCGAATTTAACTGTCCTGCGAAAAATGGAATCGGCAAGAGCTGGCACCATCTTCTCGGCAGAATTGATGATACATTTGAGAGTCATGCACTAGCTGTGTGGTTTTACCAAATACGCCTAGTAAGAATCCCAATTCAACTTAGTTAATATTTTGATTGATTCTGCCTTTTCTTGAGCCTTCTGTCTCTAGCCTGTTTGCAATTGCTATACTTTTGGTAGATATCCTGGAGTGGTTTCTGAGATCAGATTTTCCCTGTGCAAATTTTCATTTATGCAGTCAATAACACTATTTTCTGTTGTGGCTGCTTCTTCTGCCGCTTGCTCTGCTTTCCTGATTTGTGCATCCCACTTGTTAAAGAGGATTTATTTGTGATTGTCGTTGATTATTGGTGCACCTGCTCTTTTCCCCTCCTCTGTTTCTTGCCAAGAAAAATATTCGGTAACTCTTTTATCAATTAAATCGTAATCATATCGCAAGTCTACGACTTGATTAGTGATTTTATCGCTTATTTCGCAATAAGAGTTCCACTGTGATATTCTTTGGCACAATGCTTCCTGTTGCTGAAGTAGTTGATAATTTAAGGAAATGGATTCTGTGATGAATTATATAAGCTTAGGATCATCCTTGTGCATCTCTTGCATAACCTGTAACTGTTTTTCTCTTTCAGCCAAACTGTTCTGGTACCCTATCTGCATTTGTTGGAAGTCCTGCTGTAATCTTTCAAGTTGTTTCTGTGCTTCGTTGTTGGCGTTGGCTTGTTGCAGTTGTTGCTGCAAAACCTGTATTTGATCTTCTTTCTCTTTCAATAGTTGCTGTACCTCAGATGCTTTATCAATGGTCGCAGAGGCATATGCTCCTGTGATCTGAGATAATTTGGGGAGATTTTAAGTGGGATCGGTGGTAGGATCTTGCCATAGGATGTCTAATTTCTCTGCATTATGAGAGAGCACGTTTTCCAATTTCCTTTTATTTCTTTGTCTTCTCACTACTGCCTTGTGTTGTGGACTATAAAATACATCAAGAGGAGGAATTTCCTCTATTTTGAGCATAAGTTCAGAGGATGGGGTAATGGGAATATGTTCCATTTATGAGACATTGCTAATTGTTCCTATGACTATATCTTTTGTTGCCCGTACATTACTCACAGGTGTCTTTGTGCTCTGTCCTTCAATATTGATTAAACCATTGAATGTCTCCCATTCTTTATCTAGCTCAGTTCTGACTGATGGTGGCTGGACGATGAGAGGGGGAGGATCTAGTTGTGGAGAGATCAAAACCTGTTGCTGTGGGAGCTCCTTTGACTGGGCAGTATCCCTTACTAACCCTTCACTTTTATCATGGTCACTTTCAGATCTCTTAGAGTGTTCTGACGTTTCTCTCTCGAACTTAGATTTAGATCTGTATGTGTCTGAACTTCCACTGAGACTAATACTGGGAGTTGGTTCCCTTATGAGTTCCAAGTGTAATTTATCCAAAGGGATATTAGCTAACCTCCTTTCCCTGTATATCTTGAACTCTTGAAATTCTGCTGGAGGAAATCGCATTTGGGCCGAATGTAGAACCTCTTTAAGTGTACCTTTCTATTGGAACATGTCATCAAAAAGATAATCTTCTTTAGAAAACACCTTTATTTTGACTGTAATAGTGAAATTTTTAGCAATATCATAAGGGTTGAACGGTCTTCTTGGAAATTTGAACAATCGTAGACATGTTATGTTGTTTACTTCTTTGAATGCATGGCCTACATCAAATAGTGAAAAGGCCCCATAGGCCACAGGAAATTGTGGCCAAATAGCCTTCTTTTTGTCCTTCAAATATTTAGTCAAACCTCCTTCTCCGCAGGTTTGATAAGAAATTTCTCGTGCCATGAGTTTATCAGGAACATATAAAGGTAAGACATGAGGGGAAGCGAGACTTCTGAATACCCTGACATATGTAAACAGTTCTTCTCTGAACCATCTTGCAACAGAGAGTATATCTACCTCTACTTCGGGAGAAAATCTTGGAGTGTCTTTATCATATAACATTTTGTACAGGGGCAACATGATTCCATGAAAAATCTTGTAAAAATACGGAGTGAACTTGGAATCCCACAATTCTTTGTGATAAATATGAATGGGTAAGGGGTCTTGAGTCATCCATTTCCAACCCATTAAAGGAAACTTGGAAATATAACAGATTGCATCCATCACATATGCAGATAAGTAGAAAGGGGGATAAATTCTCCGAGAAATAGTTCTTTTAGACCGGTAATTTAAAATAGCTGTGGCTATGTTGTCAGATAATATCTTAGCCCAATCCACAACAGTAGCATTAATGGTGGCATCCAATAATGGTAGCCATTCAGATGAAAATTTATTAATGTATGGCTTCCCAAAAATTCTACAGAGCATAGCAGCAGCAAAGCAATACGGGGAGGTGAGAGAACCAGTACTATACATACCATGTTTATCATTTTTTAGTGGTTTGTCCCTCCTTGACCAGTCCTTTGTGCATTTTTCCAGGTCTTCATTTTCTTTAGCAAACTTCTCCATGAACTGTTTGTTATAAGTCGCATGTGGCTCTGGTAAATGATACATGAGTCTCAAATCTTGTGGAGTGAACGAGCCAATGAGTCCTTGACCTTGAGTCTTAAATTGTCTGTTTGTGATGTCAGCACTGTCCAGTACCCATTTAACCATGTCTGTGTATGGAAGAATTTTCGGCCTCGCCGCTATCCGACGCAAGAACGAGCAAGCTAGCTCTGTAATAGACACCTCAGAAGACCCATGTGAGCATGCAGTAGCTATAACCTCCATCATTTTGGGATTCTCTTCCTCAAGTAGACTATACATGCTTTCCCAAGTAGTAATACCAACATCTTTATTACAGGCGGTGTCTGTATACAAGGGCGTCATTTCTTTGTCTTCAGAACTCAGAGCTTTGCCTTTCTTTCCCATAATATCCTGAATACTGCTTTGCATAGTTTTCTGTTCTTCGTTCCTGCAGTTTACAAATGAGGTGAGAATAATGATAAGAAAAAGGTGACGGGAAAGCTTTAAATGTCGAAGACATATAAAATATACCACCTTACGTGAAATGGCTCTTCGATCAGAACAAAACCTTATTTCATTAATGATTGGCAACTAACTCATTGATTAAAATTAAAGCGCATAACTAGGTCTCGGTTTATGGAAAAAGATTTTTCGTACAATGAGCCCTAAAGATCTGCGATAAGGCGATCTGCGATTTTCTTCACAATATCGCAGATCTCAATCTCATGGAATCGTAAAATCACAATATTGCAATATCGTAACATATGACAATCATCTGTTAATGTGTTTTCTGCGAAATGCGATTTACGATATGTGCCATCGCATATCGACGGTTTGAGGTTTTCAGCGTAAGTGATATTTGAGACATGCGATGCAATGAATGTTTTTAGTGCATAGTTTCGCATCGCGATCTCGCAATCTTAGAATTCCGCTTGTAAGGAGGTATCCATTACCTTTTTTGCGATGCGATATTTCTTAAGGAATGATTTTATCTTACCTTATCATAAAACTTAAGCCTTTTTAGATTTTTCAAGGCGTATTGTCCTAAGTTTATGATAGTAAGTTTTATTGAAAAAGGAAATACAAGCACTAATCGATTTTTAAAATTTTTTGACTAAGGGCCCCCACTTATTTAGTATTAGTGATAATACTAAATAAGAAGGGGGGTTTTTGCTGGCCACAACACCTTGAAATGTAGAAGGTGCATTGGTAAGGCCAAAAGGCATGACCAAACATTCATACCCTCATGAGTTAAAAATGCGGTCTTTGGAATGTCTTCAGTCTTAATTCTAATTTGATGATATCCCGAAGGGAGATCCAACTTGGTGAAATAATTTCCTCTATATAATTCATCCAATAATTCATAAATCACATGAATGGGAAATTTATCTTTAATAGTGATCTTATTGATCTCCCTATAATCCGGACACATGCACCATGATCCATCCTTCTTGTGCACCAATACTATTGGAGCAGAAAAAGAACTTTGACTAGGTTACATTATACCAGCCTCTAGCATTTCTGCAATCATACGTTCAATTTCACTCTTTTGGACATAAGGATATCTGTAAGGCCTGATTTTTGGAGTAACACTTCCTGGATTCAAATGAATAGCATGATCATGATCACGGATAGGTGGGAGTCCTTTGGGAGTTTCAAACACCTTTGAATGGTTGTACAAGACTTTTTGGAGATATAGAGAAATTGATGATTTTGATGTTGGAACTTCTAGTGAGCATAATTGTGCAATGACGCCTCGTTTTTCTTTCTTCAAAATATTTTTCATGACATTACAACTTATTAAATTTCCTGGCTTCCCTGTGATACCCCGTAATTCAACTTCCTTTCCTTCCAAAAATAATTTCAAGAAAATTTCTTGAAAATTAAAAGCTACCATATCCAAAGAGTGTAACCATTGTACTCCTAATACAACATCAACACCACCCATTGGAATGGAAAGAATTGGACTATTTAATACATAATACTCCATGGTTAGCTTGATATTATGGCAATTTTTAGAGAAATTTATAGTTCCTCCATTTTCCACCATCACTTGACACTCTGGCGCTGGGTATAGGAAGCAATTCAATTCCTTGGGTACCTTACAATGAATAAAATTATGGGTACTACTTGAATCAATAAGCACTATTAAATTTTTATTCTTGATATGTCCTTCTATCTTGAGAGTTTGAGGAGTGTTAATTCCTGCCAATGAATTACAGGATATAGTCAGATTCATTTCTTCTTCCTCTAGGGTTGGTTCCTGGTGTATATCCTCTTCATTTTGAAGTTTCTTGTTAATTTTATCCCTCCTCTTCACAATCTATGTAAAATAATTTCTTCTCAGCACAATTATGACCTTTAGTGTATTTGCTATCACAACTATAGAAAATCCTTTTTTCTATTTTTTCTTCCAATTTTTGTGGTGTCAACCTTGTAGGTTGTGGAAGTCTAAGAGTAGCAACACTTCCATCTTTATAGTTTTGAGCGGTAGTCTTACTTGTCACCATATTTTTTCTTTCAATTTTTCTTTCCAACCTGAACGAATTCTCCAATGTATCAATTTCCCAAAGGCGAAACTCATGTTGGATGTTATCCTTTAGAGTCCCTATGAAGACATCAATCCTATGTTCCTCCGGAATATTATTTACCCTTATATTCATTTTTTGGAGGTGTTTCTCTTTGTATCGTCATAATGTGGTATCATTTCCTCTTTAAAAATTGACCAAGTGACCAGTGGTTTTCAAGAACAAAGCCATCGATACCATACAAACTAATTTTGTTCTAAATAGAAAGTTTCAATTTGTACCTTTTGTGTTTTGCGTATTATGGAGCTCAAAGTATTGCTCCATTTGTAGTATCCAAGTTATTGGATCCTTGCCGTTGAACTTCCTCATATCTATATTTGAAATATGGTGGGTATTAAATTCAACATTAGAGTCTATGAAATCATGATTAACATTTCTTTTTTTCTCATCATGAGTTCCCTCTACTACTTTTTTGCCATTAGGAATATTTTCTTGTAGCAAATTTTCCAAACCTTCCATTTCTTTCATCAAATCTTCCATGTTTCCTTCTATACCATCCATATTATCTTCCATGTCATTCTTCAAACCATCCATATTAGCTTCCACACCTTTCTTCAAACCATCCATCTTAGCTTCCACGCCTTTCTTCAAACCATCCATCTTAGCTTCCATGTTGCCTTCTATACCATCCATCTTAGCTTCTACACCATCCATCTTAGCTTCCATGCCATCCATCTTACCTTCCATGCCATTATTCGAACCATCCATATTAGCTTCCATTCCTTTCTTCAAACTATCCATATTAGCTTCCACGCCTTTCTTAAAATCATCCATCTTAGCTTCCATTTCATTTTCTTTTACTCTTTGCGAGAGTGAAATTTGTTGCACGTGTTCTTGTAATTTTGATATATCATGTTGCAATTCTTCCTCTTTATGAATCATAGTAGAGCCTTCTGAGGGCTTAAAGGGTGTTGAATTATTTTTAGGGGCCATTTTAGAACCCAATACTGATATCTATGCTTCAATATTCCCTTGGAATCCCTTCAAACTGTTTTTTCAAACAATACTTATGAAATCCTAAAAAAAATACACACTTTTTTCTTGCTTTTGAGGAGCTCGATATTGAATATGATGTATCTCTATGATTTCAAATCCCCAAGATTTTATCTTCGATCCTTTATTATCCATCTGAATATTCTTTCCAATGCTACAAGTCTGACCTGATTTGGATTCTTCAAGGCCCAGTTATTCCCAATTTCCCACAATGACCTATTTATGGACTGGTTTAGTAAAGAGAAGTTGTATGGTGTGCCACGTGGCATTGTTTCCTCGTTCAGATCTGAACGTGATACAAAGAAAACTATAGTACGTTTAATTTTGGACACTTTTTACATAATTCCAATCTGATGCACAGAGAGAGAGTTATGGTGATTTTCCCAAGGTCACCTCTTTGAGATGAAATTTGGGAGCCTGCAAAAATCCTAACTTCTACAGATCGTATCTCTAAAAATATTGTGAACCAAGATCTGAAATGTTTACACGAAGTTCCTTCGGATTTCTTCGCAATTATTTTTTTGTTTTAGCATCTGAACCTTCATAGAAAAAAAATTATATCGAAAATTCCACGATGACCTGTTTGAAGCAACAAAACCTTAGAGTCCAAAGCTCTCATACCAAATGTTATGAAACCAAATCACAGAATAGAATAAAATATAGATCAACGACTTAGAAATAAGCCTCTTCGAGGGGGGAACCTCATTTACATTACATAAATTAACAGTTGTTAGATGAAACAAATGACAAATACTCTTTTCTGTATATAGGAGTCCATGGGGTCACAATATAATCCTAGCCGACCTAACAATAATAATGTAAGGCCATAACAATAACAATAGTGGGCTATTATGGGGCACAATAATAAAAATATGGGGACTACATGGGTACAAAAATAACAATAAGGGGG
This sequence comes from Pinus albicaulis, assembly GCA_034641835.2. Classification (NCBI taxonomy): domain Eukaryota; kingdom Viridiplantae; phylum Streptophyta; class Pinopsida; order Pinales; family Pinaceae; genus Pinus; species Pinus albicaulis. The sequence goes on from CM076575.1 coordinate 892,822,347, forward strand.
CTACACTAACAACAATAAGGGACTACACTAGTAATATAGGGCCCTAAAAATATATTCGATCAAGGAGTCCGGGTGCCATGAAGCAATGTATCTTCAACAAAATTGATGGATCAAAATAAATGGTGTTGTGAGATTCCAACTTCTTGTAGAACAATACAGTCTTTCGTTTAGGTTATGGTTTAGAATAACTTCTAGAATATTAGGTCATCAAGTTTATGTTTTTGATAAATTCATGTATGAGACTTGAAACTTGTTCAATAATCTATTTCTACATTTGATGGCCAATGTGCTATACTAGAGTGATATTTGGAAGGATCTCGAGTGTACTAGTTTCTAATTCGCGACTTTCTCGTGGTAATTCATTTATTTAGTGGTATTGTTCTTGTGATATTCCTTCAAAATGAAATACAGAAGCTAACCCATGATGAGGGGATGGATAAGGAAGCTAAAATGAATGAATAACATTCATGATGAAAACTTATTGTGGGTGATGATCTCTAGTATCCTACACACTCAGAGTGTCTTTATATTATGATTTTGTTGTTGTAAGAATGTGGATAACCTTGAAAGGTGGGGATCACAGGGGTTGGAAATAAATCTCATGATGTGTTGCAGGCTTTTATCTAGGCATTTCCTTCACAGTGATTAAATACCTTCTATGGAGAATTCAAAGTACTAGAGCTATATCGATCTCTTTATCATTCTTCCAACCCTGTGGTTTTTTATTTCAGTACCTATAAATTTTTTTTTGGAGGTTATTAGGGAGTGAAGGCACCACATATTGAATATCCTATGTGTACCAATCAAATTCTATGATAGATTCCATCTTGTTGGAAAATATAACTAGCCTGAATATTCAACATTTTCATTGTACTCATTTCATTATGTATATCTTATGTTACAAGCAAAAGAAGAAAGAAAATAATTGTTTTTAAGCATGGGTTTCATACTCTATTTGTATTGGTCATCTAGTTAAAGAATGCATCTCATGATCCTAGGGTTTTTCTAGTCAAAATAATGTTTTTATTGATTCAAAAGAGTCTTTTTGACTTGTATAAGACCATATTTAGAAAGTTGTAACATGTAAAATATATTATTTTGAGTCTAGAAAGTCAAAATAAGCGTCCAAGAACAAGTCGGCTCGACCACTGAGAAGTTGTCTTATAAAGGGCTACCCGGCCCCATGAAAAGCCCATATATACAAGGAGATTCAAATCATTCTGGATACATGACTTTTGTAGTTCATTCATAAGAAATAAAGGAGAATAAAACAAGAGCGAGAATCAAGGAATCAAGAGAAATACCAAAAGTGAAGAAATAATGATCCAAAAAATATAATTTTGTCCACACATGCAAAAATTAGGGTTTCTACAGCTATTGCAGGGCAATAGTTGTAATTCTATGTTGTGAATCCAAGCTAGGAGCCAAAACTGATATTTGAAGAAAAATGAAGGAGGATTTACCTCGTTGAGCCCTGAAATAGTCTTCTCTTTTGCCAAAATTCACTTCATTTCATCATTCCTTTATCATTTCATAAACCTAAAAATCAATGAGAATGACTAAGATTGCTTAAAGGTTGCATACAATGATTAACTTATTGTACTTTTGTGATTTTTGCTATCTTAATGATTTTTGAATAGTTTAGCTACAGAATATAGTCATTCTGTAGCTATTCAAGTGTTCTGTAGCATTTTTGGTGTTTAAGTATGTTACAGTTGTCATCTGGAGAAAAGGCACACATGGGTGGATTCCAAATCTTCCCTACATCATTCCTTCCCATCCACGAGGACTGAATCGATAGCTAGAGGTGTCTAAGCACGTGGTTAAAGCAAAGGTCAAAGAAGTTGTTTTCTACAAGAATTAGGACTCCTGATTTGCTTTATAGCAAATCACGAGTCCCAAAAGAGTTTTAATTTGATTTTAACTTCAAATCTACACCTGTACCTATTTTTTTTCAATGTTAGTTATGAATTTGCATATAAATTAAGCTCTATAATACCAAGAAGGATAGTTGATACATATTTTATCATTACGGTGATAGTCTTCTTTCAAGTCTTGTGTTAATAAAAAGGAGTTTTAACCTTGATGTTGTTCTGAATACAATCTTGAGGAGTTAAAGGATTAATGCCGAATTGATAGCAGAGGGCCCCTGCTATTCGAGGAGGTTTTACATGTTTTCTAGATAAGTCATATTCAATTCTGTTTTGTCATATTTCCTTACTTAGACTGCTTTATGAAATCATAGCTTTTAGCATTATGTTTCATGTCATTTGCTTAGATAAAGGATCCTCATGATATTGCAGTTAGTCTCTTTCTCAAGCTCTTCCAATACATCTCTATTAAATGAATGGGATTCAATTGTAATATTCTGAGTTATTAGCATTTCATTTTCTATTATTTAGTTAAAAAGAAGATCCTCATTATACTACAGTTAGTCTCTTTCAAAAGCTTTTCCAATAAACCTCTAATTTACGAATGAGACTTAGTTTTAATATTGTGAGTTATTGATTATTTTTGTTTCATAGAAGATCCTTATCACATTATGATTAATCTCTTTCAAAAGCTCTTCCAATAAACCTCTAACTCATGAATGAGATTTAGTTGTAATGTTATAAGTTGTTTCAACATTTCATAGGAGATCCTTACTACATTATAGTAATATTTTTCTCAAGCTCTTCCAATAAACCTCTATCAAATGAATGAGATTTCACTGTAATGTTCTAAGTTACTGTTTGTTTTAGCAATTCCTTTTATGTTTTAGGAGATCCTCATTGCATTAGAATTAATTTTTTTCACAAGCTCTTCCAAAAAATATCTAACTAAATGAATCAGATTAAGTTGTAGTGTTTTGAGTTACTTTTCATTTCATGAATTTTCATTTAGAATCTGTAATATCCATGGATTAGGACTCTCTGTTTTCATCATTTTCTAGTTACGAATAGAACTTGCAAATAAAATTTGTTTTAATTCATTTATTAACATTTCCTTTTCTCCCTCTTGACATAGATTTAACTTCATATTTTTAGCATAGAGTAGCATATTAAGAATCAAACATAAAAACCCCAAAACATCAATAAAACACTAAAAAAACGAAGTAAGAAAAAGGGATATTTAGGAACATATAGTGCATTACACTTCATCAGTTTACTAGCCCTGGTCGATTATTTATGCTATCAATTTAGGACACTAAATTGACTAAACACTTTGGTGCCATTGTCGAGGAAGTGTAACTAGGTAGCCTTATTTCCTATTTCCCAAAAACAATGATGTGCGTAGAGAAAGAGACTCTAGGGGTAGATTTATAAGAGGCAGAATCTTAATTCCCACAACACCACTCACTACACCAAGACCAAGAAGTAGCACACTTCCAACTCAAACCCACATTCCACATATAGTGGTCATAGACTTCTAGAAGTCTTAAGATCAGATATCCAATCAGAAAGATCTCCCACTTCATCTACTGAAGCAGTTATAGAAGAAGAAGATCCAAGAAAACCTACAGGAAGAATAACCTTTTTCACTTCTACAGGAGAATATATCCTGGCAGAAGAATTATAAATTCCTAGTGAAGAAGAAGAAGAGGATCATTTCTTCAATATACCTTTGATAGAAGAACCAACATAACAACTAGCTCTCCAAACTGAACCCTATATTAGTTTAGAAGAATCTATCATGGCAGAAGAAGGGGAAGGAGAAGTCTTTAATGGAGAACATACACTATTTGGAGGAGGTAGAGGAGGAGATAGAGGAAGAGGTATAGGTACATAAGAAGGTAGAGGAAGAGGAAATGCAGAAGGAGGAAGAGGTAGAAGGGAAACTAGAAGCTCTTTTGGATTCCCTATAATAGATGAAGAGACCAATGCAACTATGAAAAATATCTCACCCTCTATTCTTCCAAACTTTCATGGACTAAAAAGTGAAGATCCTGAGACCTTATTATTTGAATTTGAAGTTCTATGTAGAACCTATGATTACCTACAAGATGCTCAAAAAATTAAACTATTCCCTTCAACATTGAAAGGAGCAGCATTAAAATGGTTTATGAGTTTAATCACTAGGTCTATTAGGACATGGGATGATATGAGAAAAGAATTTCTAGAAATGTATTTGGATTACAGTATACTAGTCAACCATAAGGAAGAAGTGTTCAAAATGATACAAAAAGAGGATGAAAATCTGGAAGATTTGTTGGAAAGATTTAACTATAACATCAAGAGGGAAAAAATGGAAAACTTAGACCAAGATACTTTGAAAGCTCTTTTGTTGAAGACAATTAGGGATGAATGGATAGATATCCTTAATATGATGGTGAAAGGAGACATATCTCAACTTTCATTACCTAATATAGCATAACTATGTATTAATATTTCAAGAGGAAAATCTAAAATTCTAAAAGGACCAAGAGACCCTGCTCTTGCAAGGGCAAGAAAATCTGCAACTGGAATAGTAAGTAGGGCAGAAATAGGGAATATGCTTGATGAATTCAAAACTGACATTCTAGGGAGTCTTAGTGAGCAAATAAACACCCTTAAGTTACAAAACAAGAAAAAAATGAAACCGATGCCTTAGCAATATTTTGTCCTAAATGTAGGAAGAAGCATGCCTTAAGAGAGTGCCCTTTGGATGCAAAAGTAATAGAGACCTGTGCAGTTTGTTCAGAAAAGCATGAGACCAAGAATTTTCCTTCAATCCCTGGTCTTAAAGCTGTCTTTCAAGAAGAAACAACCACAAATTTCACAGAATCTCTTAATTTTGTCTCTAGAAGACCTTGGCAGGGACCTCAAACACAAGGGTTTAGTAATCAAATGTATAATCAAACCCCACCTAATTGGAACTCTTGGCAGCAACCTTGGCCCCAATTTCAAAATCAATCTCAACCTTGGGCTCAAGGAGCACAAAATCCTTATGGAAGGTTCTCCCAGTATTATCAATATCCACCATCTTATCCATCATATCCATCATATCCAAAATTTCCTCCTCAACAAAATCCTCAGTAGAATCCACAACATCAAAATCAAAATCAAAATCAAAATCCACCACTTCCATTACCATTTCCTCAAAAAGAAAATCAGTTACCTGCCCAGCCAATACCAAATCCCAACAATAAAAACCCTTAGAATACATATATGGTAGAAGGTCAACAATTTCCAACCTATTTGATTACTCCTTTAGACCTTAATGATTTTCAACTTAGGTCTAGAAGAATATGTTAGGTCCCTATATTACTAGTATAGTCCCTTATTTTTGTCAGTGTAACCCCCTTATTTTTATTATTGCACCCTTGTAACCCCAATTTTGTTATTATTGTGCTCTTAAATTATTATTGTTAGGTCGGCTAGGATTACATTGTGGCCCACTGGGATTACATTATGGCCCCATGGACTCCTATATATAGAAAGGAGGTTTTGTAAATTGAATGATCCAAGAATTGTTCATTTATGTAATGTATTGGAGGTTGCCCCCTCGAAGTGGCTCATTTCTAAGGCGTTTATATCTCTTTTCTTCTCTTTTGGAGTTGGTTACACAACATTTGGTATCGGGAAACTTGGATTCTAGGGTTTTCGCTGCTCCAAACCAAGTCAACGTGGCATTTGCGCTATAAATTTTTTTCTACGAAGTTTCGAAGCTGAAATTTTTATGGTGCAAAGTCGAATCCCGAGAAGATCATCAAAAAATTTTAGATCTTGGTTCGAAACATTTTCTGACATATCATCCGTGGAAGTTAGGTCTTTTTTTAGTCATCGTGGCATTTGTGATATAATTTTTTCTTACGAAGGTTCAGAATCTGAAATTCATATGGTGCAAAGCTAAAATCCTGAGGAAATTTTTCAAAAAAATTTAGAGCTTGGTTCGCAATATTTTTGGAGATATGATCTATGGAATGTAGTGCTTTTTCAGGCAGCTAAATTTCATCTCAAAGAGGTGATCGTGGGAAAATTTCAATAACTCTCTCTCTAGACATCGGATTGGAGTGCCGTAAAAAGTGGTTGTAAGTAAATGGACTTTAGTTTCTTGGCTATCAATTTCAGAGATGAAGGACAAAACAGTGACATGTGGCAAGTTGTACAAGTTCGCTCTACTGAACCAGTCCATAATTAGGTCATTATGGGAGATTGGACACAACTTGGTCTTGGAGAATCCAAATCAGGTCAGACCTGCGGAATTAAAACGATAATTTAGAGGGCTACATTTATACCAAAATTCAAATATTGAAGTGCTGCAGTCACATAGATAATCCAATTTCAATATCGAGCTCCTCAAAAGCAAGAAAAAGGTGTGTATTTTTTTTTTCCGAATTGCATAAGTCTTGTTTGAAGAATCAATTTGAATTGATTCCAAGGGCATATTGTAGAATAGATATCCGTATTGGGTTTTAAAATATGCCCCGTAAAAATAATTCAACACCCATTAAGCCTTCAGAAGGGTCTACTATGACTCATGAACATGAAGAATTGCAACATGATCTATCAAAATTACAAGAGCAAGTGCAACAAATTTCACTTCGCAAAGAGCAAAAAAAAATGAAATGGAAGTTTTGAAGAAAGGCGTGGAAGTGAAGATGGACGGTTTGAAGAAAGGCATGGAAGCTAAGATGGATGGCGTGGAAGCTAAGATGGATGGCATGGAAGCTGGCATGGAAGCTAAGATGGATGATATAAAATCAAACATCGAAGATTTGACAAAGTTGATACAAGAAATGTTTCCTAATGGTGAAAAGATAATAGAAGAACCTCATGATGAGAACAAAATAAATGTTAATCGTGATTTCATAAACTCTAATGTTGGCGGGAAGAACCACCATATTCCAAAAATGGATATGAGGAAGTTTGATGGAAAGGATCCTGTAACATGGATACTACAGATGGAGCAATATTTTGATCTCCATAACGCGCAAAACACACAAAAGGTACGCATTGCAACTTTACATTTAGAACAAAATACATTTGTATGGTATCGATGGCTTTGCTCCCGTAAAAAAATTGTCACTTGGTCAATTTTTACAGAGGAAATGATAGCACATTATGAGGATACAAAGAGCAACACCTTCTTTAGAAAATTGATAAATCTCAAACAAAAGGGTTTAGTGGGGCAGCACATTGAGGACTTCCAAAAATTGAATATAAGGGTAACTGATATTCCAGAGGAACATAGGATTGATCTCTTCATAAGCACTTTAAAGGATAACATCCAACATGAAGTTCGCGTTCTGGAACCTGATTCATTGGAGAAGGCATTCAGGTTGGCAAGAAAAGTTGAATGTAAAATTATGGCGACAAGGAAGCCTACCACTCAATTCTATAAAGAAGGAAGTGTTGCTACTTCTAGATTTCCACAACCTACAAGGTTGACACCACAACAATTGGAAGAAAAAAGAGCAAAAGGGCTTTGCTACAGTTGTGATAGCAAATACACTAAAGGTCATAAGTGTGCTGAGAAGAAATTATTTTACATAGATTGTGAAGAGGAAGAAGAAAATGAACAAGAAGAGGATATACACCTGGAACCTGCCCCTAGAAGAGGAAGAAATGAATCCGACCATATCGTGTAATGCAATGGCAGGAATTACCACTCCTCAAACTCTCAAGATAGAAGGAAAAATCAAGAAGAAAAAGGTAATAGTGTTGATTGATTCAGGTAGCACCCATAATTTTATTCATTGTAAGGTAGCCAAGGAATTAAATTGTTTCCTATACCCAGCACCAGAATGTCAAGTGATGGTTGCGAATGGAGGAACTATAAATTGCTCTAGAAAATGCCATAATATCAAGCTAACCATGGGGGAATATGTATTGACTAGTCCAATGCTTTCCATTCCTATGGGAGGTGCCGATGTTGTACTAGGAGTACAATGGTTACAATCTTTGGGGACGGTAGCTTTTAATTTTCAAGAACTTTTCTTGAAATTTTTTTCAGAAGGAAAGGAAGTCGAATTACGGGGTATTGAAGGGAAGCTAGGAAGGATAATAAGCTCTAATGTCATGACAAAGCTTCTAAAGAAAGAACAACGAGGCGTAATTGCACAATTATGCTCACTAGAAGTTCCACCATCAAAATCATCTATTTCTGCAGATCTCCAACAAGTCTTGGACAATCATTCCAAGGTGTTTGAAACTCCCAAAGGACTCCCACCTATTCGTGATCATGATCATGCTATTCATTTGATTCCAGGAAGTGTTCCTCCAAACATCAGGCCTTATAGATATCCTTACTTCCAAAATAGTGAAATTGAACGTATGATTGCAGAAATGTTAGAGGCGGGTATAATTCAACCTAGTCAAAGTTCTTTCTCTGCTCCTGTAGTATTGGTACACAAGAAGGATGGATCATGGCACATGTGTCCTGATTATAGGGAGCTCAATAAGCTCACCATTAAATATAAATTTCCCATTCCTGTGATTGATGAATTATTGGATGAATTACATGGAGCAATTTATTTTACCAAGTTGGATCTTCGTTCAGGATATCATCAAATTAGAATGAAGACTGAAGATATTCCAAAAACGGCATTTCAAACTCATGAGGGTCATTATGAATTTTTGGTCATGCCTTTTGGCCTTACCAATGCACCTTCTACATTTCAAGGGTTGATGAATTCCATTTTCAACCCTTCCTTAGAAAATTTGTGCTAGTATTTTTTGATGATATAGTAATCTATAGCAGGTCTTGGAAGGATCATGTTGAACATGTTGACAGGGTGCTCAAACTATTGCAGGAGAAACAATTATATGCAAAAACATCCAAATGTTTCTTTGGAGTACAAGAGGTGGAATATCTGGGTCATATTATATCTCACGAGGGTGTTAAAGTAGACCCTAACAAAATTAAAGCCATTAAGGAATGGAAAGTCCCCACGACCATAAAGTAGTTGCGAGGATTTCTCAAGTTAACAGGGTATTATCGCAAGTTTGTTAAGAATTATGGGAGAATAGTAGCACCTCTAACAACATTATTGAAGAAAGATGCATTTTCATGGACTCCTGAAGCAATTAAGGCCTTTGAACATCTTAAAGAGGCAATGTGCCTAGCACCGGTCTTAGCTACGCCAGACTTCACAAAAACCTTTATTGTGGAATGTGATGCCTCAGGAAATGGAATTGGTGTTGTTTTAATGCAAGAAGGAAGACCCATTGCTTTTGAAGGTCGTCCAATCAAAGGAAAGTATTTACAGAAACCTATTTATGAGAAGGAAATGTTAGCAATACTGCATGCACTAAAGAAATGGCGAACTTACCTAATGGGAAGACACTTCAAGGTAAAAACTGATCATGATAGTCTTAAACACTTTTTGGAACAAAGACTATCTTCAGAAGAGCAGCAAAAATGGGTCACAAAGATGTTGGTTATGACTTTGAAATAATCTACAAAAAAGGAAAGCTTAATGTTGTTGCAGATGCACTCTCAAGAAAGAATGAAGAGGTGGAAGCATTTCTTTGTGCCATTTCTATTATCCAACCAGATTAGATAACTAAAGCAAGAGATGAATGGAAGAAGGACAAAGATGTATGGACACTCATTCAAAAGTTGCAGCAAGATCCTAGTACATCTGATACATTTAGTTGGAAAAATGATTCCTTGTGGTACAAAGATCGCTTATATCTTTGTAAGAATTCCCAACTGAAACAAAAGATTCTTCTGGAATTGCACACTTCTCCTTTAGGAGGACACTCAGGATTTTTAAAAACTTACCACAGGGTGAAGAAAGATTTTTTTTGGGATGGCCTTAAATATGATATTCAAAAGTTTGTGGTAGAATGTTTGGTTTGCCAGCAGAATAAAGTTGAGACAATTAAGACCCCGGGACTTCTACAACCTTTATCCATTCCAAGTCAACGTTGGGAGGAGATTTCAATGGATTTTATTACAGGTTTACCTAAGTCTGAAGGAAAGAGTGTCATCATGGTGATAGTTGATAGACTTACCAAGTATGCACACTTTTGTGCATTATCTCATCCATTTAAAGCAAGTACAGTTGCTACTACATTTATGGATAGAATTCAAAAGCTACATGGAATCCCAAGGGTTATTGTGAGCGACAGAGATCCCATTTTTACGGGAAATTTTTGGACGGAGTTATTTTCTTGTTTGGGTACTCAATTAGCTCATAGCTCATCTTATCATCCTCAATCTGATGGTCAAACTGAGATAGTAAATAAATGTTTGGAAGGATATCTTCGTTGTTTTGTATCCGATAAACAAGCATAATGGGTCAAGTGGTTACCTCTCGCTGAATGGTGGTATAACACTTCCTTCCATACTGCAGCAAAAATGACCCCATTTATGGCACTTTATGGATATCATCCACCATTGATCACATCATCTTTAAGGGAAAATTCGAAGGTTCAAGCAGTGGAAGATCACATCGAGCATCAGCAAGAAGTTCTCCAACTCTTAAAGGATGACCTGAATTTGGCACAAAATCGAATGAAACAACAGGCAGATCAACATCGTAGCGAGAGAAGTTTTGATGTAGGAGATTGGGTATTTTTACGGCTACAACCATACAAACAAATGTCCCTCAAGCAAGCAAAGAAGGATAATAAATTATCGCCAAAGTACCATGGTCCTTACAAGGTGTTGCAAAAGATTGGTACTATGGCATACAAATTGGAGCTTCCTGCTTCTTCGCGAGTACATCCAGTTTTCCATGTTTCATGCTTAAAGAAGGTTATAGGTGAAAATCTTCCAGTTCAAACAATATTGCCAGAACTTGATGAGGAAGGAAAAATCATATTGGAACCCGAAGCGGTCATGGAAACAAGAACTCGACAACTACGGAATCGATCAATTTCAGAGTATCTCATCAAGTGGAAGAACTTACCCACTGAAGATTCTACATGGGAGGATGTGAATTTTATACAGAAGCACCCAGAGCTACTCAAGCGTTGAGGACAACACTTTTTTGAAGGAGAGGGGCATGTTAGGTCCCTATATTACTAGTATAGTCCCTTATTGTTATTAGTGTAACCCCCTTATTGTTATTATTGTACCCTTGTAACCCCAATTTTGTTATTATTGTGCCCTTAAATTATTATTGTTAGGCCGGCTAGGATTACATTGTGGCCCACTAGGATTACATTATGGCCCCATGGACTCCTATATATAGAAAGGAGGTTTTGTAAATTGTATCATCCAAGAATTGTTCATTTATGTAATGTGTTGGAGGTTTCCCCCTCGAAGTGGCTCATTTCTAAGGCGTTGATATCTCTTTTCTTCTTTTTTTGGAGCTGGTTACACAACATAATACTTGAAAGAAAAAAACCTTCTGTAGTTATACAAGAACAAAACAATTCTGAGGAAGATTTTCCATGGGTAAATAAAAGTTTTGAAGAAAACACATCTCTTCAAGACCAAAACGTTGAAAAAGAAAAACAGAAAAAACCAATAATTTCAACTCATATGTTAGAGTAGCCATCAACATCTACTACTACACCTCCTTTTCCTGAAAGATTACAAATTGATAGAGGTGTAGAGAAACAAATTATGATGCCTAACTATGATTTCCTAGATGAGTTAAGAAATGTTTGTATTAAGATTCCATTATTACAAGCCATCAAGGAAATCCCAATTTTAGCAAAGACAATAAAAGAGTTGAGTATGAAAAAACTAGGAAGAAGAATAAAAGAGATAAAGAAAATACAACTGGTAGGAAAAATAGCAGACATAATGATGGGAAATATTGTCATTCCAAAATATCTAGATCCCAAAAATCCAGTTGTTAAGATACATATCAATGGAATTGAAATTCCAAACACACTTATTGATCTAGGAGCAGCAATCAATATCATGAGTAGGCAAATCATGGAAAAACTAAAACTTCCTAATCTTCTTTTTACACCCACACTATTACAATTAGCAGATAGATCTGTAATCAAACCAGATGGGGTATTAGAAGACATTCTAGTGTCCTTATATTCTTGGGAGTATCCTATGTATTTCACGATCCTAACTCCTAAAAATGATCTAGGAGGAAATCCTATTATATTAGGAAGACCTTGGTTAGCTACAATTGATGCTTTCATTAGCTGTAGATCTAGTGATATGTACATCTCTGATGGTAGTTCAACCAAGAAATTCACCTTGTATCCTCCAACAAGAATAATCACAGAATTGGATGATACTCAATGGATTGATGATGAAGAAGATATACAACCTCTCTTCACTATTTCAGAAATTAGTGAAGATAGTCAGATTCTGAATGCCTTAGAAAATCATGAATCTTCTTCAGAATACAAACATGAACAATTCCAAGAAGAATCCAATATTGAGTTTTTTTCATCAAGACAAATGTCTCTTTACTCCATGGAAGAATTTGGCAGCTCTACAATTGAGATATTTCCAGGAAAAACCTTAAACATAAACAAAAACCTAGAAAAATTTAAACAAGAAAAGCTAGTCAAAATATTACAAAGACATTCTTCTGCATATGCATGGGAGTACACTGGAATGAAAGGGATCAAACCTAAGACTTGCACTCATCATATTTATATAGAGGAAAATTGTAAACCAATCAGACAACCTCAGAGAAGGATGAATCCAAACCTTAGGGAGATTGTTAAAGAAGAATTGCAGAAATTATTAAATGTCAACTTTATTTATCCCATTTCAGACAGTCAGTGGATTTATCCTTTGGTGATTGTACCCAAGAAAAATGGTAAATGGAGGGTATGCATTGACTACCGAGAATTAAATAAAGCTACTCTTACGAGAAATAACTCCCTAGAGGCCGTTGGGTCAGAAACCTCCACAGATCGGGGCATACTATTCAAGAAGGACTCACACAACCAAACTTGTACGCTAAAAACTAGATATTATCGGTTGTAGAACTCACCCATAGATCCTACATTTGATGTAGATCCCGCGGGGTCCAAACCCCCAGCAACTCTTCTTCCTCTTCAACCTGAAAATCAAGAAGAAACGTGCACGAAAATCTAGTTGTACATCATATATCTTTCTTGAATGTCAATATAATCCATGTGAAACATCATATAAACAATAATAAGTGTTTAATTAACAGTCTTTTCACATATATAAGCAGATATTAACACGTGAATTCGGAAACAAGATGGTTCTTCTTCATTACGAACAGCATGTACAATAATAGAAAGGTGGAGAGATCGCCTGAATCCTTCCACGATCTTCGAACAAACCGTCGTCTGGATCTGTCCAGCCCTTGCCTCGCTAGGATTCTTCCAAGACTTGTGCACACGAGATGACAGATAAGCTAATGAACATCTCCGGGAAACAAGGGTTTCCTATAAATACCTGGGAAGTGCAGGAGGCACGGGAAATCAGACTTGAATTGGGCTCCAACAGAGTATAATGTCTATAATTTTTCTCTCTCCCTTAGGCCATGCATATGAGGGGCTTTTATACTCCCTCAAAGTAGTTTCAATCAGTTGGAAATAGTTGGCCACGGGCTGGGGTGGTTGAATTACGGGAATAACCATCAACCCAACCTCGAAAATAGGGATTTTTATATATTTTTTAATGATTTTAATGGCATACGCGGAAAAGTATCTCTGGACTCGCGTATACACGTGGAAAAGTCTAGGCATACCCACGTATGGGATTTTAAACACTATTTTTTATAAACTTTATTCAAGTCTGTGGGAATGGGTGCCCAAGGCCAAAGAGACAATCATGAATCACACGAGGGTGAAAAATGATGCTATAACAACTACTCTTAAATATCATTTTCCTTTACCCTTCATATATCAGGTTTTAGATACATTAGCTGGAAAAAAAGTACTTTTCATTTTTGGATGGTTTCAGTGGTTACAATCAAATTCAAGTTGCACTTGAGGATCAAGATAAAACCACATTTACCTATCCTCGGGGTACCTATGCCTACTAGGTATTGCCTTTTGGATTATGAAATGCACCTGCAACATTCCAAAGGGCAGTATTGGGAATCTTTTCAGATCTAATACATGAATGTGTTGAAGTATACATGGATGACTTCCCAGTCTATGGAAACAAATTTGAAGAAGCCTTAGAAAACTTGGAAAAAGTTCTAAAAAGATGTAAAGAAGCAAACCTTTCATTAAGCCATCAAAAATGTTTCATGATGTTTACTGAAGGGATTGTCTTAGGACATCATATTTCAGGAGATGGGATTAGAGTTGATAAGTCAAAAGTTGAAGTCATCTCTAGATTATTAGTTCCAAGTTGTCAGAAAGATGTTAGGAGTTTTCTAGGATTTATAGGATATTACAGAAGATTTATAGAAAACTTCACCAAGATAGCATCTCCACTTTTCAAACTACTCACCAAGGACTGTGAATTCAATTGGAATCCTGACTGCCAATTAGTATTTGAAACCCTGAAAAAAAAAATCTTTGAAGCACCTATTTTAAGGGGACCTAACTGTAAATTACCTTTTCACATCTCAATAGATGCCTCAGATACAGCTTTGGGAGTTGTGTTGGGACAAAAAGACTTGATTCCTTATGCCATCTACTATACAAGTAAAAATTTGACTCCTTCAGAGTTGAACTATACTGTAACTGAAAAGGAATTCTTAGTTGTTGTTCATGCCATAAATAAATTCAGACACTATGTAATAGGATATGAAACCTTTGCTCACACAGATCACTCTGCAATTAGGTATTTAATGAATAAATCAATTACTAATGGCAGAGTCACAAGATGGTTATTGCTTTTACAAGAATTTAACATCACTATTCTAACTAGGCCTGGAAAGAAAAATACAGTGGCTGATTTCCTATATAGACTCCAAAACATTAAAGACAATACTCCAGTTGAAGATAAATTCCCTGATGAATATCTCTTTGCAATTACTACTCAAACTCCGTGGTTTGTTGATATTGCTAATTATCTAGTTTTAGGAAAATTTCCTTCAATTATGAATGCAAGAGACAAAAGAAAAATCATTTTTGACAGTGCAAAATATTCATGGATTGCTAATGAGTTATACAAAACAGGTCCAGACTTTATTATCAAAAGATGTGTTCGAGAAGACGAGATTCCTGAGATTCTCAAAGCATGTCATGATGAACCTTGTGGTGGACACTTTGCTGATAAGAGGACAGCTTATAAGATCCTTCACCTAGGATATTATTGGCCATCCCTCTTTAGAGATGCTAAAGAGTATGTCAAAAGGTGTGACAGTTGCCAAAGGGTAGGGAAACCTTCCCCTTTAGGTGAGATTCCATTGCAACCTCAGGTACATATTGAACCTTTTGAGAAATGCGCTTTAGATTTTGTAGGACCTATTAATCCTCCATCAAAACAATATATATATATATATATATATATATATATATATATTAGTTTGCACTGATTATGTTACCAAATGGGCAGAGTTTCTGCTACTGAAGCATCTGTAGTTAATTTTCTTTTTGAGCATATTTTTACTTATTTTGGTGTCCCAAGAGAAATTGTTACAGATCAAGGAGCTCAATTCACATCAAAAATGGTGGAGAAAATGGTAGAGAAGTACAAAATCAGACACAGGAAATCCACTCCCTACCATCCACAAGAAAATGGCCAAGTAGAATCTACCAATAGGGTGATTGAAGGGATCCTAACAAAGACTGTTCATTTACATAGAAGAGATTGGGCAGAAAGGCTTCCTGAAGCCTTATGGGCCTACAGAACTACATGGAGAAACACAACAAGTCACACCCCTTATGAACTTGTTTATGGAAAACAAGTCTTGTTTCTCATATATTTTTAGATCCAAACTTTCAAAATGGCAGTCCAGTTAGGACTTGATCTAACAGAAGCACAAAAGCACAGACTGGAGTAGATTAATGAATTGGATGAGATTAGACAATATGCAGTCTAGAGAACAAGCATAGTCCAACAACAAAGGACTAGATGGCATGATAAGTACATCAAAGGAAAGAAATTTAAAGAAGGTTACTGGGCCCTCTTATTTGATTCAAAGTTCAAGGATTTTCAAGGTAAATTCCAAACTCATTGGCTTGGGCCATATGAAATTGTGAAAATCTTTGAAAATGGAGCAATAAAAATCAGGACAATAGATGAAGGAAAGGAACCTTTTCTTGTAAATGGACACAGACTGAAATTGTATCATAAGCCACTTTCAAGAGAAGAATTTGTCAAGAAATTCCAAGATAACATTGATATGAAATTAGTGAAGAAAAACTCTTCTTTCTCACTAACTTAGTTGTATTTTTCTTCAATAATTTAAAAAAGAAAAAAAAAGAAAAAGAAAAAGAAAAAGAATATAAATATGAAAACCAATCATTGATTGACATGTTTATACAGAAAGTGTAGGGTGAAAATCAGAATTCTTCTGACACTATACTTTCAAATTGTTCTTGTTCTGCAACTAAATATCATAAAATCACAAAATTGCAGATTCATTTTTTACTCCATACTTCATTTCATTCATATTTCATTCCATCTCATGTTTCACTACATTTATATTCCATTCCATTTCACACTCATAATCCATCTCATTCCATTCCATACTCATGATCCATTTCATTCCATATCCATATTTCATAATTTTTAACATGTACATTCTGCCGCTATCTGTTCTGTAGCCAATCCTGTTCTGCAGCCAATTTGACCCAGCAAGCCTACTTCAATACACAAAAAGATGATAGTCAAAGGAGATTATGGAGCTTAGAAGATCAACATTTTAAAAAATGGAGGACAAATACAACAAGCAACAAAATCAAAAGGGCTGAGGTAAACTGTGTGAAATTATTTTGATAGCAAAACATGAAAGATATAATATGGTTAAATCATATGTTTCCTAAAAGTTAATCTATCATTCGAATTGATCCTTGCCTATCATTAAAAAAAAAAAAACACTTCAACCATATCCCTTACCATCCGCTCCATAACGGTTCATCATTAATTGAATAAACGGTCAAAAACTTAAATGTGACCTATTAGGTCACGTCCTTAGATCGTATCATTTATTGATGATTTTTGAAAATCATCATAAAATCTCTTCGCAGTATTTCATTTCATATCAAACTCTTAACTCGATCATTTTCATCATTCACCATTACCTTGTTCATTCATCCGTATCCACTCACTGCCATTACATTCTGTAGCCAGTTTCATCTGCAGAAACAGAGAAGTCATTTTAAGGGAAAAACAACCTTCCACAACTACTCTTTCTTCAGGCACAGGATCAGAGACAGAGCAGTGGACCTAAGCCAAGGAAATGAAGCAATCTGTACCAAGGAGAAATGGGGCTAATTGTGAGAACAAAGCCAATTGGGATCAAATATTTAGAAGGATACCCTCAGGTTAAGGGGCTATTACATCAGGTTGGGTGGTTGAACTTTGTGAAGAAGTTAAATGGATTCCACAAATAAATCATGAAATCATTTGTTAGGTCATTCGATGGATTAGAGGTAGAAATTGGGGATATTATGTTCACCATCATAGAGTCATTCATAGTTGAAGCCACATAATTGCCAAGACAGGAAGAACGCTGGTTTAAAAATAAGGAGTTCCATAATGAAACTTGGAAACAAATGCTAAAGAACCCAGGTATGGACATTTCAGTGTTTAGAAAGGGTATTCCTAGTACAGCTCTGAAAAATAAATGGAGGAATATGTTGTTAATTTTACAAAAATTCATAACATGTGAGGGTAGATTCGACACCTTGTATGTCTATCATATCAGACTGATGATGAATTTCTTAGATCATGAAATAAATTTACCTTTCTTCCTGCTTAATAGTTTGAAAAGGATGGCCTCTAATGTTCAGAAAAGACTCCAATTCCTAGAAACTACTCTGCACCATCATGGCCTAATTAAAATACTGATTGAGTTCCATTTGAAGAAAGTAGGAGATAGCTGGGAAGAATTTCTTCTAAGAAACCATTTTGAAGAACCAGAGGAAACACTATCTAGAAAAGAAACTGTAAGAAGAAGTATGAGGGGAAAAATTGATAAATCTGTTGAAATCAAACCTGATACATCAACACAGGAAGATAGTGAAGAAGTAATATCTGGAAAATTGACAAAGATCAAGAGACAAATCAGGGTTAAAAGAAAAGAGAAATTAACAAGTGAATGTGCTGAGGAAAAATATGAAAATCCACCCAAATTAAGGAGAAGCTCTAGACTAAAAGGCATGATGAAAAAGACAGGGATTAAGGAAACAAGAGTTATAAATATTGAAGAAGAAGAAACTCCAATCCAAACATCAGTTGATAGATCTTCTTTACATCAGTATGAAGAAGACCCTAACAGAGGAACCCCAGATATAGATCCAGCCCAACAATAGATTTATGACTATGTGGAATCACTAGAAAAAAGGGCCTCAGAAAATCGTTAAAGATCTCTCAATCCACAAGAACCTCCAATAGAAATTTTGAGAAGAGACAATTATGAATTGGAGATACTGAATAAACATATCAAGAATGAAAATGAAATCTTAAGAGAGTAGGTCAAATTGAAGAATGGCATGAACAACACTCTCTCTCAGCAAATGAAAACATTGTATAAAGAAAACAGGAAGCTAAAGAAGAGAAATAAGAAACTGAACATGGCACTCATTGATCTTAGGTTCAAATTATTCATGAGGAAACCCATAATGTTATTGACTACCAAAAGAAATAGAAAAATGAGGCTGGATGTTCTTGCAGAAGTTTCAGTGCACATGGAATAAAGTTTTGATGAAATTGCATGAGAACATGCAAGAGTTTTGCAGTGTGGGTATGTTGAGCCTTGAAATTGTCTTCTCTTTTGCCAAACTTCACTTCATTTCATCATTCTTTTATCCTTTCATAAACCTAAAAATCAATGAGAATGATTAAGATTGCTTAAAGGTTGCATACAATGATTAACTTATTGTACTTTTGTGATTTTTGCTGTCTTGATGATTTTTGAACAGTTTAGCTACAGAATACAGTCATTCTATAGCTAGTCCAGCGTTCCGTAACTGTTTTGGTGTTTAAGTATGTTACGGGGTGTCATCACGAGAAAAGGCACACATGGGTGGATTCCAAATCTTCCCTACATCATTCCTTCCCATCCACGAGGATTGAATTGATAGCTGAAGGTGTCTAAGCACGAGGTCAAAGCAAAGGTCAAAGAAGCTGTTTTCTACAGGAATTAGGACTCCTGATTTGCTTTACAGCGAATCATGAGTCCCAAAAGAGCTTTAATGTGATTTTAACTTCAAATCTACACATGTACCTATTTTTGTTCAATGTTAGTTATGAATTTGCATATAAATTAAGCTTTGTAATACCGAGAAGGACAAGTTGATACTTATTTTATCATTACGGTGATACTTTGTTTTCAAGTCTTGTGTTAATAAAAAGGAGTTTTAACCTTGATGTTGTTCTGAATACAATCTTGAGGAGTTAAAGGATTAATGCCGAATTGATAGCAGAGGGCCCCTGCTATTCGAGGAGGTTTTACATGTTTTCTAGATAAGTCATTTTCAATTCTGTTTTGTCATATTTCTTTACTTAGACTGCTTTCTGAAATCATAGCTTTTAGCATTATGTTTCATGTCATTTGCTTAGATAAAGGATCCTCATGATATTGTAGTTAGTCTGTTTCTCAAGCTCTTCCAATACATCTCTATTAAATGAATGGGATTCAATTGTAATATTCTTAGTTATTAGCATTTCATTTTCTGTTATTTAGTTAAAAAGATCTTCATTATACTACAGTTAGTCTATTTCAAAAGCTTTTCGAATAAACTTCTAATTCACGAATGAGTGTTAGTTGTAATATTGTGGGTTATTGATTGTTTTGTTTCATAGAAGATCCTTATCACATTATGATTAATATATTTCAAAAAGCTCTTCCAATAAATCTCTAACTCATGAATGAGATTTAGTTGTAATGTTATAAGTTGTTTCAGCATTTCATAGGAGATCCTTACTACATTATAGTAATCTTTTTCTCAAGCTCTTCCAATAAAATTCTATCAAATGAATGAGATTTCACTATAATGTTTTAAGTTACTGTTTGTTTCAGCATTTCCTTTTATGTTTTAGGAGATCCTCATTGCATTAGAATTAATCTTTTTCACAAGCTCTTCCAAAAAATCTCTAACTAAATGAATCAGATTAAGTTGTAGTGTTTTGAGTTACTTTTCATTTCATGAATGTTCATTTAGAAGCTATAATATCCATGGATTAGGACTCTCTGTTTTCATCATTTTCTAGTTAGGAATAGAACTTGCAAATAAACTCTGTTTTAATTCATTTATTAACATTTCCTTTTCTCCCTTTTGACATAGATCTAACTTCATCTTTTTAGCATAGAGTAGCATACTAAGAATCAAACATAAAAACCCCAAAACATCAATAAAACACTAAAAACAATGAAGTAAGAAAAATGGATACTTAGGCACATATAGTGCATCACACTTCATCAGTTTACTAGCCCTGGTCGATAATTTATGCTATCAATTTAGGACACTAAATTGACTAAACATGTGAATCCAAGCTAGGAGCCAAAACTGATATTTGAAGAAAAATGAAGGAGGATTGACCCTTTTTGACTTGGTTGATATTTCACTTATTGCAGAGAGATTCTTGGAGGGTTAAATTGGTGCTTGTAGGAGGATTTGGTCTAGGAGTTTGGGTCTTGTTTCTTCTCATTTGATCAAATTCTATAAGAGAAGATATTATTTTTGGGTTTTCCATTGGATGGGTTTTCCTTGGCTTGGAGCCTACTTATTGTGTCTATTGTATTTATTGTTTTTTCTCTTGAAAATTGTTTTATGAGAAGATCTAATAAAGAATAATAAGAAGATAAATAACGTTCACAAGAATTTTTAAGGATAAGGAGAATTGGTTTAAATAGTTTCCCTAATAGATTCACCAACAGATCTCAAAAGTATCCTTCTTGGTTTCTTGTTCTTGGTGCAACAACAATTTCTTTCGGCATCATGTCAAGCATTTAGTCGCAACATGCCTACTATGTTCTTAGATTTTTTTCTCTATTGAATTAAGTTCTCCTTGTAGTGGTCTATGTTGGGATTTATCTAGTATTTATTTACATGAACTTGTGTGTGGTAGAATGGAAGTGGTGTTGGAAAAAATTATTTTCATGTCGTTCTATGTCAATTTATATTTCTCTTTATTTGATAAACTACCTCATGTTTTATCTATGCAGCCTTAGCTTTCCTACATCAATTGGTACATTGGATACTCTATACTTATGGTATTTTCCAACATTCTCACCATGAGAACCATTGAAATCCTTGCATGATTATGGCTTTTGCATCACTTGTTCTATTTTCTTAATCTAGATTGATGGTCAAAGCATAGTGGTGATAAGTGTTCATCTAGCATAGGGATTGTATGAAATGAATGTAACATGAAATTATCTTGAAGCCATGTCATGTATATAATGGGTTTAGCTAGTTGATGAGATTAGTATCTTGATATTGGGAGCTCCCCTTTTGGTTTTTTCACTTTCCACACATTTCCTTTCTACATAATTGTGAACTGTTGATTCAGGATAATCAATGATTTCCTATTCACACGAAATTTTACAATTTCTCAGAAAATGTTATAGAGGGTGTTATGAATACAATCCCCTCTACAGATAGAGGTGATCTCTCTAGCCCTAGAGTGGGTCTAGAAACACACGAAACTATCTAATGTACCCTTTACTAGTTTATATTCAAAACGAAGGGGAGGAAGAAGAACCTACCTCTTCTTGATTATATCGGTCAATCCTTTGATGAAGACCTTGATTTGTGATCCTTCAGGATCACTCCTTGCTTATTATGATGTTCAAATACTTGTAGGATATCAAGATACAACAACAAGCATAACACAAAACATAGCATAAATTGAATACAAACTACCTAACAAATCAAGGAACATTAGGATTCTTGTATAGATATCTAAACAAATATGGAGAGTGAAACATCATATGTATTATTGATAATATAAATGAGGAAGCTTAAAACCATGGCCTTGATGTTGGATTCCTCCCTTTGGTGATGTCCAAGTCCAAACCAAGGATCTTCAAGAAATCCTTCTCCCGAATAGAAATTTAGGCACTATCACAGTATAGGGATACAAAGGATTAATAATCAAACCAACCCAACAATGACTAACCAGTAGTGGAGGGATGAGATTCAATTTATAGGAAGGGAGAGAGAGTTACGAGCCCATAAAAGAAGTAGAAAGGACCACTTCTCAAGGGAAAATCCCCTATTGAAAATATCAAGAGCTCCAAATGAGATAGCTCGATCATATCTACATCGAACAACATCCATATCGATGTTCTGGAAGCTTCTAGTGCAAGAATATTCTCCTCCATTTGAGGAAAAACTACCATAAATGGATCAATGCATTTTTTACCATCAAAAGCGTGCTGGCGACATGAGTTCAAAGTGTTGCAAACTTCCATGAGCATGGGCAGGCAATTGGCTAAGTGCGTTGATCTAGAAATATAGGGATTTGAGCTAGGCTTCTTCAGAAATTCTTCAAGGCAGATTTATTTTAGTCTTCAAAGCATATCTCGATGTAATCTCTATGGTGGATATACTACACAGTATTCATCACAGGGCACTTCAAGATCAGGGATAGAAAGTGAATGAGGTGACAGATTACTATGTAACATATACCCCCTAAAGCATGAAGGCAAAACATGGAGTGATCTGTAAAATTCTTTACAAACCAAGGCAAGGACTCAGAATACCACCAGGAAACCTACCAAATAAAAAAAAAAAAAATATATTAAATCCATGATATGAAAATTCCTAATAACATCATGAACCTAATACATGAATAGGCATCAAATAACACATGAACCTGCAGCATGGTCGCACCCATCCGTCTAAAGGAGGTCATCAAAATGGATCCACAGTATGGTAATAACCATCCATATAGAAAGGATCATGTGTACAATTATGAATACTCAATAAATCCACGCATCTTGGATAATAAAATATGTGATCCAGGGTATCCATCTATATTTTGATCCATTCATTGTACGAATCTAACCATGTTAATAGATGTATTTATGTTGAACATGGTAGAAACTACCTGATTACCGGTCAATGATGTAAGCCGTTAACAGGAATAAGAGAAACCACCAATAATGATGATGGCCCTCGAGGTAGGAAAACACATTCTAAAAGTGTGAATAAATGAGTTGAAGTCAAACACTTACAGAATCATCTGATCAAAGGCCAATGATGTGAACCTATCATCGAACGCAAAGAAATTTCCATTAAGGCATGCAAGCTCCAAGTTACTGAAATAAGTTTCTAAATCACCTTCCCAGATAATGAGTTGAAGTCGACATGAAGTGATTCGTCGAAGGAGAGCCATAATGATTCCCAGATCATAGACATGAAAAACAAAATTCTCAAGATGATAGGAGTGATTCAGGACTGTGGTAGAGAGGGTCAAATAAGTAGAGGATGTGTGACTTTGACAAAAAAGGAATTCTCTTGAAAATATGGGTGAAATGACTCCGGAGTGTGGTAGCAGTTGACTCAAAATAGGATCAGAGGTCATGATGAAAAAAATGGTGATTAGATAAGAGGCAAATGGATTTCACAAACCTAGGAAGGTAAGTGACGAATGAAGGATATCCCCAATCCGACACGAAATACAGATGAGTGTCATGTTCAAGAGCGACATGCTGCCTAAAAAAACATAGGATGTTCCACTTGCAGTTTTCCCCCATTATTTCTAATGAGTACCTCTTTATTTCTTATAGAAAGCATGAAGAGGATAATATATGCTTAGCATGATAAGTTCATTCTTCGAATGAATCCATCCTAGTAATTTTAGCGAGCCCTAGGAAGGAGTAACTCGATCTTGTCATGGTGACAAATATTTCATCGTTCAATGTTTTACAAGTTTGGAAGAAGAGTAATTCAGTGTCATTTTCATGTTTATGGAGTTTGAAAAAGAAACCGAAAAGAAAACTCCATCAGGCCCTTTTTCGTAAATTGTCCCTCGAATCTAAAAAGGTAGAAAACAAGATCTGAGAGAACCTCTTGCCCATGTTTGATCAAGGTATTCATTTTTCATAAAGAGTAAATCTCAACCCGAAAAATGGGTAAACGTATCCTGAGACCACGTCAATTCATTTAATTTAACGCATTCTAAATGACAAGTACTCAGTGATCTTTTCAATTTTCGAGAATCAGAAAAGAGCTTAAAGATGACTTCAAGGGGTTCCTTTTTCATTTATTTTTTAACGAGTATGAAAAAGAGATAAAATAAAACTCGTTACATCAGTCAAAAATTATTACCGTCACCACAAAAAAAACCATGTTGCTGCACAAAGACAACCACACATCACTGATATTGAGAAAAATAATAAACTATTCGTAAAAATATCTTTAAATTTCTAGAAATAGACAAAAAGTAAAACATTTTTACCATTCCACTATGGGTAAATTGGAGAAGCACCTTTTACCCCATTTTCCTCTGATCTTCAGACAAGTTGTACGGCCGATCGATGACACCATTTGACGATTCGTCAATTGCAGGTAAGAGCTCTGTTTTTTCTCAGAATTTTCATTCCATTTTTTTATTTATTTTAGTTGAAAATTCCATGATTTATGAGGGGATTTTAAACTTCTATGTCATGGGCGATCAACGCAGGTTTGAACTGTCAGACCTGCATCGATCACTCATAACCAATTAGACCAGTGCACCATAGCTCTTTTTCAATTTTGACAGGCGCGCTGAACGCAGAGCAGAGTTATAAACATGCATTTTATCCATTTTCAATTATTTGTTTCCAATTTTTCTCTGATGAAAAATCCTAATTTATCATTTATGGATTTTTTGTAGGTGTTTTTGACAAAAATGGTTATTGAATGGAAAGAAAGAGGGCATGAGGTAGAAGACCATGATGCTCTCCAATATCCATATTGCATCAATGCGTTTAGAAAATATGGCTTGCTCAAGTTCTTTCAAACATAAAGGCTTAGAGATCAACATGAGCTCCTGAAACATCGCATTTGGATATGGGATGTAGATCAAAAAATTTTCATTATCAGGGACCAAGAGCTAGAAATAGATATTTTGGATATTTATTTCATTACTGGATTGTTTAAGAGAGGAGAGAGAATCATACTCTTTGGAGCTCATATTGGAGGCGAGAGCACAAGCATGCTCATTGGGAGACATTGTTCTGGTGCTTGAAAGACCTCAAGTGGAAAGGTGGATATCAAAACTATCACCAATATGCCTTTGAGGACACTTTTTCACACTATGGCCCTTGTCGCTGGGACCGAGCCATTGTATGCTCCAAAAAAACTCTCAATTTCAGCATTTTGTAGAGTGTCTTGCTCTCACTATGTTCAATTGGTGTGAAGGACTATTGAATAACATGAAAAACCAACTTACAATGTGCAGAATGGGAGGGGGGCTATAAAATTTTGGGTATGGGTACATATTGGTCACTTTCTTCCTAGATCGAGTACCATTGTTTCAGTACCAACGGCTTGAGGTGTATGATCCAGCCCCGAGAGATTCGAGGTTACTCAGATGGTGCAATATTATGCCTCTTCAAGGAGGTGTACAACAAATGTATTTCCTAACAACATTCTTTAGTTGGTTAAGCCGTCAGCTGATTGTATTATATGACTACGCATATGCCAGTATGGATTTCTAAGGAGATCCAGATCTTCCCCTTTCGCCAGGTGCACAATGGTCTGATGCAGGTAAAAATATTATTTTTGGAATTTTTTACCTTTTAATGTTTTTGTGTTATGTGTTTTGAGTTTTAAACTTATGATTATTTTGCAGATGTTGGACCAGAGAGATTAGGAGGTATGTCCCCGATTGTGAGGAGGGTAGCACTCCAGATCGACAATGATCCTTATAAGGAGGGACCAGACCCGATCATAGAGATTGAGAGAAACCAAGAGGGCTTGACCAGAGGCATTCTAAATACGCGAATTTTGATGACATACCGTTGCGCTGTCAGAGGCACATCGTAGGAGTCTCCAGAAGACTTCGATGATTACTCTGGTGAGTAATCTCAGTGGTCACTTTCTACCATGAGCCCCATGTGGGCGGATAGATTCCTTTGAAGATTCAGAAGTGTCCTCAGACACATAATTTTATTGATCATGGAAAAGAGATTACATAACAAATTGCAGGAGTTTACAAACATAAACTCTCACTTCAATGAAATTAGGAAAATAACCTATTTATAAGCTCTATGTTCAAACCTAATTTAGTTATGGATCACTTGGAAAACCAGCAAGTGTCCATTTACAATAAATGACCTTCTAACCATTCTACTAACTTTATTCCTATTTTAGAGCCTAGGAAACAACTCTATTCTAGAGTCCTATTTTTACTAACAAAATACTATTTCTAAGTATCTCTAATATTTATTAAATATTCTAATTTAATAAATATATTCATCCTAACTTTACATTATTTAATTTATGTATTTTTGGATTTATAATTGTCTTTATGAAAGAGGCTAACATTCCCCCCTTCAAGGATAAATCCGAAATAAGAACGAGGAACCATCTTCCAAGTTCTCAAGTTGATGCTGAAAAAATCTTCAATCTCAAGAGACCATGAGTCAGCTATATGTCTGATTCATCTCTGAATGTTGCTTGAAAACTCCATCACGTGCCAAGTTGCAAAAGGACCCATCTGTCCTTTGCATGAAATCAGCATCAAAATTGGTTCAAAGCCCACTGGCTGATGATGTCAAAAACAACTCACTGTTGCTTTTGCTGTGCTGAAAACTATTCACAGCTTCTTTTCTGTCGACTGCCCACTGGAAAATTTGTTGATGCCCACTGGCTGCTTTTGCTGGTTTTATCAAGACTTTTAGTCTGACAACCACTGTCAATTTCATTGACATTTTCCCCCCTTTTTCAACTGAAAGGAGAGACACTATTCTTGGAAAGTATTCATGAACTCCCCCCCTTTAGGTGTAGGAGTTTTACACTAGTGTACTCCCCCATTCAACTGCATGAGAGTACCATCATCTTTTCACTATTGGCTGCACTATGTGTGATTGTATTCGGTTGTAGAACTGAGACAATCATTTGAATATGTATGACCATTTCCAAGGGTCGATCCATTCATAATGTATCTTCAATCTGGCTGTTTTTCGTTGTTTGTGACATTTCTCTGAGGAATGATTGGGCTTGTCACAATGGCGACAAGGATGGAGATCAAAAAACCGATCTTCCATATGACCAAATCTTTGACAATGAGAACACTTCGGTTGGATTTCAACTTCAGGTTGCGGGCAATTCTATTTGTCTGCAACTTTGGGTTGCGTGCATTGCTGGTCGTCTACGACTTTCTCAGAACTTGCTGAGGTGAGTTGTGCAAGAAATCCTCCACTAACAAACTTAATTGGCTTGGAATAATCTGGGATATGTAAGTTGGTGTCATCAGTGACATATCCTAAGCCTCGTCAATTCTTGTTATTGTGAATTTCTTCCCATGGCTTGATGATGGGCTTGGAAGAAATTGGAACTGGAACAACTTCGACATTTGAAGCTGTTTTAATGAATGACTTATCATCTGGATGGTTCAAAGACTTGAAAGTATCACTCTTTTCTTGCAATTCAATCTTTTGAATTTGCGACTGTAGTTGAAGAAACTCAATGGTTTCATGTGTTTGTCGTAGATGCCATGAAATATCAGCAAGAGTTTCTTTGTTGACTTGCACCATGTCTTCATCACTGGAGATGATAAAAATGTGAAGAATGTTTAACAACTGAATATTTTGCGCCATCTGAACTTGTGCACTTGAAATCAGGCTCTCTTGTTGTAGATGTCGTACTTTGAACTGTTTTACTTGAATGATAGGCTCGCTTGAATGTGGCTTGAATGGCACACTCGTTCGATTTGTAGTTTATTGCATTTGCTTGGAACACTTGCTAGAATTGTAGAATTTTCTCGCTTAAACTCTGGAATTCACGCTCGCTTTATGACGATCGCGTTTGTTTAAGTGCTCACTTGACTTACTTGATGACTTCACGCTCACTTGAATGAATAGCCACGCTCACTTGATGTCGATCTCAACTTGCTTGATTGATGTTTGAACTTGTTTGGTTGCTTTGATGGTTGCTGCAATAAACTTCACGCTGGCTCGCTTGATGGTTTGATATTTGTACTGTCTTGACGCAAATTGCTTGAATGAATAATCACGCTCGCTTGTAGGAGATGTAAACTTGTTGCTTGTTTGATTCAGAAATTCGTGCACTCACTTGATTTTGCATAAAGGAAGGGTGTCGAACACTGTCGACAATGCACCCAAGAAATATTACAATCATTTTAATGATTCACTTTAAAAACAATGAATTCACTTGTCCTCTTAAAAATTCATTAACAATAAATTTTTAATGATTCACTTAAAACAATGAATTTGATTACAAGTTCTGAAATGGATTTGCAAGAACGTTGATGTAAACTTTGCTTTGAAATGCATTAACTTGACTAAGAGAATTTGATTGTTGATGTAGAGTGCTGATGTAGACAATATTTGATTATATGGTGTAGTGGCGCAAATGCATGTGTTGATCTTGCAGCTATTTCGTTACATGTGTTGTGCTTGCTGATATTGAACTTTATGTATGCGATATTAAATGAAATCATTGATGTGTCACAACTAGACACAAATCAAAAAGCAACAACATGAAGCCATAAAAAACATGCGCCATCTCAAACACACATGGTGTACCTAAGATCCCCTTATTCAATTTCGGGCGGATCTAGGACACATCAACAAAAAATGATATCTTTATTAAGTATTGAGGTCATCAACCTTTCATATTTTACACCATTGCCACAGAAGCTTTCTTAAACAATGAGAACTTTATGCTCGCAAATTTTGGAAACAAATGTCTTCAAAACCCATGTGAACTGATCGCTTACACCTTATCTCTCCAAATACTCGTTATGTCTTAAAAACAATTTTTTTGTTGACAATTTTCAAATTTACACTTTACAAAATCATTTCAAAAATTTAAAAATAAGACACTTATCTTTCCAAAAGTATATCAAACTTATTACTCCAAAACAAAAACTCTTCAATACTCTTCAACTTTCAACTCAACATGACAAAAAAAATCACAGTTTTCACTAAAAACTACACCTTTTCCAGCACCCTGTTCTCTCCACTTTCCTCACTGTATGAAGAAGGAGCAGATCCATAATCAAATGTAAGCTCTGTTAAAGGTGGGAATACAATTTCAAACCCAACAAGTGGAGAAAATCTCTGTGACAATCTCGATCACCTAGATATCAAAAGGCTTGTGAGTGTTGTTTTCATAAAGACTAGATTTCAAGGCTGGCCATACCCAAATACCCAGATTAATTTCAAAGAAATTAGAATCTTATTCTCGAATGCCCACTTCTCTCTACTGACCACTGACTGAGGAGAGATACTCCACCAGTTGACAAATTAGAAACACCCAATTGCTGCTTGGAATTCGAAAGAAGGGCGATGAGCCGATTCTGCAGTTCTGAGAGGAGTTCATATCTTCTGAATTGTTCTTTAGCATATTATCTGAGTCCAAAATGGTCAATGCCGTAGACATACTCCCGTTTCCATGCTCACTGGAAGTGCCATCAATGAAGTCTGGGATATTATTTCCAGGAAGAGCCTCACCACCATCTAGATCTCCCTTTTAAACAGAATTTCTCTCAACAACATCCGAGTTTCTGCTATCTTTCAGTAAGCCATCTGTATGACCATGCTGATGTTCAATTGAAAAATCTCCTCTTCACATCAAACCACTATTTACTGATATCTGCCCACGCATTAAACCTTCTAATAGATGCTAACAGATTTGGGAACATTTGATGCTAATCATTTTTCTGAGTGATTGGCTTCACCACAATAAGCACAATCTCTCTAGAGAAATCATCACAATGCCACGGCAACATCTTTACCGATACCTTGTCAACCAGCACAAGCTCATTCGCAAAGCTGACATTTGCCCTAGAAAAAGACAGAGACTGCAAAGTGACTGGAGCCTCCAACATCTTGCTTTAAGTGGAGTGACAAGTGGAAACCAATTTATTCATGGTTAGAGTCACTGGATGCCCAAGAAATTGTGAGAACAAAGACAATAGGAGAGTGGTTGACCCAGAATACCGATGTAAGGAAGGATTTGGAGTCGAAGCATTCACGATATCATTTAATCCATTACATTCAGAAGTGCCATGCTAAGATATTAAAGAAAAGGGAGAAAAAAAAAATTATACAGAACAATGGAGTAGGGTCATCGGGAGGTTTAAGTTACCCTTTGACATCTAGTCTTAAAGGATATTGTGGAAGGTGTCAGAAAAAATGGAGATCATTATTTGAAGGTTGGGATTTACTTGGTAAACAATTTGAAGGTGCCAGCTGTAGGCCTAGTGGCATCTCAAGATCGACAAGAAGTGCCCAGTCACTGGTACTGTTTCAACATGAACAAATTGTGGAACAAGTGAAAAGATTGTTCACAAACCTGTCTACTGATCCTATAACTGCAACAGATCTGGTGGAGAGAGAACCAGCTGTCTTCACTAGATTTGAGGTTCGAACAGTAAATGATGATATGCCATTGGCACATATCGTTGTAGTTTTTGAGGGAGCTTCTCGGATAGATCCGGATTCTATTGCATTGATGGTTTTGCAAACATTGTTGGGAAATTGGAACAAAAGTGCTGGGGTTGGTGCAAACAAGAGACTTTTGCATGCAATTCCATTAGCCACTAGAAATATGATGGATTTGGAGTCACCGTTGACGAATCCAACTCCACTCTAACAAAAAATCCACGCTGCAATTACTCTGGCTCGGCTCGCTTTCGTTACTGCGCTAATAGCCACGTTAAGCACAACTCACGGCTCAGTGAATACAAATGCGGTTTGATGATCAATTCAATGTAAGATGGATTCAGAAGCAGCAGTGCTCTGAATCTTAACATGTAGGGAAAATAATTAACTCATCTCAACATAGGTGCTGGCAGTCCTCATGGCCTCACGCACGTAATGAAACAATCCCAGGGTTCTGCAACTCCCATCTAACCAAGCTCTGATACCACATGTAGATTAAAAAGTGTCCTTAGACACATAATTTTATTGATCATGGAAAAGAGATTACATAGCAAATTGCAGGAGTTTACAAACGTAAACTCTCACTTCAATGAAATTAGGAAACCAACCTATTTATAAGCTCTATGTTCAAACTTAATTTAGTTATGGATCACTTGGAAAACCAACAAGTGTCTATTTAAAATAAATGACCTTCTAACCATTCTACTAACTTTATTCCTATTTTAGAGCCTAGGAAACGACTCTATTCCAGAGTCCTATTTTTACTAACAAAATACTATTTCTAAGTATCTCTAATATTTATTAAATATTCTAATTTAATAAATATATTTATCCTAACTTTACATTATTTAATTTATGTATTTTTGGATTTATAATTGTATTTATGAAAGAGGCTAACATCCTTTAGTTTATTTTCTGTACTAATGTAGGGTCGTGGAGCCATTCTATCATAGAACACAATTTTTTTGAGATTTTGATGTAACAAAATTTTATGGACTCGATATATATATATATATATATATATATATATATATATATATATATATATATATATATATATATATATATATATATATATATATATATATATATAGATATATATATACACACACATATACATGTTTCTATTGCTACAAAGTGTTCTTACATCATGATGATTGGTTTTTGGTTTTTTACATAATTTTCCAATGTGTTTGTTAAAGTATTCATATTTCATGGAATGTGTTGATATGTGATATAATAAAAATGTCTTTCTAGTAATTGTACACGTAAATACATGTGCAAAATTTGAGGTTTTCTTACTGAATAATGACCATTTAACTATAGCACAACGAGTTGCGAGTTAGTTTGACAACCAAGTCTCTGATACCGAGAGAAATTGTGTCTCATAATAGCTCGATGACTACACTATATTCGGAAATATTATTATTTTTTCGACCCATACAAATACCTTGTAGATTTACCAACTCGCCGTCAAGGGAAAATAGTGCCCATGTTGCGGAAGATAAGTTATGTGTGCTACGACAGGCACCATCATCAAAATCGACACAATTGTTCGATGACATATGTAAACCAAGTGGAATAATAAGTAAGTAGAGGAAATATGTCTGCAAAGCAAACACTCACACCAAAAAATATAAAAGCACACTAATGAATCACACACTAATGTACAAAGTATTGTAATTGCGATTAAAAATAATACTTCTTCAGATAGAGATTGTTGCGGGGCTTAGCCAATTGATTTCCCTCATAATCGACTAGCTCATAGGCGCCTTTCTCTAATACAAATTGAACAATGTAAGACCCATGCCACACCGGCTCGAGATTTCCGATCCCTAATTTGTCATGGCCTTGATCATAAAGCAAGACCAATTCACCTTCAAAGAAAATGCGAGGATTGACAGACTTATTGTACTTAGATTTAACTCATTTCTTTTTTGCTTCAATGA
Source organism: Pinus albicaulis (assembly GCA_034641835.2). NCBI lineage: Eukaryota > Viridiplantae > Streptophyta > Pinopsida > Pinales > Pinaceae > Pinus > Pinus albicaulis. Next base: position 892,854,798 of record CM076575.1, read on the forward strand.
CTAAAGCAGTGATTCCTCAAGTCTCATCAACATGCTCGAGATAAAGCAGATGTTCCTCTTCTGGCGAAGTTTCGGGAAGCAGTTCATTAGCTACCTTCAAAGAAGGTATTTTTCATCCAATTGGAAGTGTAAATTTGAGACCATACACTATTTGAAATGGTGTGAATCCTGTAGCAGTATTAACAAAAGTTCGGTAAGCCCACAGATCCGAGAATAGCATGAGCTGCAAGTCTCTTTTATGTCTCCCAATTGTTCGTTGAAGCATCGTTACCAAAACTTTGCTGATGGATTTTACTTGGCCATTGGCCTATGGATAATGTGGAGTGGAGCTATCGTGGCATAGCCCCAGCTGAGCAGTGATCTCTGTCATCATATGATTGTGAAAGTGAGATCCATGGTAAGTGACGGTGGCTTCTGGGACACCAAACCGAGCTATGACATCATTAAAAAGGAATTGTGTTGCAGTTAGACCTTCATTATCATATGTGGGCATCGCCTCGACCCATTTTGTAAAATAATCAACAACAATTATAATATAACCATGCCCCCCGACCGAGCGAGGGTTACAGGTCATGAAATCTATGCCCCATTTTTCAAATGGCCCGATGGTCACAACTGGGTGCAAGGGTGTGGGTGGGTCATGTTCTTTCCGAGAATAAATTTGGAAATCATGGCATTTGTGGACGAAAATAATGCAATATTTGAAAATAGATGGAAAAAACCAACATTCTCAAAGGATTTTCTGAGCAGTAACATAACCGAACATATGACCACCACAGGCCCTAGAGTGGAAGTCTTTAAGGAATTTCTCAGCTTCCTTAAGACTCAAGCATCGAAGGAGGACAAAATCGAAACTAGTCTGATACAAAGTATCTCCAATGATGTCATATGGTTGATATTGGTAACGAATCTGTCGTCTCTCTGAGTGAGACAAATTTGGTTGAAATGTTTGGGTATGGAGATAAAAAATGACATCTCCAAACCATGGATCAAGAGTACTAATGAGAAAGAATTATTCATCAGGAATCGAGTCATCGAAAGGGATTAGTTGGAAGATCATAGATCAATTCTGCAAAGACGAGTGATTTCTTAGACTTAGCCATAGAAAACTCTAAGTCAAAATCTTAGAGAATGACAATCCATTTGGAGTATTTTCCCCCAAGCAACTAACGAGTAATGATGTAATTTATGGAGTTACATTTAGAAATCGCAATAGTCTTACGTAGGAGAATATAATGGCGGAAGCGCTGAAAAAAATGAACAATAGCTAAGGCGAGTTTTTCTACATGAGCATAGTGAGTCTGAGCATCAAAGATTTTTTGGCTCAAGTAGTAGACAACATGTTCATGACCATCATCATCGTCTTGAACTAGCACCATACCAATAGTGCTATCTGCAATGGAAATATAGAGGAAATAATCGTGATGATAATTGAGAGGATGCAATAAAGGAGCACTAATAAGGGTGTTCTTCAAAGCACTGAAATAATTTTGAGAAATATCATCCCAAATGAATGGGACTCCCTTTTTAACCAGATGGGTGAATCATTTAGCAAGCTGAGCATAATTCTAGACGAATCGACAGATAAAATTATCTTTCCCCTGCAAGATTTGAAGCTGAAGTAAGGAAAAAGGAGGAGGAATATTGATGATTGCGTCGATTTTTAGAGGATCAATCCAGATTCCTTCTTTCGAAACCACGAAACCTAAGAGATGGCCATATTCAACACAAAAGACACATTTATTAGGATTCAAATGTATGTTATAGTGTCGAAAATGAAGGAAGATCTCTCTAATATGTTCGGGGTAATCTTGACATTTCACAGAATGAGGTGGAAGGTCATCAAGATATGGCTGAACTATGTGCTTAATATCATGGAAAGCATATGACATAACCCTTTGGAAGGTAGCCCCGACATTTTCAAACCATAAGAGAGATTCTTAGAGGCAAAGGTTCCCCAAGGACAAATAAAGCCAGTCTTGTGTTAATCAGCAGGAAGAATTTTGATCTGGATGTAGCCAGAAAAACCGTCCATAAAAGAGAACATATCACTCCTGAAAAATTCATCAACAATTTAATCTATAAAAACAGTGGGGTAGTTGTCTTTAGGAAAAGATTGATTTATATCACGGTAATCAACACAAACTTGAATGGTCCCTTGTTTTTTGGTAACAGGAACAAAATTAGAGACCCAATCCATCAATGGTATAGGATATATGAAACCAGACTTGAGAAGTTTTTTGACCTCTCCCTTAATGGAAGGAGCCTTTCTTGGGTGTCTAGGAAAAATGCATTGACAAAGAGGCTTTCACTTCAGATATGTAGGTATTGCATGCACCACAATACTAGGGTATATGCTAGGCATTTCTTCAGAAGACCATGCGAAATACATCACGAAATTATTTGAAAATAGCAATAAAGATATTGATCTCATCAAAAGAACAAGATACACTAATATGGACATTCTTGACAACCCTTGTTTTAATAGATATGTTGCTCAGAATGGTACAAATTTTTTTTCCCATGTTTCCTTCAGACAACACTTCATGAACCAAAATGGGATTTTGAAGTGGGCCAGACAATTCAGATGAAACACAATTATCCAGACATGTAGAGATTTCCCGAGGCTTGGGATAAACGAGGAACGATGATTACCATCATCCCAAGGGGTTTCTTCCAGAGACATAACTTCCACGATACTCTCGTCAGTGGGAAATATCTCATCCAAGGGATCAGCTAAATCCCAAAAAACAAACCAAGGAGACTGTGAATACATGTCCAAAGATGAAAACATATTATCATTGGCTTCGGAAGCAGCCCAAGAAGCTAGAAGAATGATTTGATACATTTTTTCGGCACGGCTGAGGGGCATAACATTCGCAAAACTATCAAGTTGGTGAGGACTAGGAACAATCCATGGATCTTGAATAGATGATATCATGTTAACAGATGTGACATTAGGAGGCAGGAGCGGAAAGACTCCCATCAGTGATGAGTTTTTCAAAAAACCCAGGCCAACACTCTCATAAGGAGTAGAGGTATTCCCAACGTATGGGACATTTCCAGTTGAATAATCTGGGGAAAAGAAGGCAAGTTGATCGATAGTGACTATCTTCCCTTGATGAGGAAATTGGAGAACGCGGAAAAGGGTAGAGACCAAGTAAATCATCGCATGGGTCCAACTACATCCGAGAATAATGTGGTAATTGAGGTTGGCATCTACCACCTCTACTTCCAGGTTCACCATTTTACCCTCCAAATGAATTGGCAAGGATTTGAGAATACCATGCGGCCGAGAGCCTTTGCCTTCGAAAGCTTAGAGAGTGTTAGGGAACTAACTTAAGGTAGGAGATTCAATGGCTTTCCAACACGCAACATACATGATGAAGGTGGACGAACCTTCATCAACAATAGTACTATGAATGGTTTTACCCATCATAATGACTTGGATAACAAAATCTACCTATGATGGGAGCTAAGGAACATGATTCTCAAGATCAATAGTAGGAAGATTTGAATCTATGGGATCAATCCCTCTGATAGCATACAACAGTGCCTTCTTTTGTAATGGACATGATTGAAGGACTTCCAAGGCCAACATTGATGACGACGCTTGAGCTAGATCCTCTACAACGTTATAGTGTTGGGAATCCCACGCGTTCGTATTGTAAGATGATTTCTGAAGAACACCCTTAGGAGGTGGTCATGCAATGGAATCATTATTAGGTCTCTCAATATGGAGAGGACCAGAACTAGGAGGAGTCAAAGAGGAAGGAATATCTGAAACATCCTTTTCCATGGGGGCTTTCGAAGGATTTAGGTACTCTTTTGATCAAGTGGCAACATAAATAGGTTTTGTACCAACCTTAAATACTTGGGAGGTTGCAGATGCATAAGACTGGGGTTGGTCTATCATTTGCGTATGTTGAGAAGGAAACGGTTCTTTGAAGACGGTCGGTGTCCTGGGTGTGCCTTTAAGAATACAGGAAACTTCGGCACGCTGAGGAAAATCCTTGGTATAATGATCTTCATCAAATATCAAGAAAGGATACTTGGGCTTACGCTTCGAATTATCCTCAGCAGACGACTTAGTGGAATCTTGTTTGGGGGTGTCGGATTTGGCCTTACATTTCCCCTTATTTTTTACCTTTTGAGGACTTGTATGCTACTTTAGATTGAACAACATTAACCTCAGAGGTTTTATCAGAATTCTTCAAATTGTTTGAAGGAGTGGAGGGAGTAGTGGCAGAAGTAGAATTGAACTTCGAAGAAGGCTTACGTGTAATGTTATCAATATGGGCCACTATCCCAGTGACACTGTCAACAGGAGGCATAGCAAGATATTTGGATGATGCTGGATCTATTGAAGGTCATGGTGCGTTAGGTAAAAGATCATATAAATTTACAGATTGGGAATAGACCAAATCTAGATGCTAAGCACAGGTGATGACTTCCTCTTCCATCACACGACCACCCATAGCAAGATATTTGGCGATTTTAAGAACAAAATATTTTTTGAACCACTCAGTCAATAATTGATCACGGATCTCAAATTTAATAAGGCGGTCCCTGCACCTCCATTCATGGATATGGTCTGAGATAAGAGTAGTAGTTGATTGGTTCAAATATTTCAAGAGATGGGTGACAGTCTCATACTAGACATCAACTGGAAATGTGTGAGGAAGACCATGGCCAAGGTACTAAAATTGTAGAAGTTACCAAAAGGAAGTTCAAAGTACCATTTGGCATCAGCACTGGTCAAAGTGCGCTGGAAAATTTGGAGACAAATCGAATCATCAACCCAAGAGTTGGAAGAGCACCATAAATGGTACGTCATCACATGGGCTTGGGCGTCTTCCCCAAATTTTCCTTCAAACTTTGGACAATCTCTAGGAATTTTGGTTGGAACTGGAGGCCAATGCAACTTCTATTGGATGGGATCATTTGTCAATTTAGACATATCTGGCAGTTCCAACATAGCTAGGAATGGCTACAGAGGGTGATGAGGAGAAAACGGTCTTTGGAAGTTACCCATATATGGGTTCCAACCTTGCTGGTACAGGTTTTGCCCCCATTGGGGTTGATTCTGACCATACTACCCAAATTGTCCCCACTTTTGTTGATAAGGTACATATGCGTAGGGACATTTTTCTGGCTGAGGTTGCTAATAGGTACCTTGTTGCAGCGGTTGTTGAATGTATGGTCCTTGTTGGGGTTGTTGGTACGACCCCTGCTGAAGATAATCACCCTGTTGGGGTTGTTGATACAACCCCTGCTAGATATAAGATCCTTTCTAGGGTTGTTGGAACTGCCCTTGATGTATTTCCTCATATTGGACACCAGGATAATTGGGGTGAGTTCCAGTTTGACCTGGAAGGTTTGGAACAGATTGGATTTGAGGACCAAACTGAGGGTTTCTTGCAACAATACCTGATGGATTTTGGGGTTGCTGGACATACGGTTGTGATTAGTTCGGTAGTTGAACATACTGATATTATATGTTCAGTTTTTGAACATATTGATATTGTATGTTTGGTTATTGGACATGGGGTTGCTGAAATTGAGGGTACTGAATGTGGGGGTGTTAATAAAAAATTTGGGTCGAAGTAGGTTGACCACCCGATAGAGAGGTTTCTATGACAAAACTTGTTGTCTATGAAAGAAGATTTTCATTAAGACTAGCGGTAGGTTGTCCCACCCTCGATAAATTTCTAGGGTTTAGATTTCCCCACCCTAAAAGGGAAGTAAATATAATGGAGGTACTTGGCTACCTATGGCAGGTTTACAACCTAGTGGGGTCTCCCAAAATATACTCAACGGTACGTGGGATCTCAGTCTGTAGTAGTGATGTCTAATGTGTAATCGTTGGATGCGAGCATTCCCTTATACTTTTCATACGTGGATCATAGTCCTATATACTTACATATGTGAGATGGGATATCACCCCTAGAATGTAACACAAACCGCTAGCGACAACGGCTACGCTTAACAACTTTGCAACACATATCTAGCCTATACCTCTAAATGTTCTCGTTAATTCCAAATTCTCTTTAAGTTTAATTGAATAAACATTAAATTTTATCTTTGATTATGTTTCAATTTCGGGCTCAAAGTGATTTCACCTGAATCCCTACAATGCAGCTAAATTCAGAAAAGAATCCATTTCATTTTTATGAACTCTAAAATAATGAGGGAGGAAGTGCAAAAAAAATTGCAAAAAATGAGCATTGAAACAAGAAATTATGCCCCCCAACTAGCTCAAAATCACTGAAATGCAACTTTAGAATCGAATTCACTTCCACTATCCCCAAATGCAAACTTACTGAAAATGAAATCACTTCAATTTTCACTAAGATGTCCTAAACATGTTTTTTACCTTTCACTTTGAATGCTTGAATGAAAACTAATGCAATAAATGAACTAAAGCAAAGAAAAACTAACCAAACAAACAAATAATCACAAATGAAAACTTATTTTACTCTCTCTTTCTCGAATGGAAAACAAACTGTTTCAAAAGTACTTGAATGAAAATTATTTTCAATTTTCTTTTCGAAACAAAGAAAAACAAACAAATTCAAAAGTTTGAAATGAAAATGACTTTCAATTTACTCTTTCAAAATAAGAAATCAAATCAAACACACACTCTCAAGCTTGAAAACCAAACAATTGTGATCTATGTTTGACAATTAATCAACGGTGATTCCAAAATGCAATGGTGATTCAGTGCAAAAGAAAATAACCTCACAAACACAAGCCAAAAGTAATGTGAAATGTTTTTTGGAATGAATACATGCATAACTTTGAGATAGAGCCAACTGATCTCTAACGACACACACAAGTGACAAGTGAAGGACAAATGACCTAGAAACCCTAGAAGAAACTCAAGCACAAGAAAGTTCAAAGAGGGAAACGAATCACTCAAACAAGAAAATCAAGATAAACACAGTGATTTCAGGTCATATCAGAATTGAAAGACATTTCAGAGGCCAAGACACACTGGAAATTAAAGAGGGAAACCCTAATGTTTTCCTAATCTCTGGGATCAGTGCGTTTGTGAGAGGCAAACTAGTGCTGAAAGACATATCAACACGACTATTTTGTAGAAAAAAAACTTTCGACACTTCTGTAAGAGTAGAAAGAGCGCTGAGAGAGCAATAAAAGGAAAAATAAAAATAATTCCAACACTCATACCAGACTTGACACCCTAAAGCAAACTACCTAAAAAATCAAGGAACATTAGACTACTTGTATTGATATCTTAAAAAATATGGAAATTGAAACACCTGATGTATTATTGATAATATAAATGAGGAAAATTAGAACCATGGCCTTGATGTTGGAGGCCTCCCTTTTGTGATGTCCAAGTACAAACTGATGCTCTTCAAGCAATCCTTCTCTCGAATAGAAATTTATGAATTATCATAGTATAGGGATACAAAGAATTAATAATCAGACCAGCCCAACAATGAATAACCAGTAGTGGAGGGGTGGGATTCAATTTATAGGAAGGGCGAGGGAGTTTGGAACCCATAAAATGATGAAGGCCCACTTCTCAAGGTAAAATCCCCTATTGATAAGATCAAGAGCTCCAAATGAGAGAGCTCGACCATATCTCCATCGAACAACATCCATCTCGTCGTTCTGGAAGCTTCTAGTGCACGAAGCTTCTCCTCCATTTGAGGAAAAACTTCCAGAAAGGGATCTAAGCGGTTTTTCCCATCAAAAGTGTGCTGGCGGTGCAAGGTCAAAGTGTTGCAACCTGCGATCAGCGCAGGCAGGCAACTAGCTAAGTGCGTTGATCCAAAAATTTAGGGTTTGAGCTAGGCTTCTTTAGAAATTATTCAAGGAGGTTTTCTTTTAGTATTCAAAGGATATCTTGATGTAATCTCCATGGTGGATATACTGCACAGTATTCATCACAGGGAACTTCAGGATCAGGGATGGGAAGTGTATGGGGTGACATATTACTGTATAACAGAGGTTTGAGGACGATCTAAATTCCATTTCCCCATATAATGATGTGGATGATTGTAAACCATGAGATTTAGATATCTTAAATTATGAGGTACAATAATGCAAATTGTGGGACTTTGGCCTCTTTAAGATATATGTTTCAAATGATAAAATTTTCATCTATCCAAGTAGAAGATAATGAAAATTTGATTCGAAGTAGAGAGTTATTGGAGCCTACTTATTGTGTCTATTGTATTTATTGTTTTTTCTCTTGATAATTGTTTTATGAAAAGATCTAATAAAGAAAAATAAGAAGATAACTAAAGTTCAAAAGAATTTTTTAAGGATAAGGAGAATTGATTTAAATATTTTCCCTAATACATTTTTCAAAAGATCTCAAAAGTATCCTTCTTGGTTTCTTATTATTGGTGTAAGAACACTTCCTTTCGGCATCATGTCAAGCATTTAGTCACAACAAAACTACTATGTTTTTATATTTTTTTACTTATTATATTAAGTTCTCCTTGTAGTGCTGTATGTTTTGATTTCTATAGTATTGATTTACATGCACTTGTGTGTGGTATAATGGAAGTGGTGGTGGAAAAAATTCTTTTCATCTCGCTCTGTGTCAATTTATATTTCTCTTTACTCGATAAACTACCTCATGTTGTATCTGTGCAACCTTAGTAATCCTGCATCAATTGGTTTGTACATTGGCTACTCTATACTTATGGTATTTTCCATCATTATCACCACAAGAACCATTGAACTCCTTTCATGATTATGGTTTCTGAATCACTTGTTCTCGTTTGTTAAGCTATATTGATGGTCAAATGACAGTGGTGATGAGTGTTCATCTAGCATAGGGTTTGTATGAAATGAATGCAACATGAAATTACCTTGAAGCCATGTCATGTCTATAATGGTTTTAGCTAGTTAATAATATTGGGAGCTTTATATTGGGAACTCCCCTTTTGGTTTTTTTCACTTTCCACGCATTTCCTTTCTACATAATTATGAAATGTTGATTGAGGATAATCAATGATTTCCTCTTCAAACCAAATTCTTCAATTTCTTGGAAAATGGTATAGAGGGTGCTCTGAAGACAATCCCCTCTACGAATAGAGGTGATCTCTCTAGCCCTAGTGTAGGTCTAGCAACGCATGAAACTATCTAATGTACCCTTTCCTAGTTTATATTCAAATCAAAACAGGAGGAAGAAGAACCTATCTCTTCCTGATGCTATCATTAAATCCTTTGATGAAGACCTTGATCTATGATCCTTCAGGATCGCTCATTTCTTATGGAATTCGAATACCTGTAGTAGATAAAGATACAACAACAAGCGTAACACAAAACATAGCATACGTTGAATACAAACTACCTAACAGATCAAGGAAAACTAGTTTACTTGTATAGATATCTAAATAAATATGGAAAGTGAAACACCAGATGTATTATTGATAATATAAATGAGGAAGCTTAAAAACATGGCCTTAATGTTGGAGGCCTCCATTTGGTGATTTCCAAGTCCAAACCGAGGCTCTTCAAGCAATCCTTCTCCTGAATATAAATTTAGGCATTATCACGGTATAGGGATAGAAAGGATTAATAATCAAACCAACCCAACAATGACCAACGAGTAGTGGAGGGATGTGATTCCATTTATAGGAAGGGAGAGAGTTAGGAGACCATAAAAGAAAGAGGAAGGCACAATTCTCAAGGTAAAATCCCATATTCATAAGATCAAGAGCTCCAAATGAGAGCGCTCAACCATATCTCCATCGAACAACATCCATCTCGTCGTTCTGGAATATTCTAGTGCACAAAGCTTCTCCTCCATTTGAGTAAACACTGCCATAAATGGATCAACGTGGTTTTTACCATAAAAAATGTGTTGGCGGCATGAGGTCAAAGTGTTGCAACCTTCCATCAGCACAGGTAGGCAACTGGCTAAGTGCGTTGATCCAGAAATATACGGTTTGAGCTAGGCTCCTTCATAAATTATTCAAGGGAATTTTCTTTTAGTATTCAACGTATATCTTGATGTAATCTTTATGGTGGATATAATGCACAGTATTCATCATAGGGCACTTCAGGATTAGGGACAAGAATTGAATGGGGTGAAAAATTCCTATGTAACAAATGCCCCTAAAGCATGAAGGGAGAACATAGACTGATGGGTGAAATGCTTTATGAACCAAGGTAAGGACTCAAAATACCACTAGGAAAAATGCCAAATAAAACAAAATACAATATATGACATCTCTGATATGAATATGCCTAATAACTTATCTCTGAATAGGCATCAAATAACACATGAACCTACGACATGGTCGCAGCCATCCGTCTGAAGGAGGTCATCAAAATGGATCCATGGTATGGTTGCATCCATCCGTATAGAAAGGATCATGTGTACAATCATGAATACTCAATAAATCTATGCATCATGGATATTAACAGATGCGATCCAGGGCCTTCATATGTATCTCGATCAGTCCACTGTATGAATCTAACCATGTGAATAGATGTGTTGATGTCGAACATGGTACAAACTATATGATTATTGATCAATGATGTAAACCATTAACAGACACGAGAGAAACCACCGATAATGAAGATGGCCCTCAAGGTAGGACACCACACTATACAAGTGTGAATAAAGGAGTTGAAGTTGAATACTTGTAAAATCATCCAATCGAAGGCCAATGATGTGAACCTATCATCGAATGCAAAGAACTTGTCATTGAGGTATGAAAGCTCCAAGGTACTCAAAAGAAGTTTCTAAATAACCTTCCCGGATAATGAGCTGAATTTGAGAGGAAGTGATCCGTTGAAGGAGGTACATAATGATTCCCCGTTATTGATATGAAACAAAATATTTCTCAAGAGATGGGAATGATTAAGAACTATGGCAGATAGGGTCAAATAAGCAAAGGATGTGTGACTTTAACAAAAAGGAATTATCTTGAACATATCGGCGATACGACTTCGGAGTGTGGCAACATTTGACTTAAAATAGGATTAGAGGTCATGATGACAAAAATGGTAATTAGATAAGAGGAAAATGGATTTCCCAAACCCAGGAAGGTAAGTGACGAATGAAGGATATCCCCAACCCGACACAAACTCCAGATGAGTGTCATGTTCAAGAGTGACATGGTTCCTAAAAGAACATAGGATGTTCTACTTGCACTTTTCCCTCATTATTGCTAACGAGTACCTCTTTATTTTCTATATCAAGCATGAAGAGGATAACATATGCTTAGCGTATACGTTCATTCCTTGAATGAATCCATCCTATTAATTTTAACGAACCCTAGGAAGCAGTAACTCGATCTCGTCATGGTGAAAATTATTTCGCTATTTAATGTTTTACGAGTCTGAAGGAAGAGTAAATCAGTGTATTTTTCATGTTTAGGGAGTTTGAAAAAGAAACGGAAAAGAAAACTCCATCAAGTCCCTTTTCGTAAATCGTCCCTCGAATCTGAAAAGGTAGAAAAAAATTACTGAGAGAACCTCTTGACCATGTTCGATCAAGGTATTCCTTTTTCGTAAATATTAAATCTCAACCAGAAAAAGGATTAAACGTATACTGAGACCACGTCAATTCATTTAATTTAATGAGTTCGAAATGACAAGTACTCACCAATATTTTCAGTTTTCAAGAGTCAAAAAAGAGCTTAGAGATGAATCCAAGGGGTTCCTTTTTCGTTTGTTTTTTAACGAGTCTGAAAAAGAGATAAAATAAAATGCATTACATCAGTCAAAGATAATTACCGTCACCATAAAAATATCCTATTGCTGCACAAACAGAACCACACAACACTGATATTGAGAAAAATAATAAAATATTGGTAAAAATATCTTTAATTTTCTATAAATAGACAAAAATTAAAACATTTTTACCATTCCACTTTAGGTAAATTGGAGAATCTCAAATTACCCCATTTTCCTCCGATATTCAAACAAGCGGTGGGATTGATCCATGACACCATTTGACGATTCATCAGTTGCAGGTAAGAGATATGTTTTTTTTCAACATTTTCATTCCATTTTTAAGTCATTTTAGTTGTAAATTTCATGATTTAGGAGGGGATTTAAAGTTCTATGTCGTGGGTGATGGGCATGGGTTTAACCCATCAGACCCACGTCGATCGCTCATAGCCTGTTAGGTTAGTGCATCGTCAACGCTTTTTCAATTTTGACAGGCGCATTGAACTCAGAGAAGAGTTAAAAACATGAATTTTCTCCATTTTCAATTTTTTTTTCCAATTTTTCTCCAATGAAAACTCCTAATTTATCATTTATGGATTTTTTGCAGGTGTTTTTGACGAAAATGGTTATTGAATGGAAAGAAAGAGGCCATGAGGTAGAATATCGTGACGCTATCCAATATCCACATTGCATCAATTCCTTGACAAACTATGTCTTACTCAATTTCTTTCAAACCTCAAGCCTCAAAGATCAACTTGAGCTACAGGAACATCTCATTGGGCTATGGGATGTAGATAACCAGATTTTCATTATCAGGGACCAAGAGGTCGAAATATTCATTTCGGATATTTATTTCATTGTTGGATTTTCCAGGAGAGGAGAGAGATTCCTACTCTCTGGAGATCGTGCTAGAGGAGAGAGCACAAGCATGCTCATTGGGAGACATTGTCCTGGTGTTTGAAATACTTCAATTGGAAAGGTGGATATCAAAACTATCACCAATATGCATTTGGGGATGATTTTGCACACTATGGTTCGTGTAGCTGGAGCCCAGGCGTTGCATGAGGAAACAAAGTCTCAATTTCAATATGTTGTAGATTGTCTTTCTCCCACTATGTTAAACTAGTGTGAAGGATTGTTGGCTAACATGAAAATCCAACTTAAAAAGTGCATAACGGGGTGGCTGAAACAATTTGGGTATGCATCCATATTTGTTTCTTTCTTCCTGGAGCGAGTGCCGTTGTTTCAGTACAAGCGTCCTAAGGTATAGGATCCAGCCTCGAGAGATCCAAGGTTACTTAGATGGTGAGAGATTATGCCTCGTCATGGAGGTGGCCAGCAAATGTATTTCCCAACATCGTTCTTCAGTTTATTACACCGTCAACTGATCGTATTAGATGAATATGAATATGCTAGTACAGATTTATGAGGAGATCCATATCTCCCACTTCTGCAAGGTGCACAGTGGTCTGATGCGGGTAATTTTTTTTTTGGGGAATTTTTTACTTTTTAATGTTTTTGAGTTATGTGTTTTGAGTTTTAAACTTATGATTACTTTTTAGATGTTGGACCAGAGAGACCAACAAGTATGTCCCCAATTTAGAGGATGGTAGCACGCTAGGTCGAGGATGATCCTTATGAGGAGGGAGAAAACACGATCATAGAGATTAAGCGTAATCTAGAGGGCCTGGTGAGAGGCATTCCAGAATACACGAATTTTGATGACATGCCATTGTGCTTTCGGAGGCACATGGTAGGAGTCTTCGATAGACTTCACCAATTACTATGGCAAGTAATCCGGGGAGTCACTTTCTACCATGAGTACCATGTGGGCGGATAGTTTCCTTTAGTTTATTTTTTTCACTGATGTAGGCTCGTGGAGCCATTGTGTCACGAAACGCAAATTTTTTTAGATTTTGATGCAAAATTTTTTTACAGACTCAACATATATATACATTTGCATGTTTATATTGTTAGAAAGCGTTCTTACATCATGATGATTGGTTTTGGTTTTTTACATATGTTGCAAATGTCGATCTAATACATAATTTTCCAATGTATCTTCTAATGTATTCATATTTAATGGAATGTGTTGATATTGATATAACCAAAATGTCTTTCCAGTAATCGAACACGTATACATGTGAAAAATTTGAGGGTTTCTTACTGAATAATGACCATTTAACTGTAGCACAATGAGTTGCGAGTCTAGTTTCAAAACCAAGTCTTTGATACCGAGAGAAAGACTGTTTTATAACAACTCGATGACTGAACTATATTCGTAAATATTGTTATTTTTTCAACCCAGAAAAATACCTTGTAGATTGACCAACTTGTTGTTACAGGAAAAAAGTGCCCATGTTGTGGAAGATAAGTTATTTGTGCTACGACAAGAACAATCAGCAAAATCGCCATAATGGTTTGATGCCATCTGTAAACCAAGTGGAACACAAGGTAAGTAGAGGAAACATGTCTTCAAAACAAACATTCACACCAGAAAATATAAAAGAACACTATTGTAAAAAGTACTATACTTGTGATCAAGAACAGACCAATTCTATATTCCGTGAGATTTTTTTCCAAATTCATACTGGATTAAGAGAAACAGAAGCTTCTCTGAGAGATACAATAAATAGAAAACATAGAAATTCGTTGGGCTAAAAAGTGATAGCTTTGCGTTGGATGTTTCGGGAAAATGAAGATGAATATAGAAAATCTGAGACATGGGTTTTGTGCAGAACGGACCCATTCTATTACTCTTACAGAATCCTTTTCAAATTCGGTCTGGATTGAAAGAAATGGAAGGTTCTCTGAAGAATATTTTCTTAGATTTTCTTTGGTGGCCGTTTTCCAAATTCTTCCAATTGCAATACTAGATTGATCTTGTGCCCAAAAATGTCTCAGCAAGAGGAATTTGAAAATGTTACTAGGAGCCTCAAGAGAATAGCGGGGTAACTTGAAAAGTGGGTCTTAGCAAGGGCAACATGAAGAAACAGTAGTTGCCGACCTACAAATGGAGAGAATAAGAAGAGCATGATTATTGAAAGAAACACTAATAATAATGCTGCAGAGACAAAGATGGGAGGAAAATTTAGTGATGTTATGAGAGAGAACATACTCATGGAGGATGAATATCATCTAGCTATGTTCTAGTACATTGAGGATGAGGCTAATGGCATGCAAGAGTCACCCTCGTTGGATTTTCCTTTGGTAGCCCTAGTAGATAGATTTTAGGAGGCAGTTGAGCACACATCCATTGATGAGGCATCTTCGTCTATGATGGAGCTTTAGAATAAGAACCACCTACAGCTGACTGATGAACATGTCTTGCATTTTGGGTTGTCTGTGGAAGAGAATTTGGAGGCTCATGTCGAGCCCATAATGGAGGAGGATGTGCAGCCCTCCTTTTGGCTACCCATTGATGAGGGGAACATAGAGAACACACATTGGGATTCCAGCATAGTTCACTTCAGAGGCGCGCTGACATGAGCTATAACGTTATCATCTCACCCCTACGCATTGGATTGAGAGAGGTAGAATTTTCTAGACATACTAGAGGGGATAACAGCACGCAGCAGATGGGTGGGGTGCCAGGAGATGTATCCACCCTTGATGAGATGCTAGGAGATACGGTAGTATTGGGTGATAGTTGCACATAGCAGTGCAATTAGTTTCAGATCGAACTTTTAGCTTTGAAGGAGAAGGCCACATCAGTACGAGAGACTATCGTACAGAAGAATGAGGAGCTGGAGGGCATGAGATTGGTTTGTTCCAAGTCAGTGGCAAAGTTGGCCCACATTGGAGAACGGTTGGATTCCCTAATGGTGCAGTTAGAGGGCACATTGGAGTGTTAGAGCACCCCCCTTCAAGCATACATCGACAGGGTGCAACACTCGCACAATGGAGGGATTATTCTATGTGCAAGGATTCTTGCATTTTATTCTTTTCTCGAGTTTGGATGGCAATAGGTACTGAATTGGCACCCCATGGAGCAGGTTATGTAGTTGGATACATCCATGGCCACATTACAGCAGAGTCCATGGATTACTAGAGGGTAACAAGGGCCAAATTATTTTTGCGATTCAGTTGGGACTTCCAATCACATGATAGAGCCAGTAGGTGATGGTAGTCATTGTTTGATGGTTTTGATGTTTAGCCGCACACACATTTTCAGATCTCTATTAGAGCCTTGGACATCCCTAGTGATAAGATGGTTCGACAGGAGGGTACACCCTTTTTAGGAGCTATCTCAGCATATCGACTGTGCATGCGGTCACAGAGTGATTAGCCTACTTTGGCAGGAGCTGGTCGATGGAGGTGGCATCGACAGGCCACTAGACATGGCAGTACATAGATACAGTGCTCTCTCATGGGTATATGGGACACTTCAGTTATGGAGGATAGGGGCTGTGATTTCATTATCACTGGCATGTGAGGAGTCAGGTCGCTCTGATCCTTTAGAGTAGATGGGTAGATGTATCCCACCTCATGGGGGGTTTACTAGCAGAGTGGTGGATATTTTGGCCCATGATATAGCCATAACTGGCAGTATTGGATGGTGTACAGGAGCAATTCGCAACATACAGTGGCATTATAAGGAGTATAGAGACACTTGGTGGTATTCAGTGACCCATGATATGGCGCAATAGGCACTTGGATCATTGACTCCAAGGGGACTTATGGATAGGGGAATTAGGTGTACCGTGAGATGCAGTTCACTTAGGATTGACGAGGATATTGTTGAGCATCTGGAGAGACCACGTTTAGTAGAGACAACGATACGAGTGTGTTATAAACTCACATTTGAGGGACGACGGATGGTAGAATTCATCTATAGGATGGTACCTAGACTCCAAGTAGTGTCCAGATGTATCATCTGAAGTTGGGACAATAGAGTTTACTACAAGGTTCAGCAGGAGCAAGGCAGGTATGCATGTGTGGGAAAAACTTCTGATACTTGGAGTCCATCTAGGGGATACATATAAGAGATAAAGTTGAGGGTCATATTGGTTCTAGCAGGTAGCAGAGCTACATAGTGACATCCCAAGAGGGGTTCGAGTTGGGAGCTCCTAGTATGGTTGGGGGATCCAAGGATCTGTTGGGTAGGTGGATCACTCCACTTTTAGATGAGCAAGGATAGAGAAGACGATGATCTAGTCCACTTTGGGTTTAACATGTGGGGGAGCACTGAGATTCCCACTACATGGCGAGGCAAACTTATCATGTTTCTTCTCAGGGTCATGATTGGCAATGGACGGGTAGATATCAACATCATGGGGATGCTCGCGTAGGATGAGTTTGGCCTATGCATATTTTTCACCACAAGGCCCCAAGAGAGAGGGATATAGTCTACACCTGATTAGGAGTATCTCATAGTCAGAGTGGCGTAGCAGCAACATGGTGGCACCTCTACGAGACTAGCAAGGGACCCGAGCAGTTCAAATCTACACAGATTAATAACCTTTAGGGGTGAGCTATATACTACATGGGGGGATCATGTAGATTTTCCATTGGGCTTTAGCGAGTCATTGATGAAGTGGGGGACTTCGTTAGTATGGCAAGTTGGTCAGCGAGATGACAATAGGTCAGATTTACCTTCCATCGTGCAGAGTGAGCAGTCAGAGGACTCGATGAGATATATTCAGGATGATGAGTCACTTGTGATGATTCAATCTGAGAAGCATATGGTAGAGCATGGGGCAGCTGAGGAGGATGTTATGCACATCATGCATGATATTCCTTTGGGGGAGAGCCAGATGGAGGCTCACATTGAGCCAGTGCTAGATATGTGGCTAACCTTTGGGCCAACCATTGAGGAGGAGCTATTGGAGATGGTGGTGCATCCATCTTTGGGCCAACCCATTGATGAGGTGTTGGTAGATGCATATATAGTTAGCAGAACTGCAGTAAATTCAGGGAGCAACACTCTCCAGGAATACATTGATTGGGCTTGCAATACACCTTGACCGTTTGAGCCTATTATAGAGAGAGGGGCCTTCCCTTTGAGGCAGTTCTCATTGACAGGCATGATAAAGCATCACAATTTGAGTGTGATTTGGTGACCACACTCTAGACATGTTCTGTATGAAGATATCACCACATTGGATTCTTCGACCGGGATAGAGTTGCTGGAGATCATGAGTTGGTATCCTATTGATGGTACGATCTTCTTAGTCAAGTGCATAGCAAAGCAGGGACTTGTAGACATGACAGGTACCACGATTTACAGTTGGCAGTGGGGTACATGTCGACAACTCTTTAGCATTCTATCCCAACTTTGGGAGAGAAAAATCAACATTGGATTGAGTCAAGGGTTGGATTGGGGAGAGGTGATGAGTTGGTACACAGTTGGTGGGGCATCTTATACACTCATAGATACGACACGTTAGGGGCCATGGAGCATTGATGCATGTTGGTGGTCTTCACCTCATGAGGTAGTAGCTATAACCAGATGTAGTGCACAGTCCTTGCTAGGGGACTTGGACGATGATTGGCGATGATGTCGTTGGAATCCAGGAGGATTGATTGATGATAGGTGTGGTGAGAGATCTGTTTGGGATACTGACATTAACGGGTCTGTTCTGGGTAGCCTGACACATGGGGAATAACCACACTGAGGGGTTTGTATGGGATCTAGGCATTGGGTCTCAGTTGCATTGGATCAACAGGGTGGACCACATATTTTTCAGTTGTTTGAGGACAAGAACGTTTTGGCGAGGAGGACTGTAATATTCCTAAATTAGCTTTCAGCTAATTAGAATATTAAATTTTTTCTTTTTTAATTAATAGATGAATAAGAGGGTAGAGGGACCCATAAATCCCTTTAGTAAAATAAAACCACTTCACTAGTGTGAAAGTGGAACATCGCAGTAATGGAGGGGGCTAAGAGATCATGTGAACAACGCAGTCAAGGACGAGGATATGGACCAAGATTCAAGCACATTTATGATGTCGGCCCAAGGGTGTGAGGGTTTACCAAGTATAAGAAAGGGGTGAGGGCATCCATGGAGATCATTCTAGATTATTATTATTTCTTGTCATCTACGACTTGAATACGATTGAGCTGTTTATCTGAGTCTGCAGTGTTGTTTATCACATAGGTGTCTCCGAGCGGAGATACCAACCTCGTCCTTGGGGGAATTTGAGTGCCCGGTCAAGAGAAGGGTCCTTTGATCTTGTGAGCAGATTTCAATATTTTGGCATTTTCCCATTTTGCAGCCCTCTTAAGTAGCACGATTACCCAGTGAATTACGTAGGGAAATAGTTGAGAGAGCCAAATGAGGGTCAGATTCCATAGCATTGTCGCTTAGAATCCAGTGAGGGGACCAGACTTTCATCGATTGAGCTACAGGGGATTTTTGTGGCATTTTATTTGTTAGTTAAGCTCATATCAATGCATACCCAACAGTTGTGCATTTTATGTCCTAGGAGGGTGATTTTCTGGGGTTTGCCAATCTGGAAATAATTTCTGGGTTTTTCTAGGTTTTGTGAGTAGAGGTCAATGTCTGAATCCCAAAATTTTTCGAGCATCAGAACAACCTTATGTTCACATCCCTTTTCAACCAGCAGTCACATTTCTAGCACTTCCAACAGGGGCAACATAGTGAGGTCTCCAACAGAGCAACAATTACGCAGTTTTCTTGGTGGGAGGACTTGAGGGTCACTCTAGCCATGTTTTTTAGCTTGTGTGTTACTATTCTTGAGCACCGTTGTACTTGTATTACACCTCCTTATTAATAAAATGGTTTAGTTGTTCTATCTAATTTTATGGTGTTTGCAGTTTATTTCCATGTTGTTGTAGTTTCCAGTTTATTTTGTTTTGTATTAATTTCTTTTCCTATTTGGAATATTACAAACTATGTGCTTAATATCATGGAAAGCATAGGACATAGCCCTTTGGAAGGTAGCCCCAACATTATTCAAACCAAAAGGGATCTTCTTATAGGCAAAGGTTCCCAAAGGACAGATAAAGGAGGTCTTATGTTGATCAGCAGGAATAATTTTGATCTGGTTGTAGCTACGAAAACCGTCCTAGTAAAAGAGAACATCTCACTCCCGACACATTCACAAATAATTTGATCTATAAAAGGAGGGGTAGTTGTCTTTAGGAGAATACTGATTTATATCACGGTAATCAACACAAACTAAAATTGTCCCTTGTTTTTTGGTAACAGGAATAATATTAGAGACCTAATTCGTCAATACTATAGGATAGATGAAACCATCCCTAAGAATTTTTTCGACCTCTCCCTTAATGGCATCAACCTTTCTTGGGTGTAAAGGACAAAGGCATTGACGAATAGGTTTTGAGTCCATATATGTAGGGATTCTGTGCACCACAATACTAGGGTCCATGCCAGGCATTTCTTCATAAGACCATGCGAAGAAATCACAAAATTATTTAAAAAGAGAGGTATAGATATTGATCTCATCGGGAGAACAAGATGCATCAATATCGACATTCTCAACAACCCTTGGTTTAATAGAGATGTTGATCATAATGGTAGAAAAAATGTTACCCATGTTTCCTTCAGGCAACACTTTATGAACCAGAATGGGATGCTGAAGTGGGTTAGATAATTCAGATGAAACACAAGTTTCTAGACAAGTAAATATTTCACCCAGGCCTGGGAGAAACGAGGTTGATGATGACCATCATCCCAAGGGGTTTCTTCGAGAGACATAACTTCCACAATACTCTTATCAATGGGAAATATCATCCAAGGGATCAACTGAATCTCAAAAACCAAACCAAGGAGACTGTGAATACATGTCCAGAGATGAAACCAAATTATCATTGGCTTCAGAAGCAACCCCAGAAGCTAGAAGAATTATTTGATACATTTGTTCTGCAGTGCTGAGGGGCATGAGGTCAAAAAAACTGTGAAGTTGGTCAAGACTAGGAACAATCCATGGACCTTGACCAGTCGATGTTATCATGTTAACAGAAGTGAAATTAGGAGATGGGAGTAGAAAGACTCCCATTAGGGATGAGTCTTTGAAAAGACTCGGGCCAACGGTCTCATAAGGACTAGAGGTATTCCCATCGTATGGTACATTTCCAATTGAATAATCTGGGGAAAAGAAATCAAGTTGATTGACAGTGACTATCTTCCCCCGATGAGGAAAGCAGAGAATACGTTAAAGGGTAGATACAACGCAAATCATCGAATGTGTCCAACTACATCCGAGAAGAAGGTTGTAATTGAAGTTTGCACCTATCACCTCTACTTCCAGGTTCACTATTTTACCCTTCAACTGAATTGGAAAGGATTTGAGAATACCATACGGCCGAGAGCCTCTGCTGTCAAAATGTTCCATAGTGTTAGGGGACTAACTTAAGGTAGGAGAGTCGATGTCTTTCCAACACGTAACATACATGATGCAGGTGGAAGAAATTTCATCAACAACAGTCCAATGAATGGTTTTACCCATCACTATGACTTGGCTAATGAAATCTACATGTGATGGGAGCCAAGGAACGTGATTCTCGAGATCGATAGTAATAATATTTGAATGTACGGGATCAATCACTCTGATAACATACAATAGCGCCTTCCATTGTGATGGACATGATTGAAGGACTTCCAAGGCTGATGTCACTAATGATGCTTGAGCTAGATCCTCTATGGTGTTATAGTGCTGGGAAGCCCACTCGTTCATATTGTAAGATGGTTTCCAAAGAACACCCTTAGGAGGTGGTCAGAAAATGGAATCACTATTAGCTCTCTCAATATGGAGAGGACTATAACTAGGAGGAGTGGAAGAGGAAGGAATATTTGAAAAATTCTTTTCCACAGGGGATTTTGAAGGATTTGGGTGCTCTTTCTATGGACTGGTAATATAAATAGGTTATGTACCAACCATAATGACTTAGGAGATTTCAGAGGCAGAATACTGGGGATGATCTATCATTTGCATATGTTGAGAAAGAAGCAGTTATTTCAAGACAATGGGTGTCTGAGGTGTGCCTTTAAGAAGACAGGAGACTTCGGCACGCTGAGGAAAATTCTTGGTATAATAATATTCATCACATATCAAGCAAGGATACTTGGGCTTACGCCTGGAAGTATCATCAACAGATGACTTAGCGGAATCCTATTTGGGGGTGTCATATTTGGCCTTATCTTTCCCCTTATTTTTACCTTTTAAGGACTTGTCTGCTACGGTAGATTGAACATCATTAACCTCGGAGGTTTTACCAGGATTCTTCAGATTGTTCGAAGGAGTGGAGGGAGCAGTGGTAAAAGTAGACTTGGAATTTGAAGAAGACTCAAGTTTACTCTTATCAGGATGGGCCACTATCCCAATGACATCTTCAACAAGAGTCTTAGCAGGAGATTTGGATGATGCTGGATTAGTTGAAGGTTGCGGTGCATTAGGTAAAACCTCATATAAAGTTATAGATTGGGAATAGACAAAATCTAGATACTGATCATGAGCGATGACTTCCTCTTCCATCACACAACCACCCATAGGGAGATATTTGGCGATTTTAGGAACAAAATATTTTGTGAACCACTCAGTCAATAATTGATCAGGGCTCTAGAATTTAATAAGGTGGAAACTGCATCTCCATTCATGGATATGGTATGAGATATGAGTACCAGTTGACTGCTTCAAAGATGTCAAGAGATGGGTGCTTGTCTCATATCGAGCAGGCAACTATAAATGGGTCAGGAAGGCCATGGCCAAGGTACTGAAATCGTAGAAGTTACCACAAGGAAGTTCAAAGTACCATTTCACAACAACACCCGTCAAAGTGCATTGGAAAAGATGGAGATGAATTGAATCATCAACCCAAGAGTTGGAACAGCACCATAAATGGTACATCATGATATGGCCTTGGGGTTCTTCCCCAGATTTTCCTTCAAACTTGGTACAATCTCTAGGAATTTTGGTTGGAACTGAAGGCCATTGCAACATGTGTTGGATGGGGTCATTTGTTAATTTAGACACATCGGGTAGTTCCAACGTAGCCAGGAATGACAAGGAAGGGTGATGGGGAGCAAACAATCTTTGGAAGTTGCCCATTTGTGGTTCCAACCTTGATGGTATGGGTTAGGCCCCCATTGGGACTGATTCTGACCATACTGCCCGAATTCTCCCCACTATTGTTGATAAGGTATATATAGGTAGGGAAATTTTTATGGCTGGGGTTGTTGATAGGTACCTTATTGCAGTGGTTACTGAACATATGGTCCTTGTTGGGGTTGCTGGTATGACCCCTGTTGAATATAAGCACCTTGGTGGGGTTGTTGATACCGCCCCTACTAGATATAAGCTCCCTGTTGGGGTTTCTAGAACTGACTGGTGAGCCTTGGTATTGCACCAAGAGTGCTGCAAATCCCAGTGGCTGCCCTACTTTAATTTATCAACCTGGGGTTCATACAAACTTGGAGGTGACAGTGTTATATACACAACAAATGCATTTTGTTCATATCATCCTCTTCTTCTTTACGAAAGGGTGTTATTTCTAAGGGTTCTCAATGAAGTCTATCACACTTCAATGAAACTAAACTAAGTTGCAGAAAGGAAATGACAAGAATGAAACTAATTTAATTTTCAGAAAAGAAATGACAGAAAGGAAACTAATTTAACTTGCTGAAAATAAATGGCAGAAAGGAAACTAATTCTGAACCACACTTAACCTGGCCAAACGGCTAAATGCTCTCTATTTATCCTATGGTCTATCTACCATGCTTCTATTCATGAAACTAAGCTATCCATGAATTAATTCTAATTAAAAAAAAATGTTGATTTTCATCTTGGCGGAAAGAAAAAGGGCTAAAGAGGCTAATGGAGGGCTTAGCACATGAAATGGAGCTTAGAAGTGGAAATTGGGGGTTTAAACATTATAGAACCTTATAATATGGCACATAAATGGCTTTAGAGAGGAATAATGTGAAATATGTGATGGTGGAGATGCAATGGAGGAAAAAGCTGTGATATGTGATATCACAATCGCAACTTCACAAAATTGGAGCGGTAAGCGTTAAAAAAGAAAAAAAAATGCACATTACGATGTGCGATGCCGAGTGGTTACGTGGAGGTGGGGCCGATATCGCAATCAAAATATCGCAGAGTTGGAGCGGTAAGTGTTAAATAAAGAAACAAAAAACACAATATGCGATGTACGATGCAGAGTGTTTACGTGGAGGTGGGGCCGATATCGCAATCAGAGTTCAGAAGCGATAAGTGTTAAAGGAAAAAGGGAAACGTTGCAGGTTGCGGTGAGTGATCTGCGATGCGGCATAAATATTGCATCGACGTTCGGAAGAGGTAAGTGTTGAAGGAAACAAAGGAAATGGTTTCGTTGAGCGATTTGCGATGTGGTGAATATCGCAATCGGCATCAGGAAGTGGTAAGTGTTAACGAGAACAAATTAAACCATGCAGAGTGAAAAAAGCGAATTACGGTAGCGGGGATTTCGAGGAGGAAGGTGGAGGTCAAGTTTTTGATGGATTTTGAATGGTTTTTACGTGTTCTGTGTTAAAAATGGCAAGGTAACCATAAACAAAAAAACAAAGGAATAAGGTGGGCCAAAGGGCTTAAATGCATTTAGAGAAAAAGTTAGGGTGCAATAGTAAAAAGAAGCGAAAAATAGCAGGGAATGGAGGCGCACCAGCAATGCTTAGAAGTGTAATACACCTGTGGATTCATGCACAGAAAGTAGACAAAAATGTGTGATAACAATAGTGAAAGAGAGACTCGGACTTGGTAATGCAGTTTCTTTCGTAAACTCAAACAGAAGGCAATTGTTGGCCTATGGGAAGGTCTACCCTGCTCGAACTCTATTGACAGAGATGAGAGAGGGAGGCTTGACCACAGATTTTGGAGTTTTTCCTCTATTATACTGCTCACAAGAAAACGAACTACAAAATCACACTACAAGAAAAACTAAACAACAATGAAACTATTAAAATCACATCTAACTAAATGGTAGAAGCAAAACTAGCTAAATGACAGAAAGGAAAAGATAGTAACAACAGAGAAGCTGAGGCACATGGATTGGGCCCTAAACCACGAGCCTAGCTCTCTGAACTTAAATCAGTCGAATGGAATCAGTTTGCTCATTTCATAAAAGAATAACCTCATACATCTCTGAAAGTTTGATTGCTGAGTAAAATAATAAAAAGCTCAATAGCTTGCAACAAACTTTCAACTAGAATTGACTGGAATTGACTAACATTGACTAACTCCTCCTAGCTCTAGCTCTGCTCTATTTATTATACATGGAAGCTACCAAAAAATCCCTAAAAATAGCTAATGAGTCCACTTGACTCCAAGTGAAGTATGGCGTGAGTGCACTTGGTCTTGAGTTGCTTGGATACCTCTAGAATTCAAATTGCTGGAGGGGATCTCATGAGGATCGTTTAGCTGCCTTTGAGGGTGGACAACCCCCTTGAATCTCTCCAATATTTCTCCCTAATTTCCTAATATTCTTCACTCTTGATCTTCCAGTGGCAGGGAGCAAGACCCTAAATTATCTCCTTCTCCAAATCTACATAATCTGCCAAATATTCCCACAATATTCTACAAAAATAACCAATATTAGGCACAAACATGAAATTACCTTTAAACCTTCCTAAGAAAATAGTAAAGCGTAAGAAAACATTATTAAGTGTAGAAGGAGAGATTTAATATATCTTTTCATGTGCATAAGGAAGGTAGATGGGCTTAAGAAAGGTTAGAGGGGCCTTATTTTATGTCCAATTTAGATGCCCATCATCACCCCCCTACTTTAACTATTGCTCATCCTCTGAGCAACCTATTCATCCTCCCTTCCTTCTAGTTCTTCCTGCATGCTAGTTGAGTGGGGGTGGATATATGAGATGGATGTGGTTGAGGTTGTGGTTGTGGTGGAGGTGGATGGTAGGGATAGTATGGAGTTGGGTATGGAGGATATTGAGGGAAATATTGAGGATGTTGAGGATTTTCCCAATAAGTTCCTTTCCAACCATGTTGCCAAGATTGGTTTTGGGTTTGAGATGGCCAAGGTTTCCAAGGAGGAGTGTGTCCCAATTAGTTTGATATGGATGTGAATAAGCTTGAAATTTTGAAGTGGGTCTTTGCATCATATCAAGTTGACTAGGCTGCCAGGGTCTCCTTGGAGCTACATAACATAGCTTCTTTGGTGATTTCCTTGCTCCATTGTATTCTTCATAAACTTATTTAAATCGGGGGAATGATGAACAACATTTAGTAGCATATGACTATGCATGGATAAAAAAAATATCATCATCTTCTTTTTGATCATTTTTCATTCTTAACATTTCTACTTGTTCAGTTATATTGCTAAGAATTTATGTTTTAAAGTTATCAAGCAAATTTCCAAGTTCATCATGCCTTACCATTTTTTATGCTGACTTAGTTACTCTTTTCCTTCCTCTTGATATGCACTTGCATGTTTCACAAATTTCTTCAAATGACAATTGATATACATCTCCTTTACTCATGATATTAAGGATATCAATCCACTCATCCCTCATTGTTCTAAGTAAGAGGGTTTTTAGTGTGTCAAATCCTAAATGATGCAATTTTTCCCTCTTAACATTATACATGAACCTCTCTATTAGATCCTCAAGGATCTCATCTTCTTCTTGGTTCATTCTAAAAATTTCTTCTCTAAGATCACAATCTTCGTATTTTTCTAGAAATATCTTTTTCATATCATTCCATGACCTTATTGAACTAGTACCTAGACTCATGAACCATTTAAGAGATCTATCCTTCAATGTTGTAGGAAACAATCTCAGTTTTTGAGTGTGTGATAGGTAGCCATAAGACCTACAAAGTATCTCAAATTCAAAGAGAAATGTTTCTAGATCCTCTGTCCTCATATCATGGAAGTTGGGAAGTAAAGATGGAGGGATGTTCTTCATATGTACACGGATGTCCATATCTTGAATGGGAAATCCAATAAGATATTCTTCATTGTCATCATATCCATCCATCTCTTCTACCTTCAAAAGTGTATGGTGATGTGGTTCTTACTGCACCACGTGGTCAAGTGGGGGGGTTGGTATTAGAGAAGTGTTACACAGTAATTTGTCACCGTCCCTACCATTCCCCGTCCCGCACAATGGAGGACCCATTATGTGACCTGTGAGCAATGTCAAGCCTTGAAAATACCTTCATTGCATCCCTTTCCATGAGGACAACATTTCTCCTGTTTATCATTTCCTGAACAGACCCATAAAAACACATGTTTTTGCATTGGCGCTGGTGGCCCGTTATGTACTCGCGCCAATGGGGGAAAATTAACACTGAGCCCGCGCCAATTGGCGCTCTGTCCCAGTGTTGTACCCGCGCCACTCTGTTTATGGAAAGTTTTTTAAAAAGGAGGCGAAGTTTCGATTACAACAACTTCGTGGATGAGTCATCAGGAGTGGTTTCGCCTGAATAACCACGGCCTTCCTCCTTTGGCCTCTTGTTTCCACCATATGGGGAACCTCCCAAAGGATAAGGCCTCCCTTCCACTATTGTAGGGATCCCAACCTCCTTCTCTCCTCTATAAATATAGCCTTCATCCATTGATGAAGGGCTGAAAGGCTGAAGGGCTGATAGTCTTGAAGTGCTGAAGCTTTGCATCTCCCTATTCCAAGTGCCTTTGTGCTGTAAAGAATCCCTTCTTTCCCTTAAGGCCCATTCAAGCGAGGAGACCATTGTTACGAGACTCTGGAGAGGTTTCCCTTTCCTTGGCGAGCTTTGTGAGACGTGGACGACCGGAGACCCGTTCGAAGGAAGCTGCGACGTCAGAACTTGGTTGTAACTTCTATTCGTTTATCATTTTAATAGATGACTATGATTATGGTTCCACTCCTTTTTCCATCATGTTAATGCAAGTAATATCTTTTCTGACCGATGTTTAGTTACGTATGCTGGTTCCTATGCTTGTATCTGTTCGTTTCTTCTGTGTGCAGGTGTTCATCCGCGGAGATCGCGGAAGGATTGTGATCTGCCAAGGCTGAAGGACGGGGACATCTTCTTCTTCAGATCTAGCGTTGGAATCCAGGTAGGCTCTTATCCCAAGTCTTTCATTCGTAACTAGGAGCTTGCGTCATAGCATTGTTTGTTTGTTGCTAGACCCCTGCTGGGCTAGTAGGGATCGCCTCTGTCCGCAGAGGGGATTTACCTCCTCAACAAATTGGCGACTCCACTGGGGAACGTCCGGTTTTCCTTGTCTCGTTTATGTTGTTTCGCTTTGATCGTTTTTCCTTGCTTGATGAGCCTTCTGGGTTGGGTTCTTTTTTTGTTTTGGCTTTTGGTTCAACCCCCAAAGGATCAGATCTGACCTCTGCTTTTCTGAATTTTCACCTTTTCATAGTTGGCTTTATCAAGGAAGCGGCTCGATACGCGCTACTACAGCAGTTAGTTTATAACTCGCGCTTATCTTCCTCGTCTGGCGTAGGATATAAACTAGATAATATAGTTGCCTCCTCAGAGGAAGTGGTAGGGCGATACCTTGTTCGGAAGCTTCTTTTGGTCAGTACTTTGCTTTTGGGTTTGTTTCAGATTCAGCTTGAAGTGGGAAGTCTGGTCTTGGTTGGGAGAAATTCTTTGTTTTTTCATTTTCAGGCAGTGGCGCTTGTTGTCAGTTAGCAACCCGCGCCACTTGGCCATTGGCGCTAGTTTTCAAGTAAAAGTCGCGCCAAGTGGCGCCAGTTGTCAATGTACAAGTCGTGCCACTTTCAGGGTGTATGAAAATTGAGTTTTTTTTCCCTTAATCCTTCAACAGTGCGTCTTTCCCTTCGGGTATTTCCTCTGTATGAGCATAGATTACATTGCTCATTATTTGGAATGTCTTCTTTCTATGATTGTTTGATGTAAAAGGGATGGATGCCTTGTTTTGATCTCTTGCTTTGGAAGTCCTTTTTGTGTTTGACCGCATATGTCTTGTCAACTTTTGAGGGATTTTGTCACAAAGTATTTTGAAACAACGGTTGCATTCTTAGTGTTTGTTTGCATCCCTTTTGCCTTCATCCTTCATTAAGGAGATTTGCGTTTATTTAGTTTTCATCTCAAAGTGTTCTTTTTGTTAAAATGCATTGGATCACATTGCATTGAAAAGTATTTTTTGAGATCCATCATTGAACTTAGATTACATTGTTTAATGATTGAAAACTAGAAATCGCTTTGAGTGCATTCTCTTTTATTGAAAGTATGCATTAAGTAGATTCTCATTTCATTGAAAAATGCATTGAGTGCATTCGTATTATTTGAAAAGAAAAGGAAATTGTGCATAGATTACAATTGCATAGTTTTCGGGAAAAGAATTTTGCATAGATTACATTGCATAATTTGCTTCGTTGAATGTTTTAGAATACTTCTGGATAGTGAAAGTCATCTAGTTTGGAAAAGTTTCGTTTTCAGTTTTGCTGTTTGTTGCATCATTGTTTGAAGCTCTTCCCTTAACTAGATAGCATTCATCGAATTGAAAAGATTTTTCATGTTTTTCATTTAGGGACACTCTAGTAAATAAGTCAGCTCGTTGGCTTTAGATAAAGACTCCACGCACTTTGCGCTCCCCGGCATCGCTGTGGCATAAAGGGAGACCCCTATAGGTTTTCAATCCTTTATCCACAGTAAGCCGAGTCTGCCGCCCTATACCCGTGATACACCGAACACAGCATTCGGGGAGACTACCTGCACGTACGGAAAGTCCTTGGTCGATTTCTGTTTCATTATTGAAACCAAGGTGTATATTGCAGTTCACGGATATTTGGTACACCCTTTGTGCCTAGCTTTTCCTGAGCAGTCATTTGGTCTTTTCTGACTCCCTAAACTTGAAAAGACCGTCAAGCGCTTGTCCTTTCACGCTTGTGTCAACTCCGAAAGAGATAGAGTCATCTTTTTATCGTTTCTTGACTCTTGAAACATGAAACGGTAGAACTTCTTATTTTCCAATGTGGTAAAATTAATCACCCACGATTACACGCCTGCTTAGATATTGCTTGTTGACCGTTTGATCGTGTGCCCTTAACTCTTTTTCAGCCCGTGTGTGGTTTTGAGTTTGATGGCAACTTTTTCGGAGTTCACCAACCAAGGAATCCCCTCAGAAGGGAATCCTGGTCATTTTCCTCCTTTTGGAAATTTTGGTGCTCCTTACATGGCGACGTTGTCCCTTCCTGGGTTAACTGTTGGGTTGCCTGTTTGGTTGTTCTCAACCTCTGTAGTCCCGAATGTCTCCACTACTGTTCAATCAGTTCCTCCGCCGGAACAACCTCATGTTGATTCCAAGGTGGACCTCTCCCCTTCTTCGCCTGTTTCTGCGTCCTCCTCTTCTACTTCGCCTGGTGAAAGTCTGGATTCAAGTAACCAGGTGGCTAAGAAGAAGAAGAAGAAGACAAAGAAGAAGAAGTCTGATAAGCGAGAGGCTAAATGTACAGCTACTGTCCATGAGAAATCTCATCTTGATAGGCCCTCCGACCCTCCGCGGAAAGTCAAGTTCCCGTGCATGTTGTGCACGGGAGACCATTTGCTTCGAGACTGCCCTGGCATTCCCAAGGTGCTCGAAACGTGGTCCGACGGCCGACCGCCGTTGCCTTTGACCTCCAGGAGCCAGGTTGGGGGCACGTATTCATCTGTTGATAAGAACTCTAAGAAGCAGGGTAAGATCACCAATCCCTGTAAGTTGTGTGAAGGGCACCATGCTATTCACCTTTGTCCTTATATGGATGAAGCCAAGCGAGTCTTGGAAAACCTGACTGTTTCTACACCACGCCTCCCGGCTGGTTATAAACAGCTTTCTTTGAGTCTTCCACCGGCTGATGCCGTGATTGGTCAAGGGTCATCCTTGGTCGATCCCACTCCTCCAGAAATTCAGATTCAGGAATCCGTTCCCGACCAACCATTGGTCGTGGGATCGGTTGAACTGGCCCCATCCGCAGTGCACCAGGTCTTTTCTGTTGAGAGTGGACCCCATAACCCTCATGTCCTTCTGATTTCTTCAGATTCGTCAGAATTGGAGAAATATTCTCCTGTCCCTGTGCTTCAAGAAGTTGCTCCTCTGCCTCCCATAATGGAGGCTACGGAGGATATTCCTCCCGCCTTCGAGATGGAGGTCATGGAGGAGGCTTCTGCTTCCGTAACATCAGGGGAAGACCTTCGCTTGTCGATGGTAGCCCCTCCGAGTAGTTTGGTCGCTTCCTTTGATTGGAATCGATTTGCAGGATTTCGCCTTCCGTCTTATGTGCCTTTCGAGATCACAGTACAGGCTCTTGGTCTGGTTGTACCCAGCACCATTATAGACGAAGGTACGTCTGTTAGTATTCTGTCTTCAACTACCTGGCAAGCTTTTGGTTCGCCGCCGCTTGCGCCTGTTACGCAGAATCTGCTCACTTTCAACAGAAGGACCAGTCAACCGTTGGGGATCCTTCCAAGGTTACCTATTACTTTGGGAGGTAAAACCGTCCATATGGACGTGATGGTCGTTCCAGGCCCCTTGGATTTCAATCTGCTTTTGGGGCGCGATTACACCTATGCCATGGGAGCGCTCGTCTCCTCCCTCTTTCGTGTGGCCTGTTTTCCGCATGAAGGAAGGATCGTGACCATTGATCAGCTTTCGTTCTTTGGTCCTAATATGGCATCTGGTCCGCCATCACCCCCTCCTGGTTTCTATCCACCCGTTGTATCTGCTCTGCCGCAGGTCAACTATGTGGCTACTTACCCCATGCCTGTGCTCAGTGATGATGCCGTCGTGCATCGAGTGCTGGGGGCATTGGGTCCTGACTTCCAGGATGATTTCCTCCCATCTGGTGTGGAACTCTTGGAAGCAATGACTTCTTGTTCATTATGATGAAGTCGGTCGGAGCACAGTTCCTTGTCTTGTGTCAAGCTCCTTAAAAAATGAAACAAGGTTGTCGGAGCACAGTTCCTTGTCTTGTGTCAAGCTCCTTAAAAAATGAAACAAGGTTGTCGGAGCACAATTCCTTGTCTTGTGTCAAGCTCCTTAAAAAATGAAACAAGGTCGTCGGAGCATAGTTCCTTGTCTTGTGTCAAGCTCCTTAAAAAATGAAACAAGGTTTGTCGGAGCACAGTTCCTGGTCTTGTGTCAAGCTCCCTAAACCATGAAACAAGGTGTTTGAGGATAGTTCTTTTAATGTGTCAACCTCGTTAAAATAATGAAACACGTTCCCGTTCAATTCGAGTCTTTGGTTAGTTCTCGTAAAATCCCAGTCGAGTCTTTCTTAGATCTCGTAATTTGAACCTTCACTCCATCTGCCTTTCATATGGAATGAAGCTTGGGGGGCATGTACCTCGAATTGAGTCACCATGCTGGGGGCATGCTTACTTTTTCAAACATAGTTTGTTTCCGTTTCAAGCTTGTGTAAAAATGAAACCGGTTTCAAGCATAGTTTATCTTTGTTTCAAGCTTGTGTAAAAATGAAACCATTCTTATTTTACCTCTTGTGATTGCCATTTTATCAGCCTATTTCTGCCAGATGAGCCTTGGTTTTCTCACTCCATTATCACTATCTTCTTGGCCGATCATATGCCTTCACTTGGTTGTTTTACCCGTTCCTGAGGAACCGCTGCTATGAGTGGTCTTGTTAGCCAGCCTCTCGACCTTTATTTGTTCAGAGTAGTTCCACCATTACCGGAACCAGTTGCTACCACTCGTTCCTCCAGGAGGAGTCATCTTTCAGCTCTTTTCTGACTCTCTAAATATGAAAAGATCGCCGAGGCCCTTGTCGTTTCGATCTCGTTAAAATGGACACGAATCGACATTCACCCAGTATAAGTTTAACCCTTTTTCGGGCTGGGATGGATTGATTACGAAAAAAGGAATACCCTAGCCTATCGCGACTAGGAGGTTTTCCCGGATATTGTTTTCTACCTTTTCGGATCTGGGGAACTATTTACGAAAAGGGACTTGTGGATTTTTCTTTTCCGCTGTCTTTTCAAACTCTCTAAACATGAAAAGACGCCGAGTTCTTCCTTTGTCAGACTCGTTAAACCCTGATGACATCGGATCCAGTCGAAATGACGTTATTCGAGTCGCTCCTTCCTAGGGCTCGTTAAATGTACTAGGATGGATTCACCCGAAGGGTGGACTTATATGACAAGCATATGGTATCCTCTTCAAGCTTGTGTAAAAATAAAGAGGTACTCACCAAGATGGTGGGGAAAAATGGAACCATCGTCGTTGTCGTCGGCAGTATGTCGCTCTTGAACATGGCACTTGTCTGCATTCGTGTCGGGTTGGGGACATCTCATCTCGCTGCTTCACTTTACTTCCATGGGTTTGGGTAATCTCTTTTGACCTCTCATCTGTTCACTGCCTCGTCGCCATGACCTTTGATCCGTTGATGTCAAATACTGCCAAGTCCATTGTCGTGCCGTTCATGTGTTCAAGAGAAGTTGGCCTCTGCAAATATCAACCTTCCTCTGTTTCTCATACGATCCTGATTCACAACAAAACATCATGTTCCTCTGTCTCGTGTCGATGATGTGGGAATCATTATGGCCCACCTTCGATCGAGGTCACTTCCTGTCGACATCAACTCATTATCCAGGAAGTTGGTCTAGAGACTCCTTATGGTACCTTGGAGCCTGCATGCCTCAATGGCAGGTTCGTCGCATTCGACGAGAGGTTTACATCATTGGCCTTCGATCGAGTGATTCTGCGGGTGTTCGACATCAACTCATTTATTCGCACACCGTATATTGTACCTGTAGTACCTTGAGGACCATTGTCATCATTGGTGGTTTCTCTCGCGTCTGTTAACAGCTTTCATCATTGGCTGGTAATCAGACGATGTTCTTGCATGTTCGACTTCAGCTCACATAATCGCATGCTTGAACTTGTACTCTGTTGGGTCGAGATGGAGCGCAAGACCCTGGATTGTGTCTGTTGTAATCCAGGCTGCGATTGTGGATTATTATCATTATGTACATGACTCACTGATTGGATGGCTGCGACCATACCTGAGTCAATTTGTTTTGATCTTAGTTGGATGGCTGCGCCCATACCCTGGATCCGGATTATAGCATACTCTGTTTCGGATGGCTGCGTCCATACCACTTATACATCATGTACTTGAGATATCAGTTGTATCTTTCTGAGCAGGTTTTCCAACGGCGGGCCTTCGATTGAACATGTTCTCGTAAAGCATTTCACCCCTCTCTCTCTCGGGCCTCATACTTTAGGGGGCATCTGTTACACAGTAATTTGTCACCGTCCCTACCATTCCCCATCCTGCACAATGGAGGACCCATTTTGTGAGCACCTTGAGCGATATCAAGCCTTGAAAATACCTTCATTGCATCCCTTTCCATGAGGACAACATTTTCTCTGTTTTATCATTTCACCGAAGCGAGACCCCCTAAAAACACATGTTTTTTTGCATTGTGTTGTGCTTCCGGGTGACGGCACTCGCGCGATGAGAAAATTAACAACGAGCCGCGCCAATTGGCGCTCTCTGTCCCGGTGTTGTGCCGCCGCCACTGGAAATTTTATGGAAAGTTTTTTAAAAAAAGGAGGCGAAGTTTCGATTACAACAACTTCATGGATGAGTCATCGGAGTGGTTTCGACTGAATAACCACGGCCTTCCTCCTTTGGCCTCTTGTTTCCACCATATGGGGAACCTCCCAAAGGATAAGGCCTCCCTTCCACTATTTTAGGGATCCCAACCTCCTCCTCTCCTCTATAAATATAGCCTTCATCCATTGATGAAGGGCTGAAAGGCTGAAGGGCTGATAGTCTTGAAGTGCTGAAGCTTTGCATCTCCCTATTCCAAGTGCCTTTGTGCTGTAAAGAATCCCTTCTTTCCCTTAAGGCCCATTCAAGCGAGGAGACCATTGTTACGAGACTCTGGAGA
The DNA here is from genome assembly GCA_034641835.2 of Pinus albicaulis. Taxonomy (NCBI): domain Eukaryota; kingdom Viridiplantae; phylum Streptophyta; class Pinopsida; order Pinales; family Pinaceae; genus Pinus; species Pinus albicaulis. The sequence goes on from CM076575.1 coordinate 892,889,295, forward strand.
GGTTTCCCTTTCCTTGGCGAGCTTTGCGAGCCGTGGACGACCGGAGACCCGTTCGAAGGAAGCTGCGACGTCAGAACTTGGTTGTAACTTCTATTCGTTTATCATTTTAATAGATGACTATGATTATGGTTCCACTCCTTTTTCCATCATGTTAATGCGAGTAATATCTTTTTTGACCGATGTTTAGTTACGTATGCTGGTTCCTATGCTTGTATCTGTTCGTTTCTTCTGTGTGCAGGTGTTCATCCGCGGGGATCGTGGAAGGATTGTGATCTGCCAGGGCTGAAGGACGGGGACATCTCTTCTTCAGATCTAGCGTTGGAATCCAGGTAGGCTCTTATCCCAAGTCTTTCATTCGTAACTAGGAGCTTGCGTCATAGCATTGTTTGTTTGTTGCTAGACCCCTGCTGGGCTAGTAGGGATCGCCTCTGTCCGCAGAGGGGATTTACCTCCTCAACAAGAAGTATTATTATTATTATTATTATTTTAATTTTTTTTTTTTTAATTCTGAGTATCCCTACTCCTATGAGGCATGAAAATCAGATCTTTTTGTATTTTTTTTAATATTTATGAAATGGCCTGAAAAGAAAGGAAAACAGAAAAGAATGCTAAAAACAAAATCAAAGCATCTACTAGACACATCCCTGGAAACGACACAAAAAAGTGGTTAGCCCTGGTATTGCACCAAGAGTGTTGCAACTCCTAGGGGCTGCCCTAATTTACTTTATCAACCCAGGGTTTGTACAAACTTGGAGGTGAAAGTGATATATACACAGTAGATGCAATATGTTCATGTCATCCTCTTTTTCTTTACGAAAGGGTGCTATTTTTTTTAACTATGATAAGAACTGGAAAGTAAATTGCTGGAAGGGAATGAAAGAAAGGAAACTAAACTAAATTTCTGAAAAGAAATGACAAGAATGAAACTAATTTAATTTGTAGAAAGGAAATGACAGAAAGAAACTAAATTAAACTTCTTAAAAGAAATTGCAGAAAGGAAATTGATTTCAATTGCACTTAATGTTGGCCAATCGACTAAACACACCCTACTTATCTTATGCTCTATCTACCATGCTTCTATCCATGCAGCTAAACTATCCATGAATTAATTATTATTGAGAAAAGGTGTTTATTTTGCAGCTTGGAGGAAAGAAAAAGGGTTAAAGAGGCTAATGGATGGTTTATCACATGAAGCAGGGCTTAGAAGTGGAAAGCGGGGGTTTAAACCTTATACAACCTTATAATATGGCACAGAAATGACTTTGGAGGGAATAATGTGAAATATGAAATGGCAGAGATGTGATGGAGGCAAAGGTTGTGATATGCGATGTCACAATCTAAATATCACAAAAGTAAAGGGATAGTGGAAAGGTCGTCTGGGAGCAGGAATGAAGTTCGATGAGGTAAGTCTTGCAAAGTGCGATTTTCGGTGGGCGACATGGCAGTGGGATAGGAGGTGGAGCACGATAGCAATGTCGCAATCAATCGATAGGAGTTGTAAGTGTTAAAGAAAAGAACAAAAAAAATACGATCTCTGATGTGCAATGCAGAGTGGTGATGTGGAGGTGGGTCCGATATTGCAATCGGCGTTCGAAAGAAATAAGTGTTAAAGGAAATAGGGAAATGTTGCGGGTTGCAGTGAGCGATCTGCGATGTGGCGACAATATCGCATTGGCGTTCGAAAGTGGTAAGTGTTGAAGGAAACAAAGGAAACGGTTGCGATGAGCGATTTGTGATGCGGTGAATGTCGCAATCGCAAATAGAGTTCTCAGTGAAGTCTGTCACACTTCAATGAAACTAAACTAAGTTACATAAAATAAATGGCAAGAATGAAACTAATTTAATTTGCAGAAAAGAAATGACAGAAAGGAAAATAATTTAACTTGTTAAAAATAAATGGCAGAAAGGAAACTAATTCTGAACCACACTTAACCTAGCCAAACGGTTAAATGCACTCTATTTATCCTATGGTCTATTTACCATGCTTCTATTCATGCAACTAAGCTATCCATGAATTAATTCTAATTAAAAAGAGTGTTGATTTGCAGCTTAGAGGGAAGAAAAAGGGCTAAAGAGGCTAATGGAGGGCTTAGCACATGAAACAGGTCTTAGAAGTGGAAAGCAGGGGTTTAAACCTTATAAAACGTTATAATATGGCACATAAATGGCTTTGGATAGGAATAATGTGAAATATTCGATGGAGGAGATCCAATCACAACTTCGCAAAATTGGAGCAGTAAGCATTAAAAAAGAAACAAAAAAAACGCAATTTGCGATGTGCGATGCGGAGTGGTGACATGGAGGTGGGGCCGATATCACAATCGCGATATCGCAAAGTTGGAGCGGTAAGTGTTAAAGAAAGAAACAAAAAATGTGATTTGCGATGTGTGATGCGGTGACAATATCGCATCAGCATTCGGAAATGATAAATGTTAAAGGAAACAGGGAAATGTTGCGGTGAGTGATTTGCGATGTGGCAGCAATACCACAATTGGCAGGAACGAGCAGTAAGTATTAATGGAACCAAATAAAAAGTGCAGGATGCAATTTGCACTGGGGATAAAATGGTGGAATTCAATTTGTGATAGGGATGACGTGGCGGTGGGACCGGCAGCAGAGCACGATCACACTATCGCAATCAGCGGAAAGGAAGCGGTAAGTCTTAAGGAAAAGGGGAAAGGTTGCGGCGTGCGATTGCGATGCAGCGAAGTTGTGGTAAGTTGTAAAGCAAAAGGATGAAGGTTGCGAAATGTGATATGCTGTATCACAATATCACAATCAACAAATGGGAGCGGCAAGTGTTAACGAGAACAACTTAAACCATGTGGAGTGCAAAATGCGAAGTACGTTAGTGGAGATTTCGAGGAGGAAGGTGAAGGTTGAGTTTTTTATGGTTTTTGAATGGTTTTTATGTGTTCTGCGTTAAAAGGATAAAGGCAATCGTGAATCATAAAAACAAAAGAATAAGGCGGGCTAAAGGGTTTGAATTTTTTTGGGAATAAAAAGGTGGGTGTAGCAGTCAGAATAAGTAGAAAACAGGAGGGAATGGAGGCACACCAGCAGTGCTTGGAAGTGTAACACACCTGCGGATTCATGCACGGAAAACATACAACAATGCGTGATAAAAACAGAGACTCATACTTGGTAATGCGATTTCTTCCCTAAAGTCAAACAGAAAGCAATTTTTGGCCTGTGGGAAGGTCTACCCTACTCAAACTCTATTGAAATATATGAGAGGGGGAGTCTTGACCACAACTTTTGGAGTTTTCCCTCTATCCTACTACTCACAACCAAATGAAAAATTACATTAGCATACTGAAAGAAAAACTAAACAGCAATGAAACTATTTAAAAGCAAAACTAATTGAATGATAGAAAGAAAACTCGCTAAATGGCAGAAAGGAATGAATGAAAACAACAGAGAAGTTGAGGCACATGAGTTGGGCCCTAACCCACGAGCCCAACTCTTTAGAATTAAATCAGTAAAATGGAGTTTGTCTACTCATTACATTAAAAATACAGTCTTATTACGTCCCAAAGGTCTTAACCAACAAAACCCTAATAGCTTGTAGAAAAAGTTCTAAATGGAATCGAATCCCCTGGAATTGAATAATATTGACTAACTCTTCCTAGCTCTAGCTCTACTCTATTTATTCTACAGGGCGTCTACCAACAACTCCCTAAAAATAGGTAATGAGTCCACTTGACTCCAAGTGAAATATGGCTTGAGTGCACTTGATCTTAAGTTACTAGGTTTCCTCTGGAATTCGAATTGCTGGAGGGGATCTCATGAGGATCTTTTGGATGGCTTTGAGGGTGGATAACCCCCTTTAATCTCTTCAATATTTCTCCCTAATTTCCTGATATTCTTCAATCTCGATCTTCCAGTGGCAGGGAGCAAGTCCCTAAATGATCTCCTTCTCCAAATCTGCATAATCTGCCAAATATTCTCACAATATTCTAAAAAAATAACCAATATTACGCACAAATATGAAATTACCTTTAAACCTTCCTAAGAAAATATTAAAGCGTAAGAAAACATTATTAAGTGCAGAAGGAGAGATTTAATATATCTTTTCATGTGCATAAGGAAGGTATATGGGCTTAAGAAAGGTTAGATGGGTCTTATTTTATGTCCAATTTAGAGGCCCATCACTGACCTTGAGGTCTTTTCTAGTATTGGACACCAGGCTTATTTTGGGTAGTTTCAGTTTGACTCGGAAGGTTTGGACTAGATTGGATTTGACAATGAAACTAAGGTTTTGTTGCAACAACACCAAATGCATTTTTCTAAACAAACTGATATTGTATGTTAATTTTCTAAACATACTGATATTGTACATTTGGTTGTTTCAAATGGGGTTTCTGAACTTGAGCGTATTGAACATGGGGTTATTGATAAACAAGTTGCACTGAAGTAGGTTGATCCCCCAGTAGAGAGGTTCCTACAGCACCAGTTGTTGTATGTGAAAGGAGAGTTCCACTAATACTAGCGGTAGGTTGTCCTACCCCTGAACAGTTCCAAATTTCCTCCACCCGAAGATGGAATTACATATAAAGGATGTGATTTCCCCATAATCACAAACGAAACCATAGATTTTCCACTTTGACATGGTACTGCAGTGATCGCAGATAATGATAAGGGAGTGGATGATCCTAGCAAAATGATGATTTGACCTACATAAATCGCAGGTTATGAAACGAAAACTGCATTTGAGATAAATAGGCCGGAAGATGGGGGGATTTTCGTTGACCAAATGGGATGGTGAAACAAATATGTAGCCCCAAAAGCTCCCGAAACAAGGTTTCCAAGAGAAATATACCCAGGTGGAAGCATAGACATGACTTGACTAGAGGGAATAATCGTCCCACTTCCTTCATCATGAGGTGCAGAGACATACGGAAAGCCTTCCGAAGAGAACATATATGTGATGTCAAATTCTGAGATATGGGATGTAGAATTTTCCAGAGTAATACTCTGAGGAGTTCTCACGAATGGAATATCATCGAAATTTTAAGCCATGTCTGGTGGAAACAACTGACGATCAGTAGTACGAGATGCTACAGGAGAAGCACTTAAAGGAACATTGGAACATCAAAAGGAATATACGGACACTCGAGAGATATCACAAAAAGATTGTAGGGCAGATTTGGAGGAAAGGCTGTCAACTATATAGAACGTTCAGGACTTTCCGGCTCAAGATCCTCAAATGACGATGAAATGAACTCGTCAGGTGGTGGTTGAGATGAGATCAGTTGGACACTTATGACAATTCCAATTTTAGAACCTTAAGCTTCAAGAGGCCTGGGTGGAAATTTCAGAATCTCAGGAGGAGCCTCTTGAGTTCCTTCAAACAAGGATTGAGGTGAATCCGAAGATTCAACCATGATGACCTTTAGAAAAATACCAAAGGAGAGAAAGGTGAATAAATTTTGAGTAATTAGGATTTATAATTAAGCAGGAAAGATGAGGCCAAGAGAACTAAACAGGTGGGATGTTATCGTGGGAAGTTTATTTTATAATTAAAATAAGAAACAAAAAAGGGCAATCTAGCCGTAAAGGATTACCAAGTATCCGTGAACTACAATATACACCTTTACATAGCAATTAGAAAAGAAATTACCAAGGACTTAACATACGGAAACCAATCTCTTCAAATGTTGTGTTCGGTTGATCACATCTACAAGGCGACCGACTCGGTTACCTATGGTAGGTTTACAACCTAGTGGGGTCTCCCAAAATATAGTCGACAGTACGTGGGAGGTCAGTCCGTAGTAGTGTTGTCTAATGTGTAACTGTTGGATGGGAGTGTCCCCTTATACTTTTCATACGTGGAGCATAGTCCTATATACTTACATACGTGGGATGGGATATCACCCTTGGAATGTAACACAGACTATTAGCGATAACTACTATGCTTAATGACGCCATAACACATCTTTAGCCTATACCGATAGATGTTTTCATTAATTCCAAATTCTCCTTATGGTTAATTGAATAAAATTTAAAGCTGATATTTGATTATGTTTCAATTTCAGACTCAAAGCGATTTCACTTGAATCCCTATAATGCAGCTAAATGAAAAAATGAATCCATTTCATTTCGATGAAATATAACCTAATGAGGGAGGAAGTGAAAGCAATATTACAACAAACGAGAAATACAACAAGCAATGATCCCCCCAACTATCTCAAAATCACTGAAATTCAATTTTAAAATCGAATTCACATTCACTATCCCCAAATGAAAAATTACAGAAAAGGAAATCACTTCACTTTTCATTAAGATGCACTAAACATATTTTTTTTCCTTTCACGTTGAATGCTTGAATGCAAACTAATGCAATAAATGAACCAAAGCAAAGAAAAGCTAATCAAACGAACAAAGAATCGCAAATTAAAACTTGTTTTACTTTCTCTTTATCAAATGGAAAACAAACCATTTCAAAAGTGCTTTAATGAAAATGAATTTCACGTTTCTTTTCGATATGAAGAAAAACAAACCAATTCAAAAGTTTGAAATGAAAATTAATTTCAATTTACTCTTTTGAAATAGGAAATCAGTTCAAACACACACTCTCAATCTTGGAAATCTAACAATTGTGATCTATGTTTGATTATTAATCAAAGGTGATTCCAAAATGCAATGGTGATTCAGTGCAAAAGAAAATAAACTCATAAACACAATCCAAAAGTAATTTGAAATGGTACCATGGAATGACTACATGTAGAACTCTAAGACAAATCAAACTGATCTCTGATGACACCCACAAGTGACAAGTGCAGGACAACTGACCTAGAAACCATAGAAGATGATTTAATCTTCACTCAAGCAAAAGAAAGGACAAAGAGGGAAATGTATCACTCAAACAAGGAAATCAAGCTAAACAAAGTGATGTCAAATCATATAAGACTTGAAGGACATTTCAGAGGTAAAGACACACTGGAAATTAAAGAGGGACACCCTAACTTGCTCCTAATCTCTGGGATCAACACGTCTGTGAGAGGCAGACTAGTGTTGAAAGGCAGATCAACGCAACTGTTTTGTAGAAAACAGTGCTGTCAGTACTTCTGTAAGAGAAGAAAGAGATTTGAGCGAGAAATAAAAGGAAAAATAAAAATAATTCCAACACTCAAACTAGACTTGACACCCTAAAGAAAAGATAAAATCCTATGCAGACCTATAGAGACATAAATAGACTCAGTTCTCAATGATCGATCAAGCTGATAAAAAAACCAAATCGCAAAAGGGAAGGAAAAGAGGCTATAGATTCCCAGTGGAGTCACCAATCTTGTTGTGAAGACAATCCCCTCTGTGGACAGAGACGATCTCTCTAGCCCTAAAGTGGGTCTAGTAATGCACGAGACTATCTAATGTACTCTTTTCTAGTTTACATTTAAAGAGAAAGAGGAGGAAGAAGAACCTATCTCTTTCTGATGCTATCGTTCAATCCTTTGATCAAGACCTTGATTCACAATCCTTCAGGCCCACTCCTTGCTACTTATGAAGTTCAAATACTTGTAGGAGATCAAGAGATAACAAAAAACGTAACACAAAACATGGCATACATTGAATACAAACGACCTAAAAGATCAAGGAACATTAGGCTACTTGTATAGATATATAAACAAGTATGGAAAGTGAAACACCAGATGTGTTATTGATAATATAAATGAGGAAGCTTAAAACCCTGGACTTGATGTTGGAGGCCTCCCTTTGGGGATGTCCAAGTCCAAATTGAAGCTCTTCAAGAAATTTTCTCCCGAATAGAAATTTAAACATTATCACAATATAGGGATATAAAGGATTAATAATCAAATGAGCCCAACAATGACTAGAAAATATTTGATTGATGGGATTCAATTTATAGGAAGGGGGGGGGGGGGGGGTGTTAAGAGCCCATAAAAGAAGGTGGAAGGACGACTTCTCAAGGTAAAATCCCCTATTCATAAGATCAAGAGGTCCAAATGAGAGAGCTCGACCATATCTCCACCGAATATATATCCAATTCATCGTTTTGGAAGTTTCTAGTGAACGAAGCTTCTCCTCCATTTGAGAAAACACTGCTATAAAGGGATCAATGTGGGTTTTCCTATCAAAAGCGTGCTAGTGGTGCAAGGTCAAAGTGATGCAACCTGCCATCATCACAGGAAGGCAACTGGTTAAGTGCATTGATCCAAAAATTTATCATTTGAGATAGGATTCTTTAGAAAATATTCAAGGCAGTTTTCTTTTAGTCTTCAAATGATACCTTGATGTAATCTCTATGGTGGATATACTGCACTGTATTCATCACATTGCACTTCAGGATTAGGGACGGGAAGTGAATAGGGTGACAAATTAATCTGTAACAGAGGGTTGAGGATGATCTAAATTCCATTTCCCCAAATAATGATGTGGATGATTGTAAACCAAGATATTTAAATATCTTAAATTATGAGGTACAACGATGAAAATCATGGGACTTTGGCCTCTTCAAGAGGATGTTTCAAATGATAAAAGTTTCATCTATCAAAGTAGAAGATAATGCAAATTTTATTAGAAAGAGAGAGTTACAACAAGATCCTCTATTGGATGATAATATTTATACTTGCATTCATGAGCAGTGTCCATATCATGAATGAGTGATCCAGGTGGATATTGGTGGCCACCCACCTATTCCATTTGGACTTTCACCATCAGTTCTTTCAGTTTTTCATTTTCAGCATAGCTTACTATTTTTAGCAGGCCTGAACATTCGGAGTCGTTTGAAGGTCCTAATGATCTAGGTGGATATTGGTGGCCACTCACCTCTTCCATTTGAACCCCCACCATTGGTTCTTTTAGTTTTTCAGTTTCGGTATAACTTACTATTTTTAGCATTTTTTCAGGTCCTGAACTTTCGAAGCCGTTTTGAGGCCCTAAACGACATTTTTTGGGAAAATCGAGAGAAAATTCGATCCATGGACTAGCAATACTCACATAAAAAGTTGTAGTCCTTGGATAGATCTTTCTAACGAGGTATGGCGTGCGTCAAATGGAGATATTCTGCCAAAGTTACGTCCCCAGGAATTTGAAACACCAATTTACCCAAACGGGGCCCATAGTTTTGGCACTTCATCTCCTAGGGTTAGGTTTTTGGATGTTTAGGGTTTTCTATTGTTTATAAACAATAAATAGGCCTTCAAGCCTCATTGTAACACAATTCATAGGCTTGTATACGCCACATATCTTCTCAGAGGTGCGCCCTAGCTAGTTTATTTATGTTATTTCTATAAGCATATTTCTGTTATTTGATATTAATGAAATGAAATATTATTTGCGCTGCATCTCTATGTTTATGTTTATTTTCGTGTATTATTGTGTTCCTGCATAAATCTGGATTAGTGGTATCAGAGCGATCTGCTCTTTCTTTGTTTTTATTTGCATGTCCCCAATAAGGTCAGGGTATAAGGAGTTAGGGCTCGATATGGTTGAACCCTTGCAAGATCAACCTCGCAAACCCCGACGATCTCCCATGGAGGAAGAAAAGAAAGACGTGGGAGCAGGAGATCCTATAAAAATATTTCCCAAGGAGGCCTTCAAGAAAAAAAAGAATGAGATGATGGATAACTTTGCTCAGATCCTTCAACGAATGCCCACCTATGGCACATCTACATCCAAAAATCACTCTGTAGGTGCCACTCTCTTCAAGGTATAGGTAAAATTTGACATTCTTGTATTTGAAGGCCAAATAGATGCAGACGTCGTATTTAAATGGTTGAATTTTCTAGAAAGATATTTTTCGGTCCATGATTTCTTCGACCAAGAAAAGATTATTTTTGCACTCCTCAAAGCTGCCCCCCATATCAAAGATTGGTGGGAAACCTACTATGAGCCAAAGGATGAGGGGGAGCCCTCTCTATTCTCAGCCGCACCCACTTGGAATTCATTCCAAGATGGCATCAAGGAACAATATTACCCCGTGGGGAGCTATGAGGATAAGTACATCTAATGAACCACGTTGCGGCAACAAAGGGATCAATATGTACATGAAATAACGAATTTGTTCCATACCCTACGCACAAAGTTGTGTATTAAATATTCAGAGATACATTTGGTGCTCAAGTACCGCAACTATCTGCATAGACACATTCAGGAGGAAATGGATTTCCTCGACATTACCTTGCTTGTCACGACATGTCGCTATTTCGCCAAGATCGAGAAAAAATTTAAACAGAATAAGTGAGACTTTGTATCCACAAATCCGAAGCCAAGGAAAGGTGCCCCCAAACCACAGAACAGGGGGTAGAGCCAAAGCGGGGAAACTCAGAACACCACCACAAATCCAAATAAGGACACAGGGAAGTGGTGTGAATTTCATAATAGCCCCACTCATAGGACAAACTAAAGGCACCCAAATCAGATGCATATTCTGATCCTAAGCCATAACCAGACAAGGGAGATGACAAAGGGAAGAATATCATTGATGCAGACCCCAGTGCCATTTTTGCCACCACTAAGATCCAAAGGGAGGACCTCGAGGATCGAGAGGAGGGGGAGCGCCTCTTCCATTCACAGATGTGGGTGAAGGGTTCTCCACTGTAATTGATTGTTGATAGCGGAAGGCAAAAAAACTTGATTTTAGCAGAGGTCATGAAGCGGCTCGGCCTACCGACCATATCACACCCGCAGCCATATACCATTGGGTGGCTTCATGAAGGAAGAGATCTTTGCGTCCGCCAGTAGTGTCATCTTTCGTACAGCATCAAGCCATTCACGGATGAGGTATTGTGTGATGTTTCTCCTCTTGATGTGTATGATGTATTATTGGGCCAACCATACTTGTGGAGGCGACATGTTGCATATGAGTCTAGGCCTCATGCTATTATCATTACTTTGGGAAATAACTTGTACAGGATACAGGAGGTAATACGGCCTCCTGCCATCTCTTTGACTACTGCAAAACAACACAGTAAGATTGTTTCCCAAAATAGGAAATTTATTTGCATTACCATTCGCCCACAAGGAAAGAAGAAGATTGTGGACACAGCCTCGAAGTAGGGCTCCCTTGCACGACTGCAACAAATGGAAAAAGTCGTGGAGGAATATGAGGAAATTTTCTCTTCACCTATAGAGGTTCCTCTACACTGTCAAGACAAGCACTCCATCGATGAGACCCCCGACGTACCACCGCCTGATATTGACATATCTCATGCGATTACATTGGCAGAATCCACACATGTACTATTTGAGGCAACCAAATTTATTGAACGCATCCAGCACGTCCTTCAGCAGGGCCACGACATCCTGGACAAATCCAATACCAAGTTCAGCAGAATTTTCCTCTCATGGAGGAACTTAACGCAATGGGTACCATTGATTCCTAAAAAGAGAGGAATGATCCAAGTGGATATTGGTGGCTACCCACCTATTCCATTTGGACCTGCACCATCAGTTCTTTCAATTTTTCACTTTCAGCACAACTTACTATTTTTAGCAGGTTTTCAGGTCCTAAACTTCCAGAGCCATTTGGAGGCCCTAATGATCCAGGTGGATATTGGTGGCCGCCCACATATTAATTTTGAACCCCCACCATAGTTTCTTTTATTTTTTTAGTTTCAACACAACTTACTATTTTTAGCATTTTTCAGGTCCTGAACTTCCAAAGCCGTTTTGAGGCCCTAAACGACGGTTTTTGCGAAAACCGAGAGAAACATGGGTCCAAAGTAATGTTTCTTGCATCAAAATTTGTATTCCTCGGATAGATATTTCTAACGAGGTATGTTGCACATCAAACATAGATTGTATGCCAAAGTGACGTCCCCGAGAAGTTCAAACACCAATTTACCCAAACAAGGCCCATAGTTTTGGCGCTTCATATCCTAGGGTTAGGTTTTTTGATTTTTAGGGTTTTATATTATTTCTCAACAATAAATAGGCCTTCGAGCCTCATTGTAACACAGTTCAGAGGCCTGTAGACACCACATCTCTTCTTAGAGATACACTACCAGTGCCCTAGCTAGTTTATTTCCATTATGTCTGTAAGCATATTTCTGTTATTTGATATTAATGAAATGAAATAGTATTTCCATTACATCTCTGTGTTTATGTTTGTTTCCATGTATTATCGTGTTCTTGCATAAATCCGGATCATCGAGCTAGCATATTTTGTTAGATCATAGTTTCAGAAATTCTCATAAGTCTACTTGTGCATATAGAAAAAACTTCAAGGCATGGGATTCAAGAGATCAGAACCTTAGAAGAATATATACTTGCTTTGTATATTTGTTGGAAAAGCTAAAAAACTACAATGTCAAGGAAGTGGTGTAATAACCCTAGTGAAAATTCCATGTAATAAAGTTAAAATAATAACCACGGTTGATGGGACACTCATTCCAAGTTTAATGTTGGGCAAAACATCCTGGTGGGTGTTCATTTGGTTTATTATGGCTAAGGAAATTGGAAAAGGAAAAGGAAAAGGAATTTGAAAATTAAAATGTCATATTTGACACATTTATTTATGAAATAATGGAAAATAGGAGAAAAGGGAGGTGAAAGGTCACATGTTGCATGCGATGAGGAAAATGAAGGAAAAAAATGGAAAATGAAGAAATTAGAGGCCTCATTGATAAAAAGGATTCCAAGGATTAGTTGGTAGATTTTTTTTAGTTCATTTTTTGAACTCTCATTATTCTCTATCTCTCACTCATAATATTGGAAACTTAGAGTATTATTGGAGCACTCTTAGGGAGTGTGGCAGACTTGGAGATTTGGAGCAAGAAGGAAAATATCAAGTAGGGAAGAGTAGGATCAAGCAACTATAGCGGGATTCTTTGTACGTATTGATTGGCATGTGTGATTTCCTTGTTATATTTGGCATGAATGGTATTGCATGTGGTTTATTGTTGTCTTTGCATGGGTTTTTCCAAGTGTGACAGTGTTTTCAGCCTATCCTTTCCATTTCTGGATAGCCATATTTTTGTGGAGTTCCCATGTTTTGATTGAGCTAGATTTCCTGATGGATTTGAAACCGAGTGAGGTGGATCTCTGAAATGATATTACACATGGCCTAGTAACCCTTGAACTCGACTATGGGTTGTAGTAAACCAAGATAGTGTGTTGCCTTAGTTTAGGGCCTAATGATATGGGTTGGATTGCGGTAAATACTGAGAGGTTTTTCCTCGGTTTAGGGCCTAGCGATTCGGGTTGGATTGCAGTAAATCCTGAGAGGTGGAGCCCTTGATTGGGCCTAGGAATCCTTGTCTGTGAGTGGCGAGATATATGGTAAAGCCTAGAGGATGGTGTCTCGGTTTAGGGCCTAGTGATCCATGATTTGGACTGTGGATTGTGGTAAATCCTGAGAGAATATGAGATAGGAAAATTCCTCACAGTGTAGGCTGAGAGAATTGGTGGTATCCATGCTTGTATTTTTCCCTAGTGATCAAGTGGAGATCACGGTAAAGTTGATTATGACATGTTTATTGTGTTCCTCTAGTGATCTGGGATGGATGAATGTAGAGCCTAATTTTTGTTGATGAGGGTGAGGTGGTTTAGCCTCAGGATTCCCTAGTTGGTTCTTTCGGTTTGAGTCCCACATTCATGCTTTGAATATGGCACAGGGGTGATTAGATGAAGTAATATTTTTCCCAACCAATCCATGGTCGGGTGGAACATGGTAGTCCCATCTCCAGTTGGTTTTAAATTCATTAATGAGAAGCTCATATCCTTGGTATTTTATGTGTAAATGTATGTTTATATGCGGATTCTATTGTTGATGTATCCATGGTATTTCTATTGGTATTATGTTGGTTATAAGCATGTATTGTGACAATGATGATACATGGCTCTCTCCATGTTTTTACTTTTAAATGAATGCAAAATGTATCTATGGTATAATAGATGATACTGCAACTAATGATGTAACAGGGCAATGATTCTTTCTGATTCCCAAATAAGTATGAGACCCCTATGCTCAAATATGTTGTTTATACATGTAGCTTCAATGTTTGTGACATGTTTGACGAAATGCACGTCATGGCTAGGATGGGTCCATATGAGCCTTTGTTGATGTGATTCCTTCAATATCATTGTCATGTTATTATTTATCATCTCTTAACTTTTCATGAAATTATAGGTAGTGACCTGGGTTTTGGGCCTTAAAAGGTGGATCAAATCCCAAGGATGCTGACACAAAACTGGGGAATTTATTCCCTGGACATTGGAATGCAATGTTATGCCTACATCAAGAACCTCCTGGACGTTGGGTTGCAATCCTGTGTCTACTTACATAACTCAAAGAGATTGAAAGTTTAGTGTGACCCAAGAGTAAGAGGCCTCAATGGTTGGGTTGGATGCCGAGGGGTGTTATGGTTGTTGTAAAAGGTTTGTATGATTTATTTCCATCAATTCCACTTCCTTAAGTTCAGCCAGAAGGTTGAATATGATCATAGTAACCTCTCGTTGCATGTTTAACCCCGTCAACTGATTACTTTGGTAGATGTGGGAGGAGGGTGTTACAGAGTGGTATCAGAACATGGTTCAATACTCGGACTATATGGGAAGTGCGTTTATCATGTATTTATGTTGGTTTCATATGCGTTTAGTGTGCTTGTGGTCTATGTGTGTTGTTGCATATGCATCGTGTTGGTCATGGTTATAGTGATGCTTCCATCGGAAAGTTGTTGTTGTCATTAGGACATGTGTTGTCATGTGTATATGACTGGTTATGTGTTGTTCATGCTTAATATATATTGTTTGTGCATGCATGCTTACATGTTTCTACTGTTATACATGCATTTCTTGTTATGGTTGGCTACATATATGCCATGCTTATGTGTTGTCTGTGTCTGTGTGCTTTCATGATGTTATATGTTGGCCATGCATTGTTCACTCACTCTTGGTTACTTGTTGGTTATGTTTGTGTATTGTTCATGTACATTTATATGATTGATGTTGTCATGAATGAGGTCATAGTATGTGTAGTGATGACTGGAATCTAGCTAGAATCATGCTTATGTGATTGGTACATTCATTTTTTACATGTTTACATAATTTTATTATTATATCTATACATGTATTACGTTGATTGGTTGATCTTGCAGATGAGGTATCCTCCCCAAGTTATAATAAGGTATGTTGGTTTATTATGATTTGGTTTAGCTGACATATTATGCCTTGCAAGAGAAATATTAAAATGAGTAGAAAGATGATAGAATACATAGATTATCCCTATGAGTCAAATGAGCAGTAGGGTATTGGGCGCTCTTCTGATTTGGAAGATACATTGAGAAGCTTACAGGAAGAAAATGAGATGATCATATAGGCACAAGAAAAATAAGCTAAGATAAATGAAATACTTCTTCAGAATTTTTCATATTTACAGCGACAAGGGCCACTTCGGATCAGTCATGGACAAGAGGACAAAATTAATAGGGCATATGGTAGTAGATCAGATGGTGGTTACAGTTCGAACAAAGATGATACAATTAGAGATGGCATGTTTTTTGAGACTCTATATTAGAGGAGTGATGGACACAGGTATTATTCTAGTTCTAGTTTGGATAGGCATCATCATCATCGCTATCACCCTTATAGGAGGATTGACATGGAGTACTTTCTAGATGAGTTTAAGAAAGCAAAGCCACCTACTTTTGATGGAAACTTAAAGAAACTGGAAGATGCAGAGGCCTGGATACTTGGAATGAACAGATTATTTGAGTTTCATGAGTACACAGATAACATGAAGGCCATAGTAGCTATCTTCAATTTGAGAGGTAAGGTGGATATATATTGGGAATATGTGAAGCAGGTCAGAGACATCATAACAGAGGACTTGAGTTGTAATGAGTTCAAGAATATTTTTAGCAATAAGTACTTGTCAGAAAGGTATTATTACAGTAAGGATACATAATTCTATGAGTTAAAGATGGGCTCTATGACAAATGAAGAGTACAGGACCAAGTTCCTGGAACTATTGAATTATGTTTCATATCTTACTGATGAGAAGGCTAAAATTCAATGATTTGTCAATGGTTTTCCATTAGCATTCAAATATCAGATTGAGTATGACGAGCCTCGATCACTTGAGGAATTTATTGGGAAGTTGAATCATTGTTATGAACATTCAAAGCCTAAGAATTACTCTCAGCAATGATGAAAAGGGAAAGAAAAAGGTGAAGTTAAATGGAAACTTAAGAGAGAAAAGCCTCAAAATATGTAAGAAAAGGAAAATGTGGCACCGAAAAATAATTTTAATGCAACTAGATAGAGACACGGATCACAGCAGCAACATAGAGGTGATGGTACTGGATGGTTGGAGTGTTGGACATGCGGTAAGGAACATCTTAAGAGATATTTTCCATATAGACAAGGTGGTATACTTGAGATATATAGTGCACATGAGGTACATACTATAGGGGATGTTAGGCATAACATTCCTCGTATTTATGCAGTAGTGGACAACAATCAAGAAAAGCATCAGGTATCTATTATTGAGATGGACAATAAGCTTTGTGATTAATGTATTTCCATTTTTATTGACCCTGGATCTAATTATAGCTATGTTAGTCCTGAATTGGTGGATAAATGTGGTTTTAATAAGGAAATGCATGCAAAATCTTGGTTAGTGCAGTTGGCTACATGTATAAATAAAAGATTTCATCATCGGGTAAGAGCTTGTTCATTTGATTTAAATGGTATGCCTACAACAAGGTAGTTGAACATATTGCCATTGGGTTCATACAATATGCTATTAGGTATGGATTAGTTATATCTTTACAGGACCAAGGTGGATTGTTATGACAAAGCCATTGAGTTTTTGGATGACAATGGGGAACCAAGAGTCTTGCAGGGAAAGAAAAAAGCAACATCAATTACAATGGTGAAAACTATGCATGCCAAACACAGTCACAGGGAAGGGTATGTGCTATTTGAAGTTCATATCTCTATTGAAAAAGGTAAGGAAGTTGAGGATGCAGATGTGTTGAACAGGTATCGTGTTCTACAATAGTTTCAAGATGTGTTTCCATCAGACGTTTCAGAGTTTCCACCACACAGGGAAGTAGAATTTTCTATGAGTTATTACCAGGGGAATCTCCAGCATCAAAATCACCTTATAATATGAGTACACCAGAGTTGGTAGAGTTAAAGTTACAGTTGAAAGAAATGTTGGACAAGGGATACTTAGGCTAAGTGTATCACCATTGGGGCACATTAGTATTGTTTATGAAGAATAAGGATGGTACTCTTAGGTTGTGCATTGATTACAGGCAGTTAAACAAAGCAACTATTAAGAACATGTACCCATTACCGAGGATTGATGATTTTTTTGATCAATTTAAGGGATAAATAGTGTTCTCTAAGATCGACTTGAGATCGAGATATCATCAGGTATGCATCAAAGAGGAGGACATCTACAAGACCAAATTCAGGACTAGGTACGAGCATTATGATTTTGTTGTAGTTCCATTCATTTTGACTAATTCACCAGCTACATTTATGTTTTTTATGAAAAATTTGTTTCATCCTTACCTGGAAAATTTTATGATTGTATTCATTGATGAAATATTGGTATATTCTAAAAATGAGGAAGAGCATGACGAGAATTTTGTAGCAGTGTTGAGATTTTTGAGAGAGCATCAGTTGTATGCTAAGATAAGCAAGTGTAGTTTGATTCAGAATGAGGTACATTACTTGGGACATGTTGTCTCCAAGGAGGGAATTGTAGTAGATCCAGAGAATATAAGGGCCATGATGGAATGGGTAGCTCCTAAAAATGTGGATGACATAAGATCATTCATGGGATTGGAAGGTTATTATAGGAAGTTCATCATGGACTTCTCAGGGATTTCTTACCGGATTACATCATTGCAGAGGAAAGGTAAGAATTTTGATTGGACATAGGACTGTGAGGCTAGTTTGTAGCAGCTTGAGGAGTTGTTGACACATGATCCAGTTTTAAAGATTGCAGATCCAAACAAGGATTTTGTAGTATGCAAAAAATATTGCAAGATAGGACACGGTGGAGTCCTTATGAGGGATGGACATCTGGTATGCTATGAGTCACGAAAACTAAATGAGCACGAGTGGAACTACTCGACACGTGATCTTGAGCTAGTAGTGATCATACATGCATTGAAGATGTGGAGGCACTATCTTCTTGGTAGGAGGTTTGTACTGATGAGTGATCACATTGGGTTGAGGTATTTGTTTGACCAGCTGAATTTGAATGCCAAACAGGCTAGATGGTTGGCCACGATCAGTGAGTTTGGCTTTGAGATCAGGTACATCAAGGGAAAGGAGAACAGGGTCACAGATTCTCTTAGCAGGAAGATACAGGTAAATCACTGAGAATCCATGAGCTCTTATGGGACATATTTATAGGATAGGATCTTGAAGGAAGGTCGGAAGAATAGCAGTGATATGGAGATTTTGCATAGGATGCAATGAAGTATAGGTACAGGTAGTGGTACAGGTAAAGGTACAGTTTATAGTATAGGTATATGTAAATTTACAGGTATAGGTGTAAAATATTTGGACTACCGTATCATGGAAGATGGATTGGTTAGATTTAGAGATAAGATATATGTTTCAGACAGTAGTGAAATCAAGAAGATGATATTGAGAGAGTTTCATGCAAAACCATATTCGGGTCACCCAGGCTATTAAAAGGCATTGACCATAATGAATAGGTTATATTATTGGTTGAATCTAAAGAATGATGTGGCAGAGTTTGTAGTTAGGTGTTTGGACTATCATATGGTTAAGGAAAACTGTAAGAATCCAGGTGGACTGCTACATCTGATTGCAATTCTAGAGTGGAAATGTGAAGTCATTTCCATGGATTTCATCATAGGTTTTCCTAGGAATTCTAGACAACATGATTCCATCATGGTGGTTGTGGATAAGTTGACAAAGGTTTCACATTTCATTCCCGTGAATACTACCTAATCATCTAGCGATGTGGGAGAGTTATTTATCATATATGTGGTTAGATTCGATGGTTTTCCAAAGAATATTGTGTCAGACATGGATGCAAATTTTACTTCCAAATTTTGGAAGTAGTTATTTGCAGGTTTGGGCACTGAGTTGGCCTTCAACACAACTTATCATCTGCGGATATTAGAGGAAATTTTGAGGATGTATGTGATGCATCAGCAACGAAAGTGGGAAGACTATATTCCACTAGTAGATTCCACTTACAACATGGGTATCAAGAATCATTAAGGATGTGTCCATTTGAGGAAATGTATGGTGGAGATGCAACACTCCCATTATTTGGAGTGATTTGGTTAACAGGGTATTGATTGGACCATACATGTTGGAAGAGATGGAACAAGAAATGCAGGTGATCAAGAGGAATTTGAAATAAGCACAGGATAGGTAGAAGAGCTATGCATATCAGAACATGTTGGATAAGTAGTTTCAGGTTGGGGAACAAGTGCACTTGTGTATCAAGCCCAAGAATATCTCCTTGCATATCTTCAGGATCATTGAGAGGATCAAATCAGTGGCCTATAGACAGTGAAATTCCATGATATTTTTGATATATCATTGCTTAAATATTATGTTAAATATGTAGATCACGTGATTGATTGGTTTGTAGTGTAGGTGGAACCAGATGGAAAATTCAAGTCGGAGCATGAGTGTATATTGCATAAAAAGGTGTTCATGATTCGAAACCGAGCAATAGAGAAAATTAAAGTGAAATGGAAGAAATTTGGGCCCGATGAAGCTACATGGGATATTACTAATTAGATGCGAGCTATGTATCATTCTTTGTTTTTCCGTTGAGGCAAAGCAGTTTTGGTGTGATTTTTCTATATCTTTGGCATATGTTTGGTGATGTTTTGATATGGTGTTTTGATATATGTGCATATGTATATGGATTTAAATATCACCATAAACTATGTTATAAATATCTAATAAGCGGTATGGGTGTCACGTCATTATTGATTTCATGTTGTTATGTTTTCATGATGGTTTTCTTGTCAGCAGGGTGCTCATTGTAAATTTTGCATTGAGCTATGTTATAAATATTTGTGGGCAATATGTTTTCTTTTCAACGGTTTTGCTGAGGTATATGTGTGGTTGAACACCAAGGATAGTGTCCCCCAAGGGGGAGGGTTCTATAAAAACCCTGGTGAAAATTCCATGTAATAATGTTGAAAATTATAACCACAGTTGATGGGACACATATTCCAAGATGAATGTTGGGAAAAGCATCCTAGTGGGTGTTCATTTGGTTTATTATGGCTAAGGAAATTGGAAAAGGCAAATACAAAGAGATTTGGAAAGGAAAATGGCATCTTTGGAACATTTATTTATGAAAATGATGGAAAATAGGAGAAAAGGGAGGTGAAAGGTCAAAGGTTGCATATGAGGAGGAAAATGAAGGAAAATAATGGAAACTGAAGAAATTAGAGGCCTCATCGATAAAAAAGGCTTCTGAGGATCAGTTGGTATATTTTTTTCAATTTGTTTTTGGAGTTCTCATTATTCTCTCTCTCTCTCATACTCTTGGAAACTTAGAGTATTCTTGGAGCACTCTTGGAGAGTGTAGGATACTTGGGGATTTGGAGAAAGAAGGAAAATATCAAGCGGGGAAGAGCAGGATCAAGCAGCTACAATGAGATTCTTTACAAGTATTGATTTTCATGTGTGATTTCCTTGTTAAGTTTTCATGCATGGTATTGCATGTGTTTTCTTGTTGTATTGGCATGGGTTTTGCCAAGTGTCAGTGTTTTCATCCAAGCCTTGCCATTTCTAGATATCCATGGTGTTCTGTAGTTCTCATGTTTTGATTGAGCTATATTTCTTGATTGATTCGAAGTTGAGTGAGGTGGATATTTGAAATGATATTACCATATGGCCTAGTAACCCGTGAAACAGACTATGGGTTGCGATAAATCTGGATATTGTGTTTCCTCGGTTTAGGGCTTAGTGATCCAGTTTGAATCGCAGTAAATCCTGAGAGGTGTTTCCTCGGTTTAGTTCCTAGTGATATGGGTTGGATTGCAGTAAAGAATGAGGGGTGGTTTCCCTTGATTAGGCCTAGGAATCTTGCCAGTAAATAGCAAGATATATGGTAAATCATAGAGGGTGATGTCTTGGTTTAGGGCTTAGTGATCCCTGATTTGGACTGTGGATTATGGTAAAGCCTAAGAGACTAGGATATAGGAAAAATCCTCATGGTGTAGGTTGAGAGAATCCAGTGGTATCTATTCATGTTTTTTGGCCTAGTGATCAAGTGGAGATAACGGTAAATTCAATTATGATATGTTTATTTTGTTGGCCTAGTGATCCGGGATGGATTATGGTAAAGCATGATTTCTGCTAATGAGGGTGGGGTGGTTTAGCCTCAGGATTCCCTGGTTGGTTATTTCAGTTTGAGTTCCACATTCATGCTTGGAATATGGCATGGGGGTGATTGGATGAAGTAATATTTGGCTCAACCAATCTATGGTCGGGTGGAATGTGGTATTCCCATCTGCAGTTTCTTTTTACATTCATTAATGAGAAGCTAATATCCTTTGGATTATATTGCTAATGTATCCATGTTATTTATTTTGGTATTATGTTGGTTAGAAGCATGTATTGTGGCAACGATGATGCATGGATCTCTCCATGTTTTTACTTATAAATGAATGCACAATGTATATATGGTCTAATAGATGATACTGCAATTAATGATGTAAGGAATAAATTCTTCTTAGCGATTCTCAGACAAGTATAAAACCCATGTGCTTAGATATGTTATTTATACTTGTAGCTTCAATGTTTGTGACATGTTTGAAAAAATGCTTGTCATGGCTAGGAGGGGTCTAGATGAGTATTAGTTGATGTGATTGCTTCAGTATCATTATCATGTTGTTATTTATCATCTCTGAACTTTTCATGAAGTTATGGGTAGTGACCTGGGTTCTGGGCTTGAAAAGGCAGCTCAAATCCTGGGCATGTTGGCACAACATTGGGGAATTTAGTCTGTGGATGTTGGCAAGCAGTGTTTTACCTACGTCCAGAGCCTCTTGGACATTGGCTTGTAAGCATGTGCCTACATAGAGGGCTCAAAGAGGTCAAAAGGTCAGTGTGACCAAAGGGTAAGAGGCTTGAATGGTTGGGTTGGCTCATGTGGATGTTATGGTTATTTTACAAGGTCTGTATGATGTGTTTCTATTCATTCCACTTCCTTAAGGTCACCTAGGAGGTTGAGTCTGATCATAGTAGCCTTTTGTCGCATATTCACCCTGCTTGGCCGATTACCTGCGTAGATGTGGGAGGAAGGTGTCACAAGTGGAGGTTATGACGTTGAATTTTCTTAGGATGAATTTCCTTTGCATGAGGATATGCAAATGTCTCACTATGCAAGAGATATTGGGCTCCTATTTTTTCATATTTTTCTTTACCTCATTTAACATTTTTACCTCTCAAACCCTGGACATATAACTACATATTACCCTTTTATTGTTCATTTTTAACCTTTTGAACCTGAAAACCTTTTGGCATGCATAATGATCTAAAATTTTCTTATTTTAACTAATTCCTAAGTATCTAGTAGATTACTTGAGTTTTAAGTTATTTTTACTAATGATGAATTGTTTTAACTTTGTTTCGGTACCATCATTACAATCTTGGTTCTTGGTCTTGGTTGGAATATTTGTGCCCTTCTAAAACAAATTTTGGCACATGGTTTTTGAATCCAAGGGTCTTAAAATAATTATACATCATTCAAATTAAACCCAAGTCACATGTGTGAAGTTTCATCTCAAAAAGAACATTATAGTTCATAGTTTTTAGATGTTCAACTATCGACATGATTCTCAAGGTGATGAAGATGAATCTAAAAATTTAGAAGCATGGATTTTTCCCAGTAGAGGAAATTTGTTAAATATCAAAAAAATTTCCAAATTTCATTATGGTTTGATGGATACGCTCAGTTCTTTGATGCCCATCTGTCCAAAATGCACATTTTTCCCAGATTTCCAAATCATTCCTAGATTTTAGGAAAATGTAAAAGAAGTGGTTTTGAAAGAAAGGGGAATGAATCTCATCTATTTTCCAATGTGTATAAATTATTTTTTGATATATATTTTTATTTTGGGGTGATAAAAAATTTAACTAGGTTCAGTATTCATAATTGTACTTGAGTCATAATGAAATAGATTTATCAAAAGAAAGAAAAAAAAATATTATCAAATAAATTGACTTATTAAAGCATGGGTTTCATGCTTGGGTCAATTGTTTTTATGTCAAGGTCGCCATTGTAGACCTATAGGTATTATGTCAAGTGTCCTTTTCCATGTCATTTTGTAAAGAACCCTTCTTAGGATTTATTTGTTAAAGAATAAATTTGTTTCTTTGTATTTTAGGTCTTCTAGGTATCCTCCACTGAGTTGGCCTCAAACAAGGGAATTCGACCTCACAAGAAGCCTATATATTGGAGCAACTTGACCTGATTTTTCACTCACTCTCATCAAGAACAATTTGTAGTAAATTGCAGTGGCTAATTGTAGTAAAGGGTACAAATTCCAAGGAAGAAGAAGGAAAGGTCTAGTGAAGGAGAAGAAGGTCATTATATTGCTAAGGAAGTTTATTTGTTAGGTCCCTATATTACTAGTATAGTCCCTTATTGTTGTTAGTGTAACCCCCTTATTGTTATTTTTGTACCCCTATAACCCCCATATTGTTATTATTGTGCCCTTACATTATTATTTTTAGGTCGGCTAGGATTACATTGTGGCCCCACTAGGATTACATTGTGGCCCCATGGACTCCTATATATAGAAAGGAGGTTTTGTCGTTTGTAGCATTCAAGAATTGTTCATTTATGTAATATATTGGAGGTTTCCCCATAAAAGTGAATAATTTATAAGGCATTGATCTCTCTTTTCTTCTATTTTTGGAGTTGGTTTCACAACATTTGGTATCAGAGCTTTGGATTCTAGGGTTTCGCTGCTTCAAACCGGTCATCGTATCATTTGCACTATAAATTTTTTTCTACAAAGTTTCAGAAGCTGAAATGTTTAGAGCGCGAACCTAAAATCCTCAAGAACAACATCACAAAATTTTAGAGCTTGGTTCACAACATTTTTGGAGATATGGTATGTGGAATTTAGGGCTTTTTGTAGGCTCCTAAATTTAACCTAAACAGGTCATCGAAGAATTTTTGCTATAAATTTGTTTCTACGAGGGTTCGGAAGCTGCAATTTTCACATAACAAAGCTGCAATCCCGAGGAACATCATGGAAAAATTTCAGAGATTGATTCACATTATTTTGGGAGGTAGGATCTGTGGAAGTTAGGGCTTTTTTAGGCTCTCGAATTTCATCTCAAAGAGCTGATCATGGGAAAATCTTCATAACTCTCTCTCTGAGCATCGGATTGGAATTATATAAAGATTGGATGCAAGCACACAGACTTTAGTTTCCTGTCTATTAATTTTAGAGCTGAAGAAGGAAACAGTGACATGTGGCAAGTCGTACAAGTTCTCTCTACTAAACTAGTCCATAATTAGGTCATTGTGGGAGATTGGACATAAATTTGTCTTGAAGAATCCAAATTAGGTCAAACCTGTGGCATTCGAAACATGATTCAGAGGGATACCTCACGGCCAAATTTCAGATATTGAATATCTGAAATCATAGAGATAATTTAGTTTCAATATCGAGCTTTTCAAAAGCAAGAAAAACGTGTGTATTGTTTTTTCCGAATTGCATAAGTCTTGTGTAAAAAATCAGTTTGAAGTGATTCCAAGGGCCTATTGGGCATATATATTAGTATTTGGTTCTAAAATGCCCCTTAAAAAGAATTCAACACCCATTAATTCTTTATAAGGCTCTACTATGACTCATGAAGACGAAGAATGGCAACATGACATATCAAAATTACAAGAGCAAGTGCAACAAATTTTTCTCTCGCAAAGAGCAACAAAAAATGACATGGAAGTTTTGAAAAAAGGCGTGGAAACTAAGATGGATGGTTTGAAGAAAGGTGTGGAATCTAAGATGGATGGTTTGAAGAATGGCATGGAAGCTAAGATGGATGGCATGGAAGCTGGCATGGAATCTAAGATGGATTACATGGAAGCTAAGATCGATGAAAAAATGGAAAACATGAAGAATGATCTAAAAGAAGACATGGAAGGTTTGACAAAGTTGATACAAGAAATTTGGTGAAAAGATAGTAGATGAAACTCACGATAAGAAAAAAATAAATGTTAATCGTGATTTCATAAACTCTAATGTTGGAGGGAAGAACCACCATATTCCAAAAATGGATATGAGGAAGTTTGATGGCAAGGATCCTGTAACATGGATACTACAGATGGAGCAATATTTTGATCTCAATAATGTGAAAAACACACAAAAGGTACACATTGAAACTTTACATTTAGAACAAAATACATTTGTATGGTATCGATGACTTTGCTCTCGTAAAAAAATTGTCACTTGGTCAATTTTTACGGAGGAAATGATAGCACATTATGTGGATACAAAGAGAGACACCTTCTTTAGCCAATTGATAAATATCAAACAAAAGGGTTCAGTGGGGGAACACATTGAGGACTTCCAAAAATTGAGTATAAGGGTAACTGAGATTCTAGAGGAACACAGGATTGATGTCTTCATAGGAACTTTAAAGGATAACATCCAACATGAATTTTGCGTTTGGGAAACTGATTCATTGGAGAAGGCATTCAGGTTGGAAAGAAAAATTGAACGTAAAATTATGGCGACAAGGAAGCCTACCACTCACATCTATAAATATGGAAGTGTTGCTACTCCTAGAATTCCACAACCTACAAGGTTGACACCACAATAATTGGAAGAAAAAAAATCAAAAGGGCTTTGCCACAGTTGTGATATAAAATACACTAAAGGTCTTAAGTGTGCTGAGAAGAAATTATTTTACATATATTGTGAAGAGGAGGAAGAAAATGAACAAGAAACTTCAAAAGTAAAGGATATACACCAGGAAGAAACCCTAGAAGAAGAAGAAATGAGTTCAACCATATCATGTAATGCATTGGCAGGAATTACCACTCCTCAAACTCTCAAGATAGAAGGACATATCAAGAAGAAAAAGGTAATAGTGTTGATTGATTCGGGTAGTACCCATAATTTTATTCATTGTAAGGTAGCCAAGGAATTGAATTGTTTCCTATACCCAGCACCAGAATGTCAAGTTATGGTTGCAAATGGAGGAACTATAAATTGCTCTGGAAAATGCCATAATATCAAGCTAACCATGGGGGAATATGTATTGACTAGTCCAATGCTTGCCATTCCTATGGGAGGTGCTGACGTTGTACTACGAGTACAATGGTTACAATCTTTGGGGACGGTAGCTTTTAATTTTCAAGAACTTTTCTTGAAATTTTTTTCAGAAGGAAAGGAAGTCGAATTACGGGGTATTGAAGGGAAGCCGGGAAGGATAATAAGCTCTAATGTCATGACAAATATTCTAAAGAAAGAACAACGAGGCGTAATTGCACAATTATGCTCACTAGAAGTTCCGACATCAAAATCATCTATTTCTGCAGATCTCCAACAAGTCTTGGACAATCATTCCAAGGTGTTTGAAACTCCCAAAGGACTCCCACCTATTTGTGATCATGATAATGCTATTCATTTGATTCCAGGAAGTGTTCCTCCAAACATCAGGCCTTATAGATATCCTTACTTCCAAAAGAGCGAAATTGAACGTATGATTGCAGAAATGTTAGAGGCGGGTATAATTCAACCTAGTCAAAGTTCTTTCTCTGCTCCTGTAGTATTGGTACACAAGAAGGATGGATCATGGCGCATGTGTTCGGATTATAGGGAGCTCAATAAGCTCACCATTAAAGATAAATTTCCCATTCCTGTGATTGATGAATTATTGGATGAATTACATGGAGTAATTTATTTTACCAAGTTGGATCTTCGTTCAGGATATCATCAAATTAGAATGAAGACTGAAGATATTTTGAAAACAACATTTCGAACTCATGAGGGTCATTATGAATTTTTGGTCATGCCTTTTGGCCTTACCAATGCACCTTATACATTTCAAGGATTGATGGATTCCATTTTCAAACCCTTCCTTAGAAAATTTTTTCTAGTATTTTTTGATGATATACTAATCTACAACAGGTCTTCGAAGGATCATGTTCAACATGTTGACAGGGTGCTCAAACTATTGGAGGAGAAACAATTATATGCAAAACATCCAAATGTTTCTTTGGAGTACAATAGGTGGAATATCTGGGTCATATTGTATCTCACGAGGGTGTTAAGGTAGACCCTAACAAAATTAAATCCATTAAGGAATGGAAAGTCCCCACAACCATAAAGCAGTTGCATGGATTTCTCGGGTTAACAGGGTATTATCGCAAGTTTTTTAAGAATTATGGGAGAATAGCACCACCTCTAACAACATTATTGAAGAAAGATGAATTTTCATGGACTCCTGAAGCAACTAAGGCCTTTGAACATCTTAAAGAGGCAATGTGCCTAGCACCAGTGTTAGCTACGCCAGAATTCACAAAAACCTTTATTGCGGAATGTGATGCCTCAAGAAATGGAATTGGTGTTGTTTTAATGCAAGAAGGAAGACCCATTTCTTTTAAAAGTCGTTCAATCAAAGGAAAATATTTACAATAGGCTATTTATGAGAAGGAAATGTTGGCAATACTACATGCACTAAATAAATGGAGACCTTACCTAATGGAAAGACACTTCAAGGTAAAAACTGATCATGATAGTCTTAAACACTTTTTGGAACAAAGACTATCTTCAGAAGAGCAGCAAAAATGTGTCACAAAGATGTTGGGCTATGAATTTGAAATCATCTACAAAAAATGGAAGCTAAATGTTGTTGTAGATGCACTCTCAAGAAAGGATGAAGAGGTGGAAGCATTGTTTTGTGCCATTTAAGTTATCCAACCAAATTGGATAACCAAAGCAAGGGACGAATAGAAGAAGGACGAAGAAGTGTGGACACTCATTCAAAAGTGGCAGCAAGATCCTAGTACATCTGATACATTTAGTTGGAGAAATGATTCCTTATGGTACAAATATCGCTTATATATTTGCAAGAATTCCCAACTAAAACAAAATGTTCTTTTGGAATTGCACACTTCTCCTTTAGGAGGACACTCGGGATTTTTAAAAACTTACCACGGGGTGAAGAAAGAATTTTTTTGGGATGGCCTTAAATCTGATATTCAAAATTTTGTGGTGGAATGTTTGGTTTTCCAGCAAAATAAAGTTGAGGCAATTAAGACCCCAGGTCTTCTACAACCTTTATCCATTCCAAGTCAATGTTGGGAGGAGATTTAAATGGGTTTTATCACAGGTTTACCTAAGTCCGAAGGAAGGAGTGTCATCATGGTGGTAGTTGATAGACTTACCAAGTATGCACACTTTTGTGCATTATCTCATCCATTTATAGCAAGTACAGTTGCTACTGCATTTATGGAAACAATTCAAAAGCTACATGGAAACCCGAAGATTATTGTAAGTGACAGAGATCCCATTTTTACAGGAAATTTTTGGACGGAATTATTTTCTTGTTTGGTTACTCAACTAGCTCATAGTTCATCTTATCATCCTCAATCCGATGGTCAAACAGAGATAGTGAATAAATGTTTGGAAGGATATCTTCGTTGTTTTGTATCTGATAAGCAAGAACAATGGTTCAAGTGGTTACCTCTCGTTGAATGGTGGTATAACACTTCCTTCCATACTGCAGCAAAAATGACCCCATTTATGGCACTTTATGGATATCATCCACCATCCATCATATCTTCTTTAAGGGAAAATTCTAGGGTTCAAGCAGTGGAGGATCACATCGAGAATCAACAAGAAGTTCTCCAACTCTTAACGGATAACCTAAATTTGGCACAAAATCGAATGAAACAAAAAGAAAATCAACATCGCAGTGAGAGAAGTTTTTATGTGGGAGACTGGGTATTTTTACAGCTACAACCATGCAAACAATGTCCCTCAAGCAAGCTAATAAGGATAATAAATTATTGCCAAAGTACTATGGTCCTTACAAGGTGTTGCAAAATATTGGTACTATGGCATACAAATTGGAGCTTCCTGCTTCTTCACGAGTGGATCCATTTTTCCATGTTTCATGCTTAAAAAAGGTTATAGGGGACAAACTTCCAGTTCAAACAATATTTCCAAAACTTGATGAGGAAGGAAAAACCATATTGGAACCTGAAGCAGTCATGGAAACAAGAACTCGACAGCTATGAAGTTGATCAATTTCAGAGTATCTCATCAAATGGAAGAACTTACCCACTGAAGATTCTACATGGGAGGATGAGAATTTTATACAAAAGCACCTGGAGCTACTCAAGCATTGAGGACAACACTTTTTTTAAGGAAAGGAGCATGTTAGGTCCCTATATTACTAGTATAGTCCCTTATTGTTGTTAGTGTAACCCCCTTATTGTTATTTTTGTACCCCTGTAACCCCCATATTGTTATTATTGTGCCCTTACATTATTATTGTTAGGTCGGATAGGATTACATTGTGGCCCCACCAAGATTACATTGTGGCCCCATGGACTCCTCTATATAGAAACGAGGTTTTTTCATTTGTAGCATTCAATAATTGTTCATTTATGTAATTTATTGGAGGTTTCCCCCTCGAAGTGGCTGAATTCTAAGGCGTTGATCTCTCTTTTCTTCTATTTTTGGAGCTGGTTTCAAAAAATTATTTATCTCTATATTGTATCACACGTGCAAAGTAATGGAGTTCTACTGGAAGGATGAAATTCCATAGCTACTGGGGTGGCCGAAATTCTCGAGTAGTTACGCCAACAATTTTGTTGTTGGATCAAAGTTCTACATTAGAGTTTCACTTTGAAGGGCTGACTTGTTGGAGGAAGGTTTGTTATTCTAGTGTCTTCGTTGTCTCACTGTCATATGAATCTACTGAAGGAAGGGTTCTTGACTGGGTTTTCCCCTATATGGGGGTTTTTCCCTGGTTGGCCGACTACATCTAGTGTCCTTGATCTTCATAATTTTTTTTGATAATTTCTTGATTAAACATACATAAAAGAAGAAACTAAGAAATTTAATAAGAATGTATGAATATAAAATTTAATTATCAAGATAAGAAAATCTTTCTTCCTTTCTGATTCTCCAACATGGTATCAGAGCTAAGGTGAAGAAGGAAGAAAAAGAAATCCTAAAGATCTACTGAAAAGATAATAAGGAGAATAAGGAGTATTAAGAAAGGGTCATCAAGAAAAGGTATCATATGAGGGGATAAACCTACTATCTACAAGAACTATGTCTAACTCATTGAATGGAGAAAATAAACTAGAAGGAGCCTCCAGCTGCAGGGCATGGAAAAAGAGGATAGATCTCATCCTTGAGAAGAATAAATTTTTGGATATATTCCAAGGAAAATTCAAGAAGCCTACAAATGAATCAAGTGAAGTAGAGAAATCAAATTTCAGAGAAACTGAAATATTGGCCATGGACCTAATAGTGTATGGAATAAAGGAAATCCTCATTCCATATATATCCAACATAGATTCTTCTCAAGAAATGTATGAGGCCCTATCCAAATTATTCACAATCAAGAACATTGGTCAAATTGCAAGCCTCTAGAATGAACTAAGAACTATGGATATCACAAAATACGATATTGTGGCATCCTTATTTATAAGGATATCTAGAATCAGGGATGAACTCCAAGAAATAAATGAAATGGTACTAGAAAAGGAGCTCACAATTACAACCCTTCTATAACTACCAACTTCGTGGAGTGCCTTTGCATTAGGAATCAACAATTGTAAGGATACTCCAACATTTGAATAAATATGGAATTCATGTAGTCAAGAATCCAAAATATCATTAGTAAGAAACAATAATGATGAATAGGATAACATCTTAAATTCATTTTCCACTCATCACAAGAATAAGGTAACCTTCAATAATTTCAAAGGACCGAGGAAGAAAATGGACCTATCTAATACTGAATGCTACATTTTTCACATGGGTCATTATAAAAGCCATTGTCTTGAGGATCCAAGGAATAAAAGGAGAGATAGGGATAAAGCAGATATTGTCAATGAAGGTTATTAAAAGTAGAATAAAATGGAATAATCTGAAGTCAAAGAATTATTTGCTAAGGACTCTTAGGGATTTTTTCCCTTACATATCCTTCTATTCTAAGTTTTGAATTGTTTTACTGTATGTTTTGATTTGTATAACTTGTAGGTCTAACATGTCTTGTTAGAAAATTTTTGAATTATTTTAGTTGTAGGTTTCCCTCGAGATTGGATTAAGAGGGAGCCTCCACCAATTTTCCAAAAGGTAAGCATATTGTTCTTTTTTTCACCTTTTTATGTTTGGTTTCCCATTTTATCAAAATTTGTTTTATATGCTAATAACCCTTATTTTATATTTATTTTTTTAGGAAATTTTTTTGAATGCTCAAAGTTTATGGAGGAGACCTCACAAGACAAAGCATGGTATAATTTCAAATGAAAATGAATCTCTTCAAGAATTGATGTCCTACAAGGTTTGTTAAGAAACAACTCAAATGTATGTCTTAGACCATAAGATTTGTTCTCTTCATAATAAAGGTATCATTTCATTCCTTTTTAAATTTTCTTTACATTACTAACATCATTATTTCTAGGATTTTGAACCATAAATATTCTTGTTAGGGTGATTAATAATCGGATTGAATCTACCCTCACTATATTATTATTCTTGTGGAACACTAAACGAATTCTTTGTAAAACCCTAACCTAAGGGTATGTCAATACTAATATGGAAACCCTAGTCTACTTAGGGTTGTTGATGCAATCTAGAATTCCTATCATTTTTATGTTTTGATGGAAACACTATTCATTTAAGGTTTGATGTTAATATCTAAAGTTACGTATTGAATTCCTAAATCTTTAGGGTTTGATGAATTAGGGTTTATGAGAAAATCCCTTATAATATATATAGTAAGGTCCTAGGAATGAAGTCCTAGGTGTATGTTTGTCTTATCAAAACCCTAGCTTGGTCAAAATTATTGTACATTTAACTTTAATGTATTGATATTTGTGTCTTGGGTTTACCTAGTAGATATTGTTGTATTATTCTTGTGCATGATTTGAAATCGTAGAAATGTATATATGATAAATTATTTATGCTCATGTTTTAGTTTGTGAAATATAGGTTTTGTAACAAATACCCTAGTAGAGATTAATATTCAAGGATATTATTTAATTTTGATAAAATATGGGGTTTACAACAAAACCTAGTAGGAGTCTCTCATATTGTTGAAACCTTAGATAATACTATGGTTGGTTTTAATTTTTGATGTCTAAGGCTTACAGTATCAAAGATGGAATCTAGGGTTTTCATTAAATCATATTAGAGTCCAACATATAAATTCTGAAAATTGTTGAACCATTAGATGCATTATAGAATTGTACTTGTTTGAATTGCTTCTAGGGTTTGTAACATATCATAGTAAAATCTGTCATTGATGTCTTAAATATAATATGATTGATTTCTTTATTAAATTGTTTTATGTTGTAGTCTAGGGTTTGTAACAAAAACTTAGCAAGAAATTGAAGTATATAAGTATGTGTCTCTTGTTGATTATGAACCTAAATAAGTTTAGGATGTCTAAAGTATAATGCTACCATTATTGTATTAACATGATTCTGATATAGTTAACTTCATGCTTCTATGTATTTATTTGGTTGTAGGGTAAAAATGCGAAGATGGGTAACACTTTTGTGAGAATCCGGGGCGGAAATTTTTTTTCCTCAATAGTTCGGCCGAACTATTCAAGAGTTCAGCTGAAATTTCAAAATTAGTTCGGCCGAAATCATTCTGCCATTTACATTGATGGCGTACTGATGACAATGTCAAACAGATTTCAGGCCGAAGATTGGAAAACCGCCAAACAAAGTTCGACCGAACTAATAGTTCGGCCAAACTTTTAAAATAGTTTGGCCGAACTATTATTTTATAAATATATCGCCCGCAAAATGTTCTAGGTTTCTTGTTCACATCTGTCTAGCATGATTTTAGTTGATTTGGTGTTGCGCTCACATCTGTTTCGCACGGTTTTAGTTGATTTGGTGTTGCACTCACATATGTTTGGCACGGTTTTAGTTGATTTGGTGTTGCGCTCACATCTGTTTCGCGCAGGTTTAGTTGATTTGGTGTTGCGCTCACATCTGTCTCACACCGCGACGAGGAGGGGATTTGATTTGCGCCTCGATGCTGAGGTAAGTTTTGTTAATTTTGTTAGTTTTTGTAGTTATTTTTTGTTGGTTATTTTTAATTTGATTTTTTTTTGTCAGCGGGAATTTGGTTGTCTTCCAGGACATCTTCAACGTCTTCAGGGATCGCTCAGGTTCGAATTAACGGCCAATTTCTGCTGCGAATTTCCAGGTACGTATGTTCCTTTCCAAAAATTGTCTAATTAACGACCATATTTGTAAAGAAGGATTTTCTCACAATTTTGATTGAAGTGCCAAATATTAGCTTGGAAGTTTGATTGAATTTTGGTAGTTTCTGCTCAGAGTTACTGTCTGTAGTCGGACGTGAAAATTTGTGCTTTTGGAATCACCAAATCATAAAATAACCTTACGGATTACATTTTTACCTCTCTAGGAACATCGTGTAGCATTTGTTTCTACAATGATTTCATATACTTGGCTCATTGCTTCTACTAAGAATTGATTGTTCATATCTCATATTAAAAGTAGTTAAATTAAAATTACTCGAGACTGACCTTTTCTCCTTGACCGTTCATATATGTCATATTCAAAGCAATTAAATTTAGTTGGTACTAAATTTTTTCTCCTTTTTTAAATAAATGATATGAAAACGTCTTTCCCCTCCCTAAAGAATATGATGTGTAAAGGGATTCCTCCCAGGAGCTGCGAACGAATACCACATGATAGTGATAAATGATGTATATGATAGTGATAAATGCTATATATATTAGGATATACATTATCATGATAAATACTATATAGAATGGGATATACATTGTTCGATTTTTAAGTTGGGATATATAGATCTTGCAAGTCCAATAATGTATATCTCAAACATAAATTGAATTTGTTCTTTGCTATGATTTGCATATTAAATGTTTGACAAGGTTGTTTTTTTAATATATTGGTAACGTTCACCAAATCCTTGGGGAAAATTTCCCTTGAAATTAGCATGTTGTGTATAACTAACCTAAGTGAGAGGTGTTGATCCTCCCGACATGAAAAAGGAAACAATGGTGTTTGACATGCATCACATGAAGTTATCACATTTAATATCTTTCTCTAAAGGCTACCCACTATGGATGGGACTAATTAATATATTTATTTGTTTTGCAATATGGCCTACTTCCTTCAAAAAAGATAATATTTCTTATCATATCAGAACTTCCTTCAAAAACTATAATATTTATTAAATCATATCAGAATTTAAGCCTCTGCAAAAAAAGATTTAATATTTCTTATCATAATATTTCTTGAACTTCCTTCATGATATCTATGGTTGCTCAGGTTTAGTATTTTCAATAATTTTTTTAGCAGGAACAACTTTTGGATCAACAATAGTGGTTTTGGAGTCTAAAATTTTTGTTTTAGCACAATTGGTTGTCTTTACATCAGCATATTTTTGAGAATTTGTTATTGTTTGGACAACTTCTCTGTTATGTCAACAATATTGGGATATTTCTTATCATATCAGAATTTCATGAGTTGATCATCCCTAGAAAAGACAGAGTGGCTGTCATGATCTCCGACTGTTTTGCACAGAGTAAATATTATAACTTTTCATGATCTTTTCATGAATTTAAGTATCTGAAAAAAAATATAATATTTCTTATCATATTAGAACTTCTTTCAAAAAAGATATTATTTCTTAAATCATATCAAAATTTAAGCCTCTGCAAAAAAGATTTAATATTTATTATCGTAATGTTTCTTGAACTTCCTTCATGATATCTATGGTTGCTCACCTTCGTTCAATATTGGGTAAAAGGTCATGGTCTTACCTTAATTTCTATTCTAATTCCCTTTCCTAACTTTGATTTTCATTAATATTTCTTATCATAATATTTTCTTAAACTTCCTTTATGATATCTATGGTTGCTCTGTCTGCTCAATATTGGGCAAGGTCAGAATTCACTTTAATTTCTATTCTAATTCCTTTCCTAACTTTAACTTATCTTTTCATTTAATATTTAACAGGCATTTCTTTAACTTCCTTCATGATATCTATGAATGCCACTATTCAATATTGTGTAAATTTGCTATCTTATTGTTAATTTCTATTCTAATTCCCTTTCCTAACTTTGATTTTCCTTTTGACCTTGGAGATAAACCCAATCATTAAATATGATAGTCATCCCTTCTAGGGAACTTAGTATGGGTTGCTTAGTGGTTTCAAACCCTTATGATGATGTGAGGTGGTGTTTCAAACATGGGAGTAACTTGTGTTTGCATGTGATGTTCACGGGCCATGGTTTCTTTTGTGGGTTATAGACGGTTTAGTTCTACCTCCTAAGATAAACTTTCTAAAAAACTTCCCTTTATTCCTTATAGTCAAAATAGATCTATACTAAGGATTACTCTTTATACGTATTTCTACCATATAAATTCTAACAATAATTAATCACATATGTGTTAAAGTAGAATATGAAATAAGCCCTTTTTACACTTGGCTTGGCTCTTAGGTACATAGATGGGTGGGTTTGGGAATGTGGTTCACATGAAAAGTAATAGGGATGGATTTAGTGGAAACCTTTTATAAGATCTGGACTCAAACAATTGTGATATTTTCCCTTCTTTCCAACCTATTCCATCCTTCTAAAAAAATCCCTTTTAATGAAGCAGATATATCCATAGTGATCCACTAATATTTGTTCACCAACAACTATTCCATTTTGGACTTTTATATCTCAAAACTATGCTCATTGAATTTATGCATCTATATATTTAAACTACTTGAAACTATTTTATTACACCATAGGAATCATTTTGAAAAAACCACATTAGCCATAAAAGTTTCCCATTGAAACCAAAAGTGATTTGATACAAAACATAGGTTTTAACCTTATATAGTTAATTGTTTCAAATACATTTTTAATAAAGAAAAATATTCAATGTAAAACACATGCACATTAACATATAATTGTGATATTTTCCCTTATTTCCAACTTAGTGGACATCCTTCTAGAAAAATCCCTTTTAATGAATCAGATATATCTATAGTGGTCTACTGATATTTGTTCACAAACAACTCTTCCATTTTGGAATTTTATATCTCAAAACTATACTCATCGAATTTATGCATATATATTTTTAAACTACTTGAAACTATTTTATTACACCATAGGAATCATTTCGATATATCTCCCATTTTAATGGGGTGTATCACATTTCGAGAAAAACACGTTAGCCATAAAAGTTTCCCATTGAAACCAAAAGTGATTTGATACAAAACATAGGTTTTAACCTTCTATAGTTTAATTTTTTCAAATAGTTTTTTAATAAAATGAAAAATATTCAATTTAAAACACATGCACATTAACATATAATTGTGATACTTTCCCTTCTTTCCAACTTAGTGGGCATCCTTCTAGAAAAATCCCTTTTAATGAAGCAGATATATCCATAGTGATCCACTGATATTTGTTCACAAACAACTCTTCCATTTTGGACTTATATATTGCAAAACTATGCTCATTGAATTTATGCATCTATTTCTTTAAACTACTCAGCTATTTTATTACACCATAGGAATTATTTCTATATATCTCCCATTTTAATGGGGTGTATCACATTTCGAGAAAAAACACAAATTAGCCATAAAAGTTTCCCATTGAAACCAAAAGTGTTTTGATACAAAACATAGGTTTTAACCTTATATAGGTAATTGTTTCAAATAGATTCTTAATTTAAAATGAAAAATATTCAATGTAAAACACATGCATTCTTATACACCCTTATGTCTATGTAAAGTAGTTTGAGTGATTCCACGGGTCCTCTACACCCTTCATAGGGTATAATTGGGAAATGTAGTGTTAAATTCTACAAGTTCTATAGGCAGAGTCTATAAAGGGCCAGCTAGCCTCTAGATCTCATATTTTATGAAAGGTGACAGCCCCTACAGTTAATCTCTGGAATAGATCTAAATAGAATTTTTTCATTTTCATATCCATGGTCTCAAACAATGAGGGAGAGAAAAAACCTTTTATATTCAATGTAAAACACACATGCATTAACATATAATTGTGATATTTTCCCTTCTTTCCAACTTAGTCCATCCTTCTAGAAAAATCCCTTTTAATGAAGCAGATATATCCATAGTGATCCATTGATATTTGTTCACCAACAACTATTCCATTTTGGACTTATATATCTCAAAACTATGCTCATTGAATTTATGCATCTATATCTTTAAACTACTTGAAACTATTTTATTACACCATAGGAATCATTTTGAGAAAAACACATTAGCCATAAAAGTTTCCCATTGAAACCAAAAGTGATTTGATACAAAACATAGGTTTTAACCTTATATAGTTAATTTTTTCAAATAGATTTTTAATAAAATGAAAAATATTCAATGTAAAACACATGCACATTAACATATAATTGTGATATTTTCCCTTCTTTCCAACTTAGTGGACATCCTTCTAGAAAAATCCATTTTAATGAAGCAGATATATCCATAGTGATCCACTGATATTTGTTCACCAACAACTATTCCATTTTGGACTTATATATCTCAAAACTATGCTCATTGAATTTGTGCATCTATATCTTTAAACTACTCAACTATTTTATTTCACCATAGGAATCATTTCGATATATCTCCCATTTTAATGGGGTCTATCACATTTCGAGAAAAACACATTAGCCATAAAAGTTTCCCATTGAAACCAAAAGTGATTTGATACAAAACATAGGTTTTAACCTTATATAGTTTAATTGTTTCAAATAGATTTTTAATAAAATGAAAAATATTCAATGTAAAACACATAGTATTTAGAAACAAAAAGTAATTTGATACAAAACATAGGTTTTAACCTTATACTATGTTAATTGTTTTGAAAATAGATTCTTAATAAAATGAAAAATATTCAATGTAAAACACATGCATACTAACATATAATTGTGATATTTTCCTTGCTTTCCAACTTAGTCCATCCTTCTAGAAATATCCCTTTTAATGAAGCAAATATATCCATAGTGATCCACTGATATTTGTTCACCAACAACTATTCCATTTTGGACTTATATATCTCAAAACTATGCTCATTGAATTTATGCATCTATATCTTTAAACTACTTGAAACTATTTTATTTCACCATAGGAATCATTTCGATATATGTCTCCCATTTTAATGGGGTGTATCACATTTCGAGAAAAAACACATTAGCCATAAAAGTTTCCCATTGAAACCAAAAGTTCAATTTGTTACAAAACATAGGTTTTAACCTTATATAGGTAATTGTTTCAAATAGATTCTTAATTTAAAATGAAAAATATTCAATGTAAAACAATGTATGCATTAACATATATAATTGTGATACTTTCCCTTCTTCCAAACTTAGTGGACATCCTTTTAGAAAAATCTCTTTTTTAATGAAGTAGATATATCCATAGTGATCCACTGATATTTGTTCACAAACAACTAGATTCCATTTTGGACTTTTATATCTCAAAACTATGCTCATTGAATTTATGCATCTATATTTTTAAACTACTTGAAACTATTTTATTATACTGTAGGATTCATTTCGATATATCTCCCATTTTAATGGGGTGTATCACATTTCGAGAAAAACACATTAGCCATAAAAGTTTCCCATTGAAACCAAAAGTGATTTGATACAAAACATAGGTTTTAACCTTATATAGTTAATGTTTCAAATAGATTTTTAATAAAATTAAAAATATTCAATGTAAAACACATGCATTAACATATAATTGTGAAATTTTCCCTTCTTTCCAACTTAGTGGACATCCTTCTAGAAAAATCCCTTTTAATGAAGCAGATCTATATCCATAGTGATCCACTGATATTTGTTCACAAACAACATTTCGAGAAAAACCAAATTTGATACAAAAACATAGGTTTTAACCTTATATAGTTAATTGTTTCAAATATATTTTTAATGAAATGAAAAATATTCAATGTAAAACACATGCACATTAACATATAATTGTGATACTTTCCCTTATTTCCAACTTAGTGGACATCATTCTAGAAAAATCCTTTTTAATGAAGCAGATATATCCATAGTGGCATTGATATTTGTTCACAAACAACTCTTCCATTTTGGACTTTTATATCTCAAAACTATGCTCATTGAATTTATGCATCTATATTTTATTACACCATAGGAATCATTTCGATATATCTCCCATTTTAATGGGGTGTATCACATTTCGAGAAAAACATATTAAAGCCGTAAAAGTTTCCCATTGAAACCAAATGTGATTTGATACAAAAATATGAAGTTTATTACCCACCCATAAGGGAATCTCATTTCGATATATCTTCCATTTTAATGGGGTGTATCACATTTAGAAAAACACATTATGTAAAATTTTCATTAGAACCAAAAGTGATTTGATACAAAACATAAGTTTATTACAGCATAGGAATCATTTATGTATCTCCCATTTAATGGGGTGTATCACATTTCGAGAAAAACACATTAGCCATAAAAATTTTCCCATTATGAAACCAAAAGTGATTTGATACAATACATAGGTTATTACACCATAGGAATCATTTGATATCTCCCATTTGCGTCGGTGTATCACATTTCGAGAAAAAAATACATTAGCCATAAAAGTTTCCCATTGAAACCAAAGTGATTTGATACAAAACATAGGTTTTAACCTTATATAGGTAATTGTTTCAAATAGATTCTTAATTTAAAATGAAAAAATATTCAATGTAAAAAAAATGCATTCTTATACACCCTTATGTCTACGTAAAGTAGTGTGAGTGATTCCATGGGTCCTCTACACCCTTCATAGGGTATAATTGGGACAGGTAGTGAACTAACTTCTACAATTTATATAGACAGAGTCTGTAAAGGGCCAGGTACCCTCTGGATCTCATCTTTTATGAAAGGTGACATATCTAGTATATGCCCCTACAGTCAATCTCTGGAATAGATCTAAATATAAGTTCTTCATTTTAATATCCATAAAACACAACCACTTTAAGGTAAACTATGTACATGTGTCATTTCTCCCACAAACTAAAGGCTTCCTCCCATTAATTCTAGATGTGAATTCTACCATAAACTTTTTAAGTCAAACTTTAAGATAAACCATGCACATGTCATTTATCTCATGATCTTGTGTCATTTCTCCCATGCATTTGCAATAAATGTCAATTTAATATATATTTTTATTGAATTTGTTTTTTTTTTCAGGGATAAGAAAACCATTAAATATGGTTGAAAAATGGAAATTATGCATAGAAGTTTCTTGCTATCCCAATCCAGGGAAAGCAGTGATTACATATGTGCTTTCCAATATTGCGACTAGCAAAGTCGTCCAAAGGAAAATGAATATACCAGGAAGAACAAAAAACAACGAGGCATATTATATTGGATTGATAGAACGCTTGGGAACAATTATGGAGTATGGATCAAGTGGAATTGTAGTTTTCACCAATTCTAAACTGTGTGAAACCAGATGAATGGTACCAAGTTAAGAAGGAGAGGCTAAAAGAACTGCATGGAATAGCAAACAATATTGTTAGCCAATTTCAATTTTTAAGTATAAGGCATTGTACAAATGTGAATAAGATGTTTGTTGATCTATTGCATGGGGAAATGCCAATTCAGGACTCTTATATCAAAGATGAATTAATGGATGAATTAGAATTATACGGGGCAATGCCAATGCAAGATTCATCTCTCAAATATGAATTGGTTTTGAGACGCTCTTCTTCAAAAATTCAAGATTCATCTCTCAAAGATGAATTAGTTTTGAGACGCTCTTCTTCAAAAATTCAAGATTCATCTCTCAAAGATGAATTATTGTTGAGACTCTCTCCTTCAAAATTTATTGATGGACATTGTAACATATCTTGGATATGTGTGTGTTTTGTACTTATAAATGCGTCTTTTTTAATGACCATGTGTTTTTTTCAATTATATACCAAGTGTGCTTCCACCACACCATGTAAAGCGCAACTTGGTGAACTTCACATTTGCAACAAGTGGTGAACTTCACATTTTTATAAAATTAAAATGCGGGGACTTCAACAAATTTTTGTTTAAATGGAGTTTCACTTCTTTTTTAATGACAATGTGTTTTTTTCAATTTTATACCAAGTGTGCTCCCACCATGTAAAGCACAATTTGGTGAACTTATCATTTTTATAATTTTTTTTGCTTAAATTGAGTTTCACACATCAATTAGTGCTTTGAAAGTTGTGTTTTACATCATTTGTGTACAGTAAATTACATTAATTTTCTGAAATTTATTTTGAATTTATTTAAATTCTAGTCATTTAAAAAATAATTGTAAATGTCCATCGTAGATATATATATCATGGAGGATGAATGACGAAGATCAAGAGAATCCCATATCTCGACGAGAGGGGGGGATCAGGGATCAAGGGATTTTTATGGTATTTAAATATAATATTAAATCTCCATACATGTGTGTACATATGGAATTGATTTTTCATTAACTTTGTGAGTTAAATTAGTTGTTAATAAGTTTATTTTTTTATTTTTTAGGAGATAAGAGGAGAAGGGTCTCTACTCCATCCATGGAGCATGCCCATGGTTCATCCAGTCGTGGTATGGTTCACGCAATTTAATCAATGAATATGTACGTGTATTCATATGTATGAATGTATTTTTCAATTGATTATAAATTCGTATTTGTTTATGAAGCTTCTTTCTCGTCTCGAGAGGTTGGTGGTGGTTCAAATCCCCTTAGAGGGCCCTCAATAAGTGCTAACAGGTTGCGTGAAGGTGGTGATATTTATTCCCTCGGAGGCCAATCAATGGTTGGTGGTGTTGGTTCTCAGCAGGGTCGTTCTGGTTCTCAACAGTTTCAGGGTGGAGAAGATGTTAGCCAACCACATCAAGGTTGCCATCAATTTGAATATTTTTTTCATTCATTTTGTACAAATTTATTTACATGTGTTTTTTCTAATATACAAAATTTTATATATTGATGCAGAGGCTGAAAATGCTCCAAATGTTGGTTGAAATAGACGAAGGGCAGAACGCTTCATTCAAGAAGAAGGTTGTCCACCCACCATGACATATCCGACCAACATTTTTGATATACCGTAGGAAAGAAACATGCAGTAATGCACCTTAGAAAGATGTCAACAACTTCATGCAAAATTGCAGGGAGATCTCGTATCTTTGACTCTACTTGCTGAGAGTCGACAAAGATTGGAAATAGTTACACATTCTTTAGGAAAACTAGTAGATGTGTACCAAAAGCTTGGGCCAACCACAAATACTTTTGTGGATGTCATGAGAAAAAGAAAGGAAACAATGATGGGACCCGATAAATGGGAGGCTGTTAAAGAAAGAGTGACAACAACAATGGAAAAGTCTATGTTTAATTTTAAAGAAGGGCTGAAAAGAAAGATGCTGAAGGTGCAATATTTCAAACACCCTGATATAGCTCACTGTTTGTATGATAGACATCTTGCGGATTATGGAAGACTTCCATGGAACGACAAGGTTTCACTTTATTTTGAAAAATTATTTTATGCATAATTCTTTTTGGAAATGAAACCCAATTACAATGATCTTCCCTTTGAATTTTTTGGTCTTGGGAAAAGTCGATTGTGTGACCGCATGGGCGCTAGGTGTGATGCTGAGTTGCCTCATCCTGAGCTACCATTGGTTACTCGACCTGTTCGTGTCGAAACTTTGCGGTCAGAGATGGAAGCGACTTCTCAAATTAGTCGAAAAGCAAGGGATGCCATCATCGACAATGTTCACAATGGATTGGGTGGAGTTGATGTTTGTATGAATCGACAAAGAGCATGCGAGAATGCATTTGCCAATTTTGTGTATTATACAGATGAAGAGATTGACAACATGAGTGTTGAAGATCTGAAAACATATGCAAAGAATTGTCGCAAGGGTTGGTATGACCTAATTTTTCATAAGGAAGATGGCATGGGAACGATATGTGTTAATGGTTAGGATTCAATTATTTTAACACATACATACAATTTGTAAT
The DNA here is from genome assembly GCA_034641835.2 of Pinus albicaulis. Lineage (NCBI taxonomy): Eukaryota > Viridiplantae > Streptophyta > Pinopsida > Pinales > Pinaceae > Pinus > Pinus albicaulis. The sequence continues at coordinate 892,932,485 of CM076575.1, forward strand.
ATATATATATATATATATATATATATATATATATATATGTCTAACACCAATGTATTATTATATGTTAACACCATTTCTAGTTGTCACGCTTGATGAATGAAGAAAATGTTAATATCACGTTCGGAGCCTCGGGTTCAAACAATCAAGATGGGTCTCACCATCAAGATATGTTGGCAAATGTTAGTGTTTTTTAAACTTGATATTTTTAAAATAAATAATTGTGCACACATGTACATTTTCATGTATATATAATAAAATGTTTTAACAGATTCCGATTCCGTCCAATGTTTTTGGGATGGCGGTACCTTCTTCTTCCTTAGGAGATGTACCTTCTACTTCCTTAGGAGATGTGCTAGGTTCACAACAAGTATGGACAATTTTTCACTTTTAAAATTTATATGTTTTTAAGTTATATGTATTCCACCTTAAAACGTTCCATTAAAAAATGAGATATATCTATATCTTGAGTTATTTTAAATTTTTTGAATTTTAGGTTTTTGGAGATTTTCTTTTGGAGCCTCTCTTAGGAGATGTGCCAAATCCACCTGCAGAAGTATTCAATTTTTCACTTTTAAATATATATGTTTTTAATTTATAATTTATAAATTGAAGTTTAAAAGTTTTATTATAAATTGAGATCTTGATCTTGAGTTATTTTATACTTAAATTAATTTTTTTAATTTTAGGTTTCTATAAAGGATTTCTTTTCTCCACGCACTCTAGCGATGGAGATAGGAACATCCACAACATTTCAACTATTTGAACAAGTTGTTTAATTTTTTTTTAATATTATTGAAAATAAGTAGTTGTCTATTTTTTTTAATATTATTGAATATATATATATATATTGTACAGTTCACTATTGGAGATGTTCCCATGGGGGAAGTTGTAGTTGACGAGAAACAAATGGAGAGGGAACCTCATGAGGTATTGTATGATTTTTTTTTATATTTTTTTTTTTACATGAAGTTCTATATATTCTCACTCAATTTTAAAACATCAAATTTTAATGTCTGTAAGTGCATTCTGTACAGGTTTCCCATGCTTCGCAGAATAGCTCACAGATTGAGACTTTGCTGGGAAAGACACTACATCCATCTATATTTGATGGATGATTTCTAGATTTGATTAAGATTTCTAGTCTTAAATTTACTTTTTTATATATTATCTAGATGCAGTCATATATATATATATATATATATATATATATATATATATATATATATATAACTTGATACTTGATACTTGTGAGATCTACAAATTTTGGACATATTTTATGTGAACTACATTTGGATAGTTGAACTACTAGTAATGTTGTGATCTATAAATTAATGTTTTTCTTTTGAACTACATTTGGCATGTGAAGTAATGTTGTGTAATAATTTGTTTTGTTTTTAAAACTTAAGCTTTGGATGGTTGAAGTACATTTGGCATGTGAAGTAATGTTGTGTTATAATTTGTTTGGTTTTTAAAACTTAAGTTTTGGATAGTTGAACTACTAGTAATTTTGTGATCTATAAATTAATGTTTTGCTTTTGAACTACATTTGGCATGTGAAATAATGTTGTGTTATAATTTGTTTTGTTTTTAAAACTTAAGTTTTGGATGGTTGAAGTACATTTGGCATGTGAAGTAATGTTGTGATCTATAATTTTTTGTTAAATTAAAACTTAAGTTTTGGATGGTTGATCTACATTTGGCATGTGATATAATGTGAAATGTTTTTATTGGATCTTTGAAATACAATTGGCATGACATGTGAAGTAATGTTTTGATATAATCAAAAAGTTTTTAAAACTCAAGTATTGGATGGTTGAAGTACATTTGGCATGTGAAGTAATGTTGTGATCTATAATTTTTTGTTCAATTAAAACTTTTAAGTTTTGGATGGTTGATCTATAGTTGGCATGTGATATAATGTTAAATTTTTTTATTGGATAGTTGAACTAGAATTGGCATGGCATGTGAAGTAATGTTGTGATATAATAAAAAAGTTTTTAAAACTCAAGTTTTGGATGGTTGAAGTACATTTGGCATGTGAAGTAATGTTGTGATCTATAATTTTTTGTTAAATTAAAACTTTTAAGTTTTGGATGGTTGATCTACATTTGGCATGTGATATAATGTAAAATGTTTTTATTGGATAGTTGAACTACAATTGTTGTGGCATGTGAAGTAATGTTGTGAAGTACGATATATATATATATATATATATATATATATATATATAAACAATCATAAGATTCTAGGTCTTGTTAGATGTGTTGAAAACAATCGTAAAATTTAAAAAATGCAATCTATAATGTACATATATGTCCATTATTTTTCATCATTTCACATGTATAGAAAAGCTACTTTCAGTTAATTCCATTCTAGAACATATATATCCATACAACATTTTTCATCAATGCACATAGAAAATCTATTTGAATAGTTAATTGCTTACTTCAACATATATTCAATACTTCAACATTTTTTATCAATGTCAATATAATTAAGCTAATTTTCATCAATGGCTATAGAATTTAGCTACTTTCAGTTAATTGCATTCTAGAACATGTATATTCAGTACGTGAAACATTTTTCATCAATGCACATGGGAAAACTACTTGAACAATTAATTGCTTTCTAGAACATATCTATATATCCAATACATGCAACATTTTTTATCAATGCACATAGAAAATATACTTTCAGTTAATTGCCTAGAACATATCCGACCATTGGACAGACAAATTTTGTACTAGATTTTCTATCAGGAATAGAGATGTGGGTCAATTCCCACCAAAAGTCGGAGAAGTGCTCTGAATCTCTTGTTTGAAAGGAATCTTCGTACAAAACTATACTGTGGATGATTTATTTACATTCCATACTTTTTATCAAAAAATCCCACGAGAAAAACTGGTCACATTTAGTCCATGTATATATCCAGTACATGCAACATTTTTCATCAATGCACATAGAAAAACTACTTTCAGTTAATTGCATTCTAGAACATATATATTCAGTACATGAAACATTTTTCATCAATGCACATATAGTAAAACTACTTGAACAATTAATTGCATTCTAGAACACACACACGCGCACACACACACACACACACACACACACACACATATATCCAATACATGCAACATTTTTCATCAATGCATGTATAGAAAAGCTACTTTTAGTTGATCCTAGTGTGCATGTACCAAAACAATTTGTACATGTGCAAACACTTGCACAGATAACATAACAAGGCAACTCAATTTTTAGTTGAGTTATGGAAGTTCTAAAACATAATCCAAAGAGAAGAAATTGTTGGGCAGTTCAACCAAAAAAATTCCAATGGAATGCCATCTTCAATGATCCGTTCATGATCGGATTTTGACATTTTCCATTTCTTAATTTTCATTTTTTTCTTTGATTGAACCTCTATCAACTTTATGCGTGTTGCACACACTAAGTGACTATATTGACAACTTATGACATCAGGTTCATAGTCTTCAAAGTAAACAAAATCCCCACTTTGATTAGTTTGTCTGAAAAAATAACCTTTCAGTATAATAGATCCTCTTTCATATGGAAACCCGTGATCATTATAGTTTTCTAATAATTTCATTTTTCGTTCAGTGCAACGCATCAAATAATACTTCACATTTTCATCATTGTCAGTAGGTGCAATTACAGCAAAAACATCTCCTGCAAAATAAAACAAACTTAACAAAATTATACATATTCAAATTTATTTCTAGATATTTATCATTAGAAAGCAATTCAAATGTTACCTTCTCTAACAAGATCAGAAACTCGATCACCATCGGATGATATTGTAGTCTCCTCTGATTGCATTTCTTCAAACATTGCAACGGACATTTTTCCCTTTGTATTTAGCTTTGTATGTTTCCAATATTTTACATACATTTTGTTTTCACAAACGTCATTGGATTTTGTGTTGTCTATGCAAACATGAAAAAAACAAGAATATTTTCTTTTATCCAATGCAAACACATTTATGGACAACTTTGTTTTAATTGAATGCAATTTTTGAGTCCCTTTTATTGTTTCAACGTCATTTCCAATTGATCTATCTACTTCTTTGATCCCAATATGCCAAAAAAGCCTTTATATAGAAAATTCAAAGAAGAATGTAAATATGATATCAAAATACAATCAAAGATAATCAATCAGAGATAATCAAATTGTGATAAATGTACATTGTTTAAAATTAGATATCCAATAAAAATTAAATTGAATGTACCTTTGCACTTCCCTTGATCAGTTAGTATCAAGGCTTAGAGTAGCGATGCACCATTGAACAAATTATTTAGCATCCACAAGTCAATTTGTAGAGGTATTTATTTGATATCTTCGAAGTGCTCATTTTATGCATGCTCCTGCACTGTCATGTTCTCCTTTTCCATGACCAGTCTCGAAGAAATTCCAACAATGTTTAATGCAGGTTTTCTTATGAAGACAACACAACCAAAAGAATGATCGTGCAGATTTGAATTGACCTGCGCATCCATCTGACCATATCCAATGTTCATTGAATGTTATTCCACGATCTTTCAATGAATCATAAATTCTTCCAAAACAATGTTGTACAAAACATGTATCATGTGTACGATCGTCATTGATATAAAAGTGATATTCTTTAATGATATGTCGATTTTCACTCGTGCTTTCTATATGATCGACATTTTGTTCAACATGTCTATATAGAATATGGACAAGCATGGAGACTTGGTCAGAATGATAGTATTCACTCTGAATTTCTTTTTGTGGAACAAATGTGTAGTTTTCTGCAAAATCAATTACTGACAAAATGGTCCCTAGTGGAAAAAATTCACGGGATTTTTTTAATTGCAAGTCTTGCCCTCGAGCTCTATGGGAATGCTTGATGTATTTGTAAATTTCTGCCTCAAACTTTCTCAAAAAGTCTATCACAAAAATTTCTTCTTCTCGTAATTCAATTCTTTTAACACTATTTGCACCTTGAATCAATGTATGGATATATTCATATCTCTTCCATTTCACTTTCATGTTGGACAATGATTGATCATTTATATCAATACAATATTTGTTTTGAAATTTAGTCAAATTTCCACAATCATCGCATTTTTTACCACCAACACATTTCTTTTCGTAAAATAGTTCATCGCTTTGTCTTTCACATAGAATTTGAGATATGAAATCACGGATAGTGGAAGGAGGAGGTGAATCCTTCCAAAATTTTCTACCAAAATTAAGGAATGTTTTGTAATATAACTCAAATTCCACATGATAACGACAACAACAAGTGTCGCATACGGTGATAGGTTTTACATACCATGGTTTTTATTGAACAAAAGCACTGATTGACAAATGAATTTCATGATTCTCTTCTTTGAACTTGTTGAACAACTCTATTTGAGTGGTTTCCAAGAAATGCTTTTCATATTCTTCGTACTAATTTCGTGCTATTCTTCTTCACATCACATCCCTTGCATTTGGCGAAACACGTGAATTTTTCTTCCAATATTCATATATTATTTTTTTAACATGTTCTCCAAGTCTATCTTTGTATGGTTGCCTACAAATAGATCTCCAACAAGTGAGTTCATCATTTACATCTATTTGCAACCGAAATTTCCAATGTTTGTGCAAAGTTTTTCGTGAGGTTCCTAATGCTTGTGCCATATATTTTACCAAGCGATTCTCTTAGTACTTGATGAAACCACTGCCATATGTATTGCTCTACATACAACTGAAGCATTTTTCTATCTAGATCTTCTAATTGAATTTACAACACTATTTATATTTTTACCACATTTTTCTTCATTTTTTTATCTTTGGTAAATTTTCGAATACCCAATAAAGTCGTAGCTTCTTTTAATTTCTTTAATGATAGGAGACCTTTCAACATTTGGGCTTGAACTGTCACATTTTCCTTTATGAAGCACATATAAAAAATGCGGTTAACACGATATCGTATATAATGGTCAGCTCTTTTATCTCCATATGTGTGAGTGTCAAAATTTTCTAACATCTCATCATCGACATTGATTTCATCTGTACATATTCGAAGGAATAGTACATAATAAGTTTACATATTCAATAAATAGCTAAATTAATAAATATATGTATAATTTCAATAATACGTGCATGTGTTCAACATATATATATATATATATATATATATATATATATCTGTGTGTGTGTGTGTGTGTGTACATACCTTGTGATTCAATTTCTTCAGTTGAATTTCTTTCAACATTTTCAACATCTTCAATCATTGGTTCAATATCTCTTTCACTTTCTCTTTCAAAATTTTGTATCTCATCATCAATGTTTTGAGGAATATCTCTATCTGTTTACATTGAAAAATATTTTTCAAATTAGTTCATCAAATAAAAATTAAGCTTCACATTTTACACTAGGAAAATTTTGAATATATCAAACTCATAATATTTGCATTTACATACCCGCTTCAAATTCTAGTTAAAGTTGATTTTCCCTTCAATATTTGAGAGTGTTTCTATCTTTATTTTGCAAGATTGTCTCATCTCTTCTCTACGTTCCTCAGGGTATCTTTTTCGATCATATTTTCTCATACAATTCCTTCGATTTCCCATGATAATAGAGTATGAATTTCAAAAAAAATCCTTCAAAAATTTAGACAAAAACCAAATTAAAAAAACATCAAAAAATATTTAATTTAAAAAAAACTCATTTTAAAAATTTTGCAAAAAATACATAATTCAATCCAAAACACTTCAAAAAATTTGAGAAAAAAATGTCTTATAAAAATGGAAGGAAGCTCAAATTATTTCCTTCTAAGACCTACAAAAAATTTCATTTAAAAACTTAGACAAAAAATCATTTTAAAAAATCATTATAAAAGATTTACTTCAATCCAAAACACGTACTCTAAAAAAATGTCAGTTCAAAAAATGCCTCCAAAAAATGTCCATTGAAAATTAATTCCAATTTCTTAAAAAATGCCACTTCAAAAAATACTTCAAAAAATCCTCTTAAAAAATATCGCTTTAAAAAATACTTCCAAAAAATGTCCAAAAAATTTCTGTTGAATGTTAAGCCTAGAAAGAGTCCTTTCAAAATCAATCCTAAATCCATATCTTCGAAAACAATCAAAATTGAGCCCAAATCCATACTTTCAAAAAAAATGAAGCCCAAAAAAATCCAAAAAATGTATCACATACCTCCAAGAAAAAGCCCTTAAACCCAAAACATTTTTTTGCAAAAATGTTCTTTGAATGTACCTCCAAGAAAAGTCCTTAAACCCAAAACAATTCTTTGCAAAATCAAACCAAGACCTTTGTAAAATGAGACCAAATGTGTGAAAATATGTGAAAATAATGAATGTTTTCGTGGCAATTTATATGCCGCGAAATGTTTTTTTGGAGGGGCTCTGTGGTATTTTCTGGCCGACAGAAAATTGGGTAAAATTTCGCCCGAACTTTTATACAAAATTCGGCCAAACTTTTATGTCATTAGACTTAACAGGCTGTGAGTGCAAAAGATAATTTGGTTGAAATTTTCCTAACAGTTCGGCTAAACTAACGCATCAGCAATTACACAGAACTAAGATCTGAATACGTATCTACAACTTTGGACTGATTAAACTCCATGAAACATTCTAAATTAACTATCGAAACCAAGATAAGCATTTCCAGAATTGAATCTACTTTCAGAAAATATAACTTTTATGGAATTTCATAAATATTTACTAATTTTAATTAATTTGTAATAAAATGGGTGAAAACAATTTCTGAAGGTCATTATGATTCAGTGAAATCTTAATTTTGTATCTTCCAAAATATAATGTAAAAAAAATTGAAAAAATTATGGTGCATTACATTGGTCCGTCGTCTCTAATGGGTAGTTTTTAGATTTTTAGTTTATAACTTATATGTTAAGAAATTTCTTGCGTCGCGAAACATATTCAAAATATGCAGTTTTTTCATATTGGACCAGTTCAAAAAATTCTAGTAATTATGATATGCATCCGTTGGCTTTGTAAATATGACGAAACTGAAGTAGACTCTGTCTAGATTGTTGTAACACATTTTGTTTCTCAAAAACACAAATTTTCAAATAATACAACATTGCGTATTAACATGACTTCTTATGAATCCGTTGATTGTTAAAAAACACACACTCAAAGAAACGCTAAGTTGACATATCAAATGTGTATAAAAAAATTCCAAAAAATAAGTAATAGAAAGCTAACAAAATTTCTGACAACTTAATTTTTATCACAAAATGAAATTCTAAATCGAAAAATTGTTTTAGCTTGCAGAAAGTTGAAGAACAGAAAAAAAAAAAAAAAAAAAAAAAAAGAAGAAGAAGAAATAAATAAAAATGAAAGTTTTTTTCTCAAAAAAGGTCAAAAAGTGTAACCCAACTTCACATTTTCACCTCGAGGATGACTTATGAAAATCATTTATAAGGATCATTATATTTTATTTCAATTAATATGGTCCATAGAGTTAGAGGAGCTAGAGTAGCTAGAGGAGCTGGAATTGATCAAGGAATAACAGTTGTGAATCAAGTCTTACTCGATGAAGTGAGACATATTCAAACGAGATTAGATGCATTGGAAAAAAACACGTTGAAGAGATGTCGAGATCGGTGATATCAGTGAAGCGAAAGAAAGCTCATAAGAAGAATTTGAAGATGAAGAAGAAACTCAAGTAGAGAAAATGGTCAACATGATCGCGGGAATAAGTACCAAGACAAGACTGGACGTGCCTATGTATGAAGGAAATTTAAACCTGAAGAATTGATCGACTTGATCGATGCCATGGATAAATATTTCGACTATGAAAATGTAGCTGATGAGAAGAAAGTTAATTTCATAGTGACCACATTAAAGGGACATGCTACACTATGGTGGGATAGCATGTTATATGAATGGAGAAAGAGAAACAAAGGGAAGATCACTAGTTGGGATAGAACTGATGGCCAACCTGAAAGGGAAATTTCTTCCTCAACATTATTAGTTAAATATTTTTCGCCACATGCAAAATATCAAGCAGAAATTCATGTCTGTAAAAGAATATACAATTCATCTTCTCCGCTATATCGACCCCTCCATGTCGATCATCAATCTCACAAATACAAAGCAAAAATCCCAGCGATTTCAATTTTCTGTCAAAGGAATCATGGTTGGACTTTCTCTCTGGGTATGTCGACATAATTTATTTATGGATAAACTGTGTCCTATGAACTCTCCCAAATCACAATATCTCAGAAACCATCATAAACGGGATACCATAACACACAGTAGCTTTAGAATTTGACAACAGGGAGATGAAATTGGAGTTAAGATTCAATCAACACATTCTGAGCCAACCTCAATTTTCCTTTAGTGTTGGAATCCAAGAAGTTGGATAAGCAGTAGAAGATAGTATTTATTTTGGCTTACGAAGGTAGTGAAAGAGAGTGCCTGCCAACGACAAGGATTCAACATAAAAATTTCCTGAGTATTATGAAAAATTGATTCTGCATTCCAACCCGCACTTTGTATCTTAACTCACATCCGTGGTGATACTTGCATTCAAACCTGAAATTTGTATCTTAACTCATGTCTGTGGTGATACTTTCAAAGCTCTGATACCACAATATAAAATTTATTTAAATGAGGAAGAAAAATCTCAAATTCCTTCAAGAGAAACTTCCCCCTAGATATTTGGAGGAAGTTGAGAGTTATTCTCTCCATTTTAGGAATCTGTCCTAACTACTTAATCTCCTAATTAATTCTAGAATGACTCAAAAAATCTAGAGAATTCTAGATTTTCCAAATTAAACAATTACAACAAATTAAAATATGTGATGCTCTTGCATTAGTAGGTATGGTAGGTTTTAGATATGTTGCAGTAAGATATTGATGTTGATAGGGGATGTAGGTATGGTAAGTACAAAAATTTCTCACTAGGTTAATAAATATTTTTCAAGCGTTTAATTTTAATTTATTAAATTAAAAAATAACATAATTTTAGATATAAAACAGTGATTAATTAAATATTAGTGTAGGTATATATATTAAATGAGTGGTACCAAAATACTTCATGGTCAAATTATTTAAATTAAAAATTCATAAAATTTAAATGGATTATGACTTTATTTTAAATTATTTTGATTATTATTAATTATAAAACTATAAATATATATGTTTTAAAAAATAACCATGGAATAAGATTCTTTGATCCAAATCTTGGGGGCCAATTTCTAAGAAACTTGAACCGGCCGAGACGGAAGAAGAAAACAAAACAAAAAAACACAAAACAAAACATTTTTTATTAAAATAACAAAAAAAGTTACAACTTTTTATTTGTAGTATTTTTGAGTTACAATACCATGGGTAAATGCCATCGGTAGATATCATGGATAAATACCATGGGTAGATTCCATAGGTGGATACCATGGGTAAATACCATGCATAGATTCCATAAGTGGATACCATGGGTGGATGCCACTTTCCATTCTTATCAATCCTCCCCCCTTAGGAAGAAATGGTCCCCATTGCACAAGGTTCCTCCTCAGAAGCCTTTATTGAATCTGAGCGAATGAAGTGGTAGGTTTTGTGTGGTTGACCCATAACTATGGGTTTGTGGATAACCCATAACTATGGGTTTTCGGATGACCCAAAATTAAGTTCTATAAAAAACAAGTGTATTGCATGATTGACCCATAACCAACAAGGGTTTTTGGATGACTCATAACCATGATGATTGAAGATCTAAGGATAGAGATACCTTGTAATTCTTGTGTGCCCACTGTGATACTAACAGTGTGCGACATAGATAATGGAATTTGATGGTAAGGGTTTTTTGTCATTACCCATAAGCATGTTGAATGAATATATGAGGAAAAATATACTTGTAATGCTTGTGAGCCAATAGAATGTTGATGGTGTGCAACCTAGCAAATGAAATTCAGGGGCAAGATTTTTATGTGGTTGACCCATAACCATGGGTTTATAGGTGACCAATAACCATGATGAATGAGGGAGACCGATAATAGTGATACCATGGACCTTGAGATAGTTCACTTTAGCTAAAGAATGAAGGATCTCAATCATTGAGGAAGTAGTTTCATCTTAATCAAATGATGAGGTGGAATCATAAAATCTAGTTTGAAAGCTTTATTAATGCAAGCAGACCTTCTATGAAGTATAGTCCACCTAATATGAATTTGGATTGTTTTATAATTGTATATTAATGATGAACCTAGATATGTTCCAAAAAAAGTAAATTATAATGATAGAAAATGATAGCAATGGGTAGGCCAAAAGGCAAACTAGATGGAAAAACTCAGTTGTAGAAGCTAAGAAATGATTTTTTAGCGCTCTTTTAATAACTTGTATGCACTACGAAATGATTTCATAGTGTTGTAAGAAAATATGTTTTCTAATTTTGGAAGGTAAAATGACTCGGTCCCCTGTAGAATTGATTCCTCCATGGTGTAACTTGTCTCCCAACTCAGGGAATGTTCTCCTCCTGCCTCTCCTCATCAATGATTTCTTCCTCTCTCAAGTTAATGGTCCGCACTCCAATCAAAATGACACCACATTTCCTGCAAAAACATGTTCTTTATGAAATGTTTTGAAGGGGTCATATTAGATGGAACAAGAACAATAACCAAAACTCAAAATATAATTACCACATGCATATAAAATCATATATATGGTCACAACAAATTCTAAAATGTAAACAAATGCACACACACAGTTCAAGTGGAACCTAAAGAACATAAAACATAGATTTATGAATATATATACTGCTACAAAACTTCATTTTCCTTCATTTCATGCATAAATACATGAGGAAAGAGAAGAGTTTCCCCTTTTCCCATTAGATGCCTCTTTTATTTGCTAACTTCATCAAATGGTTTGTTTCCTCTTCTCTTCCAAATGAGGGATGTAGAAAATACAACCATAGTATTATGAGTATTTTTATGTCAATTGTAGATTCCTAAAATATTCCAGAATTTGATGTTTAGCAGAAAGATTATTTAGCCTCTCTTATAATGGTCACATTCCAAAATATTATAGGAATTGGCAATAGACATAAAATTAATACGATGTTACCTGCCGATTGGGGTGCCATGTGGAGGTTGATGGGAGACAGGCGGTGTCATGCGGCGGCATGCACCACACCATCATTCAAGTGTAAGGCTAGCAGTTGGCAGGTAGAAGGTATGCTTACACACCGGTACATTATGACTATAGATGGAATTTCTGGAAGACAACTAATGGTGTCACACCATCTTCGGAAACAACGTCATTGGCAGAAAGCGTTAATGCATTTCATGGGAAGGAAGGGGAGGATTGTTCTCAAGAAGAATTTTGTAGGAGTAGTGGGAATGAAGGCTGAAGGTCTACAACTCCTATTGGCTACCTAGTACGTGATGTGTCTGGTTGGTAACACAATTAATTTTTTTGCTCCTGCTCACTGTCTTTTTTTATCAAGGCAACCAAAATTTAATGGGTTTGCATGTGGCTCTTCATTGCGGGTGCCTGTTGAATTATGTCTTCTGGTATAATTTGCAGTTTGGTTTTTATCATTGCATGGCCCTAATTGAAGGGTATTTCCAATTTTCTGGTTATATATACCCTGGCAAAAGTCATTTGTATGATGTCTTGGAAATTCTGGTTTTTCCAGCCCCTGCGTTGACCCATGCTTTTGAACTCCCTATCAGGTTTCCTTCTACCATATATGTGCTCCGTTAGTGGTTTGTAATGATAATTTTCAGGCCCTCGCACTTGCATCTCAAGCCTATGAGACTTCATGCATGGCAATGCAGGACCGCCTTGGTCATGTCTCTACCCCTCATTCTGTTCATCCTAATCTCTTTGGTCAAGGTACATGCCCTCTACAAGGTCTACGGGTTTATGTCTATGTTTTTAAGTCTGTGCCATCAGTTTATAGTCATGATTTTGGTCTTTCAATTACACGGGTGGGCAATAGGAGCCTCTGTTCTATTAGCCAACACCCCTGTCTTCATGGGTTATGGGACAGGGATTTGTGTTGTCCATATCTATCCTTATCTCTGTCTAAGATTAATTTATATAACTCTACCACCTACAACAGGTATAGCAGTGCTATTTTTTACTTGGTAACAATTGTAACGAAGGCAGATGTGGGCCCTATTTGTTGTTGCATGAAAATTTTTATTGACTTTTTCTTGCCATATACAGGCCTTTTTAAAAGAATCACAGGTGTTGCCCAGTCTCTGTCCAAGGATTTGAAATATAATAGTCAAGTGTTTGAACTTCAAACTACAAACATGGTAAAAGGACAACCTTCCAAACATCAGGTAAAGGAAAAAGGGAAGCATAAACTTCCATAGTCCACATCTAGATCTAGCAAGTGAGGTAGAAAATAAAAGAAAGAGGTTATGTAAAACCTCTTTGATGTTTACTCAATAGGTAACCCTCCACAGGTCTACACCCTTATTCAGGGTTGGGTGAGAGATTGCAACAACAAAGAAGAAGAAATAGAACAAGATGAGGAAACCATGGACTTCATTAAGGACCCTAGTAATACAAGAGGGAGATTGTCCCCTTTTCATCAGTCGATACATACTTACTGGACACTCAAATGTGTGTTGGCTAAGGAAATTATGATTTTACAGGAAATTGAGGGAGACCCCCAAGTGGTTTCAGTTCTGTAGGAAATTAAAAGAGAGATTCAGGAGATTCGTGGGTCACAACATTATGCTCGAGTTTGTCTTGTAAGAATTGAGTGCCAATTTCAAAAAATGCAACAAGTAGACATGTCAGGCTCCAGTGTTAAAGACCTAGCACCTATTGAAACTTTAGATGATTGACTAAATATTTCCTTGGTTTTCTAATGTATTTTGTGGATAGCATTTACTGTTTACAGTTATACTTTGTTAGGAATAGTATAATGGACATAGCGGCTAGTAGACGGCTGAAACGTTTTCAATACTGGAAGGCATTTAACTCCTTAAGGTACCCAACAGACCTGGTTTCCTTCAGGTAGGTTAATGCCATCCAGCTTTTATATGTTGCAACTTGCTTCTTTTTTGATAAATAGAAAATAGTAAGGTACTACTAAATTTACAAAAAAAAAAATTAATACCATGTTACAAATGTGGCAGTCACTCTAGCTATAATTGATTTACAAGTTGAATGTAACAATTACTCTAGCATTCTCTTCAATCACTCCTCAAACACAACATGGGAAAAGAAATGAAGTGAATGTTATGATATTATGTATCATATTGTGTTGAGGTTTTCCATTACACCAACCCAATTTATCAATAATAAATTTCCAAACCCTTATTATTAACTTAAGTTTCCAATGAGATGAGTGTGAGAGTTACTCTAGCTAAAATTAAACACTAATATGTGGAAAATAAGAAGGCTTATTTTCCGTCACAACACTTAGTATTATCCTATATGGAATAGGGAATTTACTATTGATTTGATTTCATTTAGGCAAGAAAGTTGATGCAGAGGTCACACTTTACTTGGCACAACCTTAGCTGACAAGTCTGTTAGTGTTAGGTCTCAATTCCCAACATTATTACAATGAAAGGTCACCACTTCTTCGTGATTGAATTCTGCCACTATTTTAACAGAAAGATCGATTTAATGAATGCACCATTGACAATAGTAAAATTTACAGATAGATCGAGAGTATTGTTTGATGAATTGGAATTATATTTATCACTTTACTTCCAGGTTACATACAGAAAATATTTCCAATGAAAGTAACAATGGCATGTGTATTGTGGAAAAGTTCAGCCAATGATGACGTGGATTGGATTTTAAGTCAAGGGGGCGTAAGGTTTAAGCCTGATTTTGTTTTCTCCCTCCCACTATTTAATAACTGACGGACACAAGAGGTTTGTATTCCCAGCACAACCTGCACAGATGGAATTTGTAAGTAATGATATGAAATCCCCACTTGTACTTCAGTTTCTGCTTATCACTGGCACTTCAATGGTGCACGAACTTCATCCATCAGGTAAAAATTTAGAAATATATATGAGTGGGGGTGTTTTTGGAAGAGGTTAGGCAGCTAAAAAAAATTAAATTTCAGAATATTGAATCTAAGACTTTTTTGATTTATTTATCTAAATTGTAAAATAATTCATTTTATTTATTTTTGTTCATCTATGTTTAGAATGTATCATGGATAAATCTGAGATGAATCAGCTAAAATCGACTAATATTGTTGTGAATTCGAACAAAATGTTTGTCAACAAAATGAATGAATAGTATTGTGGGTTTGAAACTTCGATCAACAAAATTATCACTTATTCTCTAATTCTATAGTCAAATAACAACAACCACCACAGAAATCTACAAACAAAACTAGTTTTAGTTTTAATTGTTAGAGGCATTAAAATCACCCTCGATGTTCACAGATCCTGAGTTAAATTGAATTAATATTAGTTTTATAGGTACTATTAATAAAATAATACTGATGATTTGGATTGTTATTATGTGTACTAGGTGTGACATCTGCCGATACTGAAACTGTCGTTGTTATTAAGGGTTTTGTGTGGTTGACCCATAAGGAAAATGGAATTTGATGGTAAGGGTTTTGTTTGGTTGACCCATAAGCATGTTGAATGAAGATCTGAGGACAAAGATACCTTGTAATGTGTAGGAACCAATTGTGATGTTGACGGTGTGCGACCTAGCAAATGGACTTGAAAGGCAAGATTTTTGTGTGGTTGACCCATAACCGTGGGTTTATGGTTGACCAATAACCATGATGAATGAGGGACCAAGGGTAGAGATATGATGGACCTTGAGATAGTTCACTTTAGCTAAAGAATGAAGGATCTCAATCATTGTGGAGGTAGTTTCATCTTAATCAAATGATGAGGTGGAATCATAAAATCTGGTTTTGAAATGTTTGTTAATGCAAGGAGACCTTCTATGTAGTACTGTCCACCTAATATGCATTTGGATTTTTTTCTAATTGTATATTAATGATGAACCTAGATATCTTACAAAATAAGTAAATTGTAATGAGAGAAAATGATAGAAATGGGTAGGCAAAAAGGAAAACTAGATGGAAAACCGCAGTGCAAAAAAAATTTGGTTGTGGGAGCTACGAAATGATTTCATAGCACTATTTTAAAATAATGTAAGCACTACGAAAAGATTCCATAGTGCTCTAAAAATATATATATATTTGAATTTTGGAAGGTAAAATGACTTGTTCCTTTGCAAAATTGATTCCTCCATGGTATAACTCATCTCGCAATGCAGGGAATGTTCTCCTCGTGCCTCTCCTTGTCAACCATTTATCCCTCAATCAAGTTAATGGTCTACACTATAATCAAAAGGACACCACATTTCCTGCAAAAATAGGTTCATTGTGAAATGGTTTGGAGGGGTCACATTAGATGGAATAAGCACAATGAACAAAGCTAAAAATATAATTACGACATGGATGTAACATCATAGAGATGGTCACAACAAATTATGGAATGTAAACAAATGCACACACACAGTTCGAGTGGAAACCAAAGAACATAAAACATAGATTTATGAATATATATACTGTTTCAAAACTTCATTTTCATTCATTTCGAGCTTAAAGACTTGGAGGAAAGAGAAGAATTTCCCGTCCTCCCATTCGATGCCTCTTTTATTTACTAACTTCATCAAATGGTGGGTTTCCTCTTCTCTTCCAAATTTGGGATGTCGAACATAAAACCATGTGGCCTGATCATTACAATGAAAATAACATTGTTGGATCATTTTTGGCTTGAACCATGTTCAATCTATACTGTGCACCAATAAAACCCTTGATCACTAGCCCTTTCGGCAATGACCTGCAAGAAAATCACAGTCTCACCTGAAGTGACTATGTGTGGTTGCAGAACCAATTTTCTGCAACCTTGAGGGACTATGTGATGTGGTATTCTTATGTTTTCTACCTTAGAAATTCATAAATTACTTTGCAGTAGTCACTTAATCACATAACATCATGTTATATATCGATACTCCGTTGATCTAACATATTACTATAATAACCACTTCATAATAATAGAAATTTAGAAAATAGGTATAAAAAACACCTAAAACACAAAATATCATCCCAAAACTTGCTTCTTTATTAAGATGGATATTTGATTACAATCAGCTCTCTAACCTGTGCACATAGCTGCAGGTGATCTATGCACTAAGCTGCAAAGCCTTCCCTTCACTACAAGATACGTATCACAACTAGCCATTAACCATAGAATAACATTCAGTCACGATGATGTCTCTCAAAACATAGAATTACATCCCTCTATATAATATTACATAGACAAAATACCATGTTCCAAATACCATATAATCCAAAAAACAAGTACATATAACCTGAAACACGTTACAAAAAGGAGGGGCTTTAACCCACCCTGAAGGCCCTTTGATACTGCACAATCTATCTAGCATTCTTTGTTGTGTGGTACACCTCGTAGTTCGCTCCTCAAAATGCGGAGTTTTCATCAAAATATAGGCCATGTTGGGTTGCAACCAACAACCCCCAAATATTCACATGTGACTCCTCCTGATTCACTCCGCTACTTTGCCTCTAATTTTTGTTGCGATGTTTTTGTAGGCATTGTTGAACTTGTACAACACTTATTCGAACTGCTTCTCCTTACTACAGACTTCTTCCAATACTACCTTTTTGAGTGGTCCTGCAGTCTTCTTTATTGATACCTATTCCTATTGTCAAAGCTCATGGAGCTTCCCATCTACTTCCTACGACAAATGGAGAACCTCATCCTGCCATGGTTGAGTTCTCTCCGTCAAAATTTTCTCTTCTTTCCTTAGCACTTCTTTATGCTTTTGAAGAACCTTTTCTTCGTTGATCCTTGCGAGCTTTTGAGAAACTGACAAGTTCTTCGATGTTGTCTTGATTTACTCCAACTGCTTCTACTTTTGTTGGATATATTCCTCTATCTTCTGTATATTTGGATCTTCCTACAGTGAAGTCAAAATATGAAAGGTGTCATCCAGTAATGTTCCGCACTCTGCCATAGTATCTGAGATTCATTTCACTACATCCTTTATGTCAATCTCCCTCTTTTCTCACACTTCCGATGGTGTGGTTGGTTGTAGCTCAAGTTGCAACTCACTGATATTTACTTCATACTTGAATTGTACGTCTGGAATCTTCTTCTTTGATTCCTTGACATCAAGGCCCAAATTCACAACCTTGTATTATACCAGTTCCTCCCGATGGAAATCCATGTCCATAACTTCTCTGCAATTGGCTTCGACCACCTCTTTCAGCCTCTGTTATTTCTATTCTTCTTGGTCCTTCTCCTTGATTTCTGGGTCAAGTTGTTTCTTTAGCGCAACTCAATCTTGTTCTACATGAATATTTAGTTGCGATGTGCATTTCTTCCTCTCCTTTAGATCATTTATGATACCTTGATGCAGGTCATGCAATACAAGAATTGGAAACACTGCAATGTTCATATTGACCTTATCCCAATTTTTCACTTGCTACTTTGCTTCAGTTGCTTCAAACCGTAGAGATTCGGTAGGTATCTACATCATCCTCATCCCAAATGTTGTTTCTATCAATATATCTAACTGGATTGCTTGGATTATCAGCACGGTTTGTCTCGTTGTCTGCGCTAAAATATTTAGCTCTCCAATGCTCTACTTAACACCTATCAGGAGTGCGTCATAGCGATCCTCTATTCTTCCCCAGGATTCCTCTGCCACTTCTGGAAATGTTTCCATGATTTCATCTATGTCCCCATCAATAAGGGCCAATGAAATTATGCCCTTCGACTTCTCTGGATTTTTATTCTTCTTGCTCCTCGGGGAAACTTTGTTGTGCATCTTGCTGACCCTCATTCTCCTCTTTGTCCTTATCTTCCTTATCTTTACCACTTAGGCCTCCATGATATGATGTTTATTCATCTGTCTTTCCACCTTCTGTCTCTTCCTCCAGCGCAGTCATCCATTCTGCGGGCCACTCCTGTATAAGTGTAGCAATATCATCTTCAGTGACCAAGTATGGTGGAGGATATCATGTCTTCATTATATCTCTTCACCCCTTAACATACACTCCATGGAAATTGGCCTTGAATTTCGCAACAACATTATACTATTTGTACCAGCTTGGTGATAGTCAAGGGTGTTGGCTCACCAGCATGTGAAAATTCATGTGATATAAAACGGAAGTTATTCTACTCACATGTGCTTGTGATGGCTTGTTGATATACCAAAGCGAGGTATACCATGTGGATTTGCATACATATGATTCTACGAGAGGAAAATGCAACTCCTCTAGTTATTTCCATGCCAACATTGCTTTGATCAAGATCAACCATGCATAGTGAAAGGTTGTACCTTTCTCTTGTGCTTTGAGGCAATCATCAAGAAAATCCTTGCACATATATTTGGCCTAGTTGTACTAAACCACATTGTTTCACTACACAACCAATGATACTACTATTGTAGGTACTTCTTTATCCTGACACTTTCTCATAATATTACTGGACAGGATGTGCGCGGCAATGGAGACTCCCTGGACACTGATCGAATTCATGTCATAGCCCTGCTTGCCTTTTGTTATCCCAAACTTCTCCTTCATGTTCTACACTACTACCTTTTCCTAAAGTTTTCCCACAAACTCTTTAGCGGGGTCCCATCCTTGATAGGGTAACCTGATGGCTCTCCATATCAACATCTTGTCAATTGGGATCCTTTACCCATCTAGAGGGATTTGTTGTGCACCGGCTTGAGCAATTGTCTTATACATGCTTTCTTGGGTGTATTTTTACAAAAGTGCGACACATTCAACATATTCAGTAAGCCAGGCTACTCCAATCCCTTTTCCCATTGATGTAGCTCCAGTCTTGTCACACCACTCTTTGGGAAATTGATATGCTTTAGGTATCTTCCTGGTGCGAACTGTAGGTATTTGTTTCTATCGTTGAATTTGTAGTATGTGAACTTTAATTGCAGAATTTTTCCAAGTAATTCTCCCTCAAATGACTCTTTTTTTTGTAGCAGTGGTGTAAATGTGCCATACTTTGCATCTTTTGAATCCTTGACTAGCTTTGCATTGGGTTTCCTAGGCGACATGTATGGTAGAAGAGGGAATGGGAGTGTTGCACTCTATGTTTCCATGTATTCTAGCATGAATTCTTCTTCATTGTCTCTCACTGGTTTAGGTTCTAGTTGCAGCTTGACGTGTTTCTTATCTTGCTTGTGTTTTATTCTTTTCTCCTTGGATGTCTTGTTCCTCGGTAATTTCTGTTGTGAGAGGGGCAATGTTGCTACGGGTGAAGGTGATGTTGCGGGTGTAATAGATGGTGTTGTGGCTTCCATGAGACCTAAGAGACCTTGTTTTTGAAAATGCGAATGAATTCTTTGGTTTTCATACAGTCGCGTAATTTCTACAATTTCTCAACACTTAGCGATTTCTGAGCTCTTAGACAAAAAAGTGCCAAAATATTGGTTGGATGTGTCTTTCTATAGTGATATTGAACTTCTAACCTCATCATTTGCTTATATATTGTTCATATGTTTCTCATTAACTACATATATATCCCTAGATATTTGCCAATGTGCCTTCATAAATGTCATTTTTCCACTCATCCAACGACAAGTTTTTCTTTTAACGGTCATATTTTTCCGGCGGACTCTGACACGTTCATATTACAATGCACAACCCTTCATATGTCATGGTTCCTATGATATTCGACATAATCTAGATTTTAGTGAAGCAACTTCCCATGTTGAAGCTCTTTCTGTAGAGTATTTTATAGTCAAGTGCCCACTTTCAATTGCATGTGGCACTAATACATTCCTCATTATACAATTTCAACCTACACATAGGTGGTTCATCCCTATACAGTCTCAACCTACAAATAGGTGGCTCATCCCTATACATTTTCAACCTACTACCATTTAACCTTCCATGAATCAATTCTCCATTCAACTTTTCCAATTAAATTGCACTCCCATAAGTGATATGCTTGATAATATATGGACCCAGCCAATGCATCTTGAACTTCCCTATAGATTTCACAAACATATTGCCATAAAGGAGGACAAGGTCTCCTAACTTTAACTTCTTATTCTTGATATGTCTATCATTCCAAGCCTTTTATCTTGCCTTTTGCACCTGCTGATCGAATCCTGTTATAAATCTGTCTTCCTTTAAGGAAATCAATTGTTACATCCTTTCCTTCATATTTCTGAAGGCTAAAATCCTCAATTTGGGCACAATATACTCCATGGGAATCATATATTCTTTCCCACACAGCAACCTAAATGGTTTATGTCCTATCAACTTCTTGCATGTTGTCTTGTAAGCCCATACTATAGCTGGAATTATGAGGTCCCAGTCATCCCTATTCACATTGCATACTTTGGTGAGTACATTCTCCAAAATATTATTAAAATATTTCATTGTTCCATTGGCATAAGGATGGTAAGGAGTACTCTTTTGATGATATACTTGAAACTCCTTAGTCAATGCTTCAATAGTCTTACTCAAAAAACGTGAACCTTGATCACTCATTAAGATCTTTAGATAGACAAATCAAGAAAATATGTATTAAAAATAAACTTCGTTGCAGTTTTGACACTAGAATTCCTTACAAGTTGTGCTCTGGCTCATCGTGTGAGATAATTAGTCGCAGTTATTATGTACCTCAGACAAATCTTCTTTCTAGGTTGGGTTGATTGGTCCAACAATATCAATAGGCCATTTTTCAAAAGAATACAATGACAGTTGTGGAACTAATGGCATTTCATCCCTTCTAGATGGCTTCCCTATTCTTTGACACACATCACATGCTCTAAAATACTCCTTTGCATATTTATGTAGTTTATGCCACCCCAATCCTGCTCTCAAAACCTTTTTCACGGTATCTTTACTTGCATAATGTCCACCAGTTGTTCCTCCATGAGCTTCTACTAAAATCATCAATCTTTCATGTTTAGGAACATATCTGCGCAGTATCTCATTTGGTCCCATATTATATAATTGTCCTTCTATTAATGAAAAATCAGTTGCCTTAACCACCAATTATTTCTTCTACTGCATAGTATATTTCGAAGGAGCCATCCATGTGGTAAAAAACTGAATAATGTCTGCAAAATGGTCACATTCTACTCTAGTTTCAAATAAATTCATGTCAGTGATATTATCTTCTATGCTGGTTGGTTCTTCTCCTCTTTCCAATCTTGACAGATGGTTAGGTCCTACATTCATCCTTCCTGGTTAAACAACAACTGCAAAGTCATAGACCTAAAATACTAATAACCATCTACAAATATTCCCTCCTAAGACAGGGTTATTAACCAAATAATTCAATGGAGAATGATCTGTAAACGTCTTAAAATGTGATCCCAAAAAATAATGTCTGAACTTGTGCAAAGCATACACCATGTCCAATCATTTTCTTTATGTGGTGGTGTAGTTGTTCTTAGCTTTAGATAAGTTCCTACTTCCAAATTATATAGGATGATCAATTTTTCCTTCACCATGTTGTGCCAATACCACTCCAAAATCTATGCAAGAGGCACCTACATGGACATGGAATTCCTTATTCCAATAAGGGAATACTAATATAGGCATAGTTACCATATTATCCTTTAATATGTCGGGGCTCTTATGGAATTCTTCATCCCATTGAAAAGTTACATCCTTCTTTAACATTTTCTCCATGGGTGCGGTGATCTGCGCATACCCCTTAATGAAATTTTTGTAATACCCTATATGTCCCAACGTAGCGCGCAAATTTCTTACTGTCTTAGGTTGATACAAATTCACAATGACAACAATATTAGCAGGGTCCACCATCAATCTTTGATTACAAACAATATTCCCCAACAATATACCAAAGGGTACACATAATATGCACTTCTTCAAATTTAGATAGATCTAATATTGTCTGCAAGTGTTGATCATAAGCCTCAAACTCTGAACATATTTTTTCAATAGTCCAAATACTATCCAGTCATCAAAGTATACCTCCAAAAACATGTGAATGTACTCCTTAATAGCTGCGACCACCACTATGGAAAATATAGCAGGGGAATTCTGCAACCCAAAAGGCATCACTGTGTACTGATATGAGCCACATTCTATAGAAAATGTGGTCTTATGTTGAACTTAAAGTGAAATTTTGAGATGATGATAACTTTAGAAACCATCTGTGAATCAATAGCCTTCCTGGCCTATTACACTGTCCATTATTTCATCTGGGAAAGGGTAGGAAAAGGATCATGTAAAAATTCATCGTTCGACTTCCTTAGGTCAACATAGATCCTAATCTCTCCTTGAGTATTATTTTCCTACACCAACATAGGGCTTACCCATTCCGACTCTTCGACAGGTTCAATAATCCCTGTTGTTAGCATCATATCAAATTCTAGCTTCACTTTTTCCTTGTACTTTGGTTTTAGCCGTAAGGTCTATGTTTGACTAATTTTGCATCAGGCGTTAGGGGAATCTTCATGACCCCTAGATTTCCTAATATTCCCTTCATATCTGAAAATTTAGTGAGAAAAAATTCTTAATACTCATGGAGTAGATCTATAACTTTACTAACTATCTCCTCATCTGAATAATCTCCTACTGTTGAAAACTTGGGCTCTTCTTCTAATCCTATATTCACCTTCTTCGTATTCAACGCATTTGTTGTGTTTGGTATCTCTATCTCATGTCCTTGTACTTCGTGTGCCCTTTTGATTCTGCGACGTTGATGTTGAGAGGATCTTCTTCCTCTTCTGCAACAATGTTATAACACTCCAATGCATACTATATCTGCACAACCCAATTAGGTTGCTTCCATGTCAGTGTGGTTATAACCTCAAATATCTTTTATTTTACTACCTGAAGGGCTGAATCTATGCCTGGAAATTCATATTCAAAGCTAAATGTTAGAATAAATCCATCAACGAAGTCTGCCCAATTCATAGTACCATGTCGCAGTTCTGTTTCTAGGTGCCAATTCTTAGGAATTGTCTCCAATGTGTGAATAAATCCATGTACCCATTTCTGCTATGGAATCTCCTTCCATGTTGTAATGCATAGCTGGATATTCTCTCTTAGGTCAGTTTCAACATCCTATTTCTTCTACATTCTTGTTTCTAATTTTCCAAACATTATCCACATTATTCTTCGACATACTAATGAATCTTCGATATTCTTCTTGTGTATGCCCCATCATCTAGCAGGGGTACCTCTCAAGGTTATATCTAAAGCTGCCAATATTTTCTTTTCGGGAACTCATTCTTCATAACCAGTAAAAGAGGTATCTATATTTCCTAAACCATAATAAGAAGGTAGGTTTAATACCTCATATGTCATAGAATGAACAAATTTTGTGAGTCTTGCATATCACTTTGAAGCTAATTCATGCAACATGTTTTGCAAATATTCAAATTCTTCTTATGAATATGATGAGCAAGATCTATCATGATGCCAATTCAACTTTCACCTATAGTAGGTGATCTGCTTATTAATGTTATTTTTGTTGTGCAAATTTTATTTTCCGATTTAAAATTTATTTACTAATCTTATGCATGATGTATATGTTTCCTTGTTTCTTATGTGTGTCAAACAGGCAATTTAACTGAGTTTTTATGAGTGAATTTAAGAGCATAAAGTATTAATTTCAAATTCTGAACAATAACATAAAGAAAAGAAAACCATCACAATTGATCCATCAACACAGAGTTTTGATGAAGGAGTTCAACCCTCCTGGGCTACATCTCCTTGGTCCAGATTCCATGGCTTGGGCCTATGTATTAGCTCAATAGTGAAAAAAAAATTGTTTACATGCATCAACTGCTCCTAAGACTTACTCCAATGAGTGCAGAGTGTCGAATTCTATCAGAACTGACTATTCATTTACTCAATTTGGCCTTCAGCTGCTCTAGGCATGGCCTTCCTTCCTAGTGGCCCTCGGCTTCAATTTTCTTCAAAGTGACAAAAACACATGTATAATTTCTCATCTGCCCCTACAACATGTTCCAATGTTTTCATGGCATGCAAATATTCTAGGAATGACTCTTTCTCTACCAAAATTGGTCGAAATTTCTTAAGATATGGTCAAATTAATTTGTCCCTAGAATTTGCCTCTAAAACTGGGGAAACTCCAGTTAGCCTCGCAAAAATAGTAGGTTCGACGAATTTGGTGGTGCTCGCTAAAAATGTTCTATTTAAAATTGTGGTTAACTAATATTAAACTATGGATTATAATGTAATAAGTGTGTTTTAATGGCACATAAGCGCATTTATACAAATTCGAATTAACAACATTAAACATGGGTTTATGTTTAATTAATTCGCAATTTACGTTTAAATCCTGCTATTTAAAATTCCACTCGCACTACATTTTTGCAGCAAAGTCATATTGGGAGGGGGTTGGCACCCCCCAAACCCGTTGTCGGAGAATGCATGCAGTTCAAATAGAGGTTGGGCGCGGAGGCTTTACAAGCCCCGCCCCATGGTGTGTTAGTAAAGGCGTAGAAATAGGAGGGGGAGGTTACGGGTTTGACCTACCCTCCGCCCATCCTACATATATATTTTATGCCAAGTTAAAATACACCATGAACCATTGAAATGTATTAACCTTTGGCATGTAATATGTGCCATATAACATATCTCAGACTTTGTTTTAAGTAATATGTAACACTCCAATATAAACCGGACTTTGCATATAATATATGCACCCACCATTGCACCATAGGTTTAAATTGATTTGGACTTTGGAGATTTAAAAAATGTGCTCCCACATTAATAACTCGAACTATGTTCTTGAGATTATGGTTCAAATATAATATGCCACCATATAATAATTCGACCATATGTATAACCATAGCTTAATATGAAATTTGAACTTAGAAGTTGGAGAGGGTCCACCAGAAGGGACACGTGGCAGCCCTTGGTTGGGTTGTACTCCCACATAATTTGTTTTTTGAATTCAACCTTAGGAGAGAAACCATAAAAATTTTCACTTTCAAACCAAACTAATGAATCCAGTTGTGACACCTCTCACAGTGCCACTAGGAAAAAACTAAAGAATATTCCTTGCATGATGACTGGATTTCCATGTCATCAACCTGTCATTGGTCTGCAATTATTTTTGAAAATTTTCTTGTTCTGTACGGAGGTTATTAGGCTATAACTTCTTCATACAGAGTCAGTTTTCGATGAAACAAATTGCGTCAGATTCTTGGCGATGGGTGGGTCATTGTTGTTCAGTTTCCAATCAGTTTTGAGCACTTTAATTTTTGATCTTATACATTGAGCCTATGATCATTCCTCCCCAATAGAAGCCTTTTGGACCCAAAAATATCTCTAATTAATGATCATGTGGATGAGGGTACTATTACCTCAGCCTTCCAGTCTTTATCCACTGAAATTTTCCCAATTTCATCATTTGGAGATTTTCACAAAAAGTTAACCTTTTCCTTGATTCTTGCAACCTTCTCTTGTTGTCATTGACACTGTCATGTTGCAATTTTTCTGAATTTTTAGAGCAGCAAGATATTCTTGTAGAAACCATCTAATTTCTACCTTGGTCATTAATCAAAGGAAACTTAAAAATTATCTCACCTTGCACACTATCACCATGGAAATTTTTAGCTGATCTTGCTTTGTATTTGCGTCGACTCTTGACCAAGTATCTTTTTCGTTGCCATGTACCCCTTGGAAACCAAAAATAAGCATTTGTGGAACCCATGCCTTCTTTTCCAAGATTATTTGTTGTTTTCTCTTTGAATTTGTCACTCTCTTGCACCGACATCTTGTTTCCAACACTGCTCAACAATGATGTTGACTGCTGCACATGTTTTACATCTTGTTCACCTTCTTTCATAGGAAACATGTTAGAATCCGGAATCATCTCATTACAAACATAAGCATTTTTTTAAATATTTGATTCAAAACATCTCTTTGTTTGATCATCAACAATGTCAAATCATCACTTGCATTCACTATCCCCTTCATTTCTCCTGCATGTATAATAGACAAAATTGTCTTCTTCTTATGCTCTCTAACTATGTACTCAATACCATCTTTAAACAAGTGATACTTATTATCAAGGCGATGAAATAATGCTTTCCTATCATATAGGTAAGGACTTCCCGATACAATACCTGATATCTCAAGCGACACCACATCAAGTTCAACTTCATCAAGAAAGTTTGAATTGGTGGAAAATCTTAGTATTCACTTCATTGTAACCTAAAATTTTTCATTCTTCAATATCCAACCCAAAGGATATGGCCTTGGATGTCTAATAGTTTCAAGGTCTAGTTTCTTAACCAAGTCTTCGGAAATCTGGTTAGCTTGTGACCCACTATAAAAAGTGTAGCAATCTTGGTATGTTTAGAGACAACTCTAATATGGAAAATTTCTATTCTTGTATATTCATCATGAGTAACATTTGAAAAATATGAAGAATTACTGTTTGCTATGTTCTTACCCTTCAAACTCATGGCTGTAATCCTTGTCTCATCTCCTGAATCTAACCCTAAGTCATGTTCAACTATAACAACAATTTTACCCTTCTCTTTGGCTTTCAATTTGTTTGGCTTCAACTATGGATGAAGTTGCCAACAATGGTCTTCATCATGGCTAGTCTTGGAACAATTTTTTCATGTGATTTTTTCCTTCTCTCTTTTTACAGAGCTGTTTCTCTTTCCTCTTCCATAAAAATTTCCCTTTCCTTTACCCTCACTATCAATTTTCTCATCTATATTTTGTTTCCCTCTTGCTTCTAAGTGTGTGTCTTGTACACAAACTTCATCTCTGTTTGTGGGATTAAAAATGAGAATGGTGTGCCTAAGGTAATTGTGCAAACCCCCAACATACTTTAACAAAGTTTCTTGAGAATACAAATTAATACCCAAAATAAGAGCTCTTCTCCTAAATTCATGAGTATAATATTGCACGCTTTTCCCTTTCAACTGTCTAAATTTTTTCCAATCCATAATAGCCTTTTGCATGTAAGATAAGGGATATAATTTCCTTTTAATGGCAGCAATAAAACTTGACCAAGACATAGATATATTACCGTAGTTTTTAATATCTTCTTGAGGCCTTTCTTCCCACCATACAAGTGTAGATGCTTCCATACTCAAAGAAGCCAATTGAATCTTTATGTCATTGTTATGAAGGTTATGAATCCTACAGTACACCTCCAATTTATGTATCGAATTGTCCAATATTTCTGCATTTATATCGCCATTATACTTTGGAAGCTCAAATTTGACATCAAGTTTGAGTAAGGGTGTCTTTCCTTTTTTGGATTTTGAGTGAGTGTGGGTAGCTTTCAGGGAAAATTTTAGAGGTTGATATTCGTAGGTGGGCTAATTTTCCATCTTTTTTCCAAAAAAAAAAGATTCGCCAATTTCCATTTTTTTTTAAATTAATTCGCCAAAATTTTATAGTATAAAAATATTTTACCCTAAAAATCACCATATTTTTATATATACTAATATATAATAATTCTAGACCTAAATATTTTTGCAAAAATACCATCAAAATTTTTACAATTTACATATTGGGGACTAGTAATATTTTCCAAGGTTTCTAAAATTTAAGATAGAATTCCATCCTTAAAATTTTCCCTCGTAGTTTTTGTGGTGGAAGTGGAAGATGATGTTGATGGTGATGGTGAGGATGATGAAGATGGTGAAGATGGAGGTGAATTTCCTTCATTGCACTTCAACTTGTTCTCTTCATACTTCTTATCATCTGAAGTTCCTACTCCATGAGGAGGCTTACAACCTTCTCCTGACATCTTAGCAGTAAATTCATCATACATAATTTTAACCATCCTCTTTATGTCATTGAAGTTTCTATTGATATCATCCTCTTCTGAATGACCTTGAGTCTCTCCAACACCTGACACGATGGCTATGGATTCAAGCTCAACTTCTTATGCGTGTACCTCTTCAATCAACTCAGCTTCTTGTGCAATTTGTACCTCTTCAATCTCAGCTTCTTGAGACAAAACTTGAGGTGCTTCAAGTGAAACTATGAGTGGAAATTTGGGTGAAGATGGTGCTCTTGTAGCTCTCCTTATTCTATTCCTAATCTCTGAACTTGTAACCAACAATTTCCCTTCACCTTTCTGCAACTTTAACATTGTCAGCATCACAAATTTTCAACCATTAAACTTGTACATGTTGGCCGCTTTAATTGTTTTAACAATTCAAGTGCCACATAAATTGTCAACCCAGGAAGGTATGTTATTCCAAAGACAATCACACACTATATATGCTCAATTCCAAAAGCAAAGAAGGGTTGTAGAATTAATTACACAAATTATATTAATCACACTGCTCACACCTTACTTTTAACAAAGTTGAGGCCTACTTGTGTTACTGCAGAAACAATCCTCTGTTGCAGACTTTCATTGAAAGAATCCTATGAAAGATAATGAAAGGAAATCACTCTACATAAAAGAAGATCAATCAACCATAACGGAGAATAGGACCCTATTCCTCCAAGCAGGAATCTTCAACACATGTTTCCTGTTATCAGTCACACTCCCAAAGAGAGAGATCAATCATCGAAGAACAGGACCCTATTCCTCCAAATGGGAATGTTCAGCACCTGTTTCCTGATATCAAACTATCACACATTCAAAGAGAGAGATCAATCATTGGAGAACAGGACCCTATTCCTCCAAATGGGAATCTTCAGCACCTGTTTCCTGATATCAAACTGTCACACATTCATTCTGCAAATAAATGACTAGAAATAAAATAAATCACAGCTTATTCAGAATGAACAGTACAGAATAATGCAGTAAATAAGGAAAATAGAGTTTTAGTAAGAAACACAAAACTGCATAAATAATCTTCAGCAAACAATGTTTAATTAAGGTGCGAAATCATAAAGAAGTTAACAGACTACAGGAGCAATCGGGTGAATCTTGTGATGAAGGCGGGCCCTTTCCTTCTCACAAGATTCCCCAGAGGAAAGAATTTAAATTGGAGTGCTCAAAAGAAACCTTTATTCATTTTTCAAAATAAATGATACATTACAATGGAGCCTTGCTCCTTTCCACTCAACAATGTATGTCCCGCAGTCTCTAACTCCCCTTCTAATGATGATGTCTCCTATTTTTATCCAAATCTGATCTTTTATTTTAAAATAGGGTCTTTCTATTATTCCATAGCAAAATACTGTTACAATAGATACAAAAATAATGACTTCCGAACAATCCGTGTAACAACTTTCCTTGCTTGTCTTCGTCTTGTTGCCATCATTCTTGAAATACACTTTCGAAATCGCAAATCATGACCAGTAACGGGATTTGTGTGCCCGTTGACTGTTTCAGCAACAGAACTGACTGTTTCAGCAACGGGGTCGATTGTTTTAGCAACGGGGTCGACTGTTTCAGCAACACATTCCTTATCATGGATTATCTACGATATCTCAGTGACTGTATATCTTTGATTAATGATTAAATATAAAAGTAATGTGGAATTATTTGCAAAACAAATTAAACATAGAGTAAAGAGAAGAACTTTGTATACCTTTGGGAAAAATGGATAGGAATGATAACGTAAAATTTAGATATGGACTAAAAAGAGTAAAGAGGTGGCAAAAATATGTAGTCAAAATGGTACATTATGAGGTCCTAACATCCCCCCCAACTGAAAGGGTTGCATGTCCTCAAGCAACTTTTAGTCTGAATCGAAGTCTGAATACTGACTCTTTGCATGCAAGTTACTCAAGCAATAACTATGGAAGGTGGTATCTGTCGAAGGTATAAATCCTTGATTACTTTGAAATTTCTGCCATGCTTCTGCCTCATCCCTGTTAGCCAACCTGTAATGAGCCTGATATCGTTCTGATGGCATCCATAAAATGGAAAAGTGAAAATGATATCCTATCCAATTCTCAGCACACTGTTGAACACATTTAATGTAGTTTGGTATTCTAGATAGTGAAATTTCAATATCACTAGGGCTAAAGGGATGATACTCTTGTCTTTCCTTGGAGGACTGTTGCCAAAACATGGTGTTTGCCTTCAGAGCAGCCGTCTCGTTGACCCTAATTGACTGATGACATTCTTGGAGTACAGAGGCTTGCAATTGTTGTATGTATCTAATCATTCTTGGCTTCTGCAAAAACTTATGGTACTCTGCTACAAAAATGGCCAGATTTCGAGGCTCTGGCCTTATCCAAAGAAGGCGATTATCCTCATTGTGCCTGGTTGCAAGGAAGGCAGTTTTCCAAGTGATTTTATTTGCAAGAAAAGAAACAAACACCCTAATCTGTATATCACCAAAAATAGGATTAAGATTGAGTTCTCTGTTTTCAGGCATTGCCTCATTATGAAGATACAGCTCGCATAACAAATGTTGATCACTTGTGGAAGCCTCAACAAATTTTTTAACAAATTGTTCAGCTGTGAGCAGCTCATAAGGTCTTCCATCCTTAATTTCTTTCAACTGGAAATAAACAAGATGCTCTGAAAGAAACAGAGAATAGTTCACAGATGGTTTCCTGGTGGCTAGTAGTTTTTGCACTAATTGAAACATTAGGATTAATTTATCTTTTAATTATGTATTCTCTTTCCTGGAATCTTTAA
This sequence comes from Pinus albicaulis, assembly GCA_034641835.2. NCBI lineage: Eukaryota > Viridiplantae > Streptophyta > Pinopsida > Pinales > Pinaceae > Pinus > Pinus albicaulis. The sequence goes on from CM076575.1 coordinate 892,964,063, forward strand.
GCTGCTGGAGTGTCTGTTCCTAGTTTTCTCAATTGGAGTACATTTGATTTTGCTAGGCTAGTTTATGTTGTTGTAAAATTTTATCTTGATCCATAGCATATTGCTTCTTCGACATGTTCATTATTTCCAATTCTTTCCATGGTGGAGTTAGTGTTCCATCATTATAGGTAATGGGCTGAGGCATAGTCTGTGTAGCAGAATCAGTGAATGTCGGGCAGGATACCTATACCTTAGTTTCCTTCTCCAAAGTTTTTGAGGGCCCTACTGGTTCTTGTGTGACAGTAGGGTTTTCCCTCTTTACTGGAGATGATATGGATGCACCAGACATTGGTACTTCAACTATCTTGTATCCTGTGTTTTGATAAATGTTTCCACACTGATAACACATGTACTCTTTAAAAGGATCAATCTCTGAGTGTTTTTCTTGCATCGATGTTGTATGAGCCAAAGTATAATGATTCAATTCTTTATCAAAAGCTTCCCTTGCCATTATCAATTCTTTCTTGCAGGCTTCTAATTCTGACTTCATAAATTCATTTTCTTCTAAAAGAGAGGCTATGGTGACTGAAGCGTGTGCTTTTGCTGAAGTTAATTGTTGTTCCTCCACTACAGCTGGTTCTTGTGTTTCAACTAAAGTCAGTTTCCTTAAAATATCATGCTGGATGTTTAACTTTTGCACGTCAGCAACTGGTTCTTGTGTTTCAGTTGCTGCGTGAGTAGTTGGTTCTTGTGGAGCAGCTACTGGTTGTGTAGAAGATGATGTCATATTACCCTGGGCAACTGGTTCTTGTGGAGCAGTGCCATAGGATGAGAGAGGTAATGATTCCGAGATTTGAAAAGGTGGTGATGACTGGAATTGTAACAAGATGGCTGCGGGGTTAGGGGAAATGGAAGTTGTTTTCATTTTTCTCCTAGGTAGAAAAGCAGGGAAAGAAGTGGTTTTATTTTTCTTTCTATGGGAAGATTCTTCCCTAGGAGAGGGGATGTCGGAAGAGATGACTATTTTGGATGCAACCCTTGTTTTCCTTTTTGATACAGAGGTGGTTGTAGTCTGCCTCTTCCTTTTATGAATAGGAAGAGATGGTGGTGTTTCAGTCTGAGAGTCATCACTAGGGATGTAAACAATGGGTTGGGATGACTCTGCTAAATGGAATGGTTATGAAGATGGGTGAATTGGATTGAATGGTTCTGAGGATGGGATTGATGGAGGATCTGGGATATTTTCCAATTGCTGTTCATAAGAACTTTCAGAGATTTCGTGGGGATTTTCAGCTTCTTGGGGAATTTGGGCTTCATGGTGAATTTCGGGGGCTTGGTCAAGCAATAGGTGTAGGTTATTTAGAGGGCGGTTTTGCTGAGCAAAACCCCTCTAAATTAATAACTAATAGAGGCGATGATGAGTAAGGGACAGTAATGGAAATTTTACCTTTCTACCGTAATATGACATATTCTTAATATATCCAAGCAGATAATAAGGAATGTTGAGTAGTCTACCATGCCACAAGTGGCTCATTAAAACAAAGTCATGTTGATAAACTACCTGATATCGCCCCTCGCAGGTTAAATAATGCTTAACAAATTTGGCTACCTTAGCCCACGGAGGAGGTAGTGAGTGCAGTCCCATGTCACGGACTTTGATCTCAACACGTTCTTCTGGAAGAAGGAATTCCTATTGTGCCTTTAGGATGATGTGTTTTCTACTAAACCACCGAGTTCCTGTGACTGGCAAACCCGAGACTTGGGAAATATCATTCTCTGTAACTGAAATTCTGACCCCTTGGACTATGGAGTGGTCCTGCTAGAGGTTCTGTGCGAACTCCAAGACTTGCTAAGGGTCAAATTATCTCAGTTTTTCAAAATATGTGACCCATCCTGCCTGCTGGAAAATTTGGTAAGCCTCTGGAAATAATTGAAGAGAAGCTGTTGAGCCAGGCTCATGCCTGATAACCGAACCTCCCATGGTTACTAACTTAATTCAAATACAGAAACAGAGAGCAGAATCACAGGCTCGATCAGAATAATCGTTACGACTGAGGATATGGAGTATCAATGACGGCCGAAATAATGGATATGGAGAGTGACAGTGGATTGTATGGTGTGGAATGATGGTTTTAATTTTCAAAATCCCCCCCCCCCCCCTACGTGTGATGTAATGATGTTTAAATGTGCGGGGGTTGTAATCATAATGGGAAAGATCCTCTCTTTAAACTATTATTTAACTGTATTACATAAAAAATCCGCATACCTTATATTTTACCTCTGTTTTTGTAATTCAAAGTATAGAGTGCTTGTTCGTAATGGCTTAATACTGATGGAAGAATCTTTAGATTTCTCTAAAATGTAGAAACGGGAGCATATTAGAGTCTGCTCAATACTAAATAATCTTCACCCAAGGGATCTGAAGAATAAAAGTGGGATACTGGAAAACTTGTGTAGCAGGGAAAAAAAATGGTGTTTCAGCAATGGAAAGATGGATGTCATGATGCTAAAAGTGGTGTTTCAGCAAGGGAAAAATGGATGACATGATTCTGAAAATGGTGTTTCAGCAAGGGAAAAATAAGGAAGATGTTGCTAAAAAGTAGAGATTTATCACTGGAGAAATTGGGGAAGTACTTGCTAAGGAATGATATTTCAGCAGTAAGGAATAGGGAAGGTACTAGCTGAAGAATGGTGTTTCAGCAGTGAGTAGAAAAAATAGGGAAAATGATATGAAAGAGGGAGAGGGAGAATGAGGGAATAGATGATGAAATGTTATTGGGAAATGAGGAAATGAATCAGATGAGGGAAGCAAAGCTTCTTCAGATTGAAACTTAGATATTCTTGTGATGACATTGTCCTCCTTGGTGAATTCTTCCTTAATCTGCAACATACCATTGTAACATGCCAACCCTTGACAGGGATTATTAGTTGTAAATCTAATCTAATACTAAAAATATAGTGCAGAAAATAATTAAATGTTGTGAGGAGCAGAAGACTCCCCTAGAAAAATATAATGTGTATCAGTCATGCAAGCAGCCTTAAAATCATCTTTAGAAACAGAGCGCAGGTACAAATGAAGCCTATGACCATTTACTAGTAGAGGTGTTTTAGAATCATCAATTGTTAAAAGTCTTACTGTTCCATTAGGAAAAACAACATCTACTTCATAAGGTCCCAGCCATCGTGTACGTAGCTTACCCTAAAAGTTTTCAAAACGAGAGTCATACAATAAAGCCCAATTACCTCTTTGGAACTGCTTGTGCTTAATGTTTCTGTCATGCCACTTTGTTCTTTGTTGTTAAATCATGGTTGTCTGGTGAATAGCATCTAATCTCTTTTCATCCAGTTCAAGAAGCTACTGCAACCTGGCTGTCTGCACATTAGTCAAATCAAGGTTAATAGCTAAAGCAGTTCTCAAAGTTTTAATTTCAAATTCCACAGGAAAAACAACACTTTTACCATAAACCAATTCATAGGGAGAAAATCCTGTAGTATTTCTCCAGGTAGTTCTATAAGCCCATAGTGCTTCAGGGAGCCTTTGAGACCAATCCTTCCAGTTATCCTTCACTGTTTTAGTTAGAATGGCTTCTATTACTTTATTTGTGCTTTCCACCTGCCCATTGGCCTGGGGATGGTATGGTGTAGTCATTCTATGATGAATATGATATTTCTGAAGGGTAGATTTAAAACCATGAGAATTAAAGGGAGGTCCTCCATCTGTAACTAGCTCTCTAGGAATTCCAAATCTAATAAAGATTTCTTCATATAAGAAAGCTAGGACAACTTCTTCATTGGCTCTAAGAAGTGCTTTGGCCTCTACCCATTTAGTCATATAGTCTGTAGAGACTAATATATAAGTTCTTTGATTGGATGGAGGATTGATGGGTCCTATGAAATCTAAGGCCCATCTTTCGAATGGTTCAAGTACTACCTGGCGGTTTAATGGCATTTGATCTCTATGATTGGGTTGACCCATTCTCTAACAACTATCACATGCCCGCACATATTTCTTTGCATCCTTAAACAGTGAGGGCCAATAGTAACCCATCCTCAAAATTTTGTGTGTTGTTCTTTTATCGGCAAAATGCCCTCCACAAGGGCCATCATGACAAGATTTTAGTATATCATACACCTCATCCTCTCTAATGCATCTTCGAATTTCATGATCAAGTCCTGTGTGAAAAAGACACCCACTTATCCAGCTATACCTGGCACTTTGTTGAACAATTCTCCTCTTTTCTCTATGTGACAGGTGTGATGGAAACTTTCCTGCAACCAAATAATTGGCAATGTCTGCATACCAAGAAGAGTGAGCAGATACTGCAAATAGATACTCATCAGGAAAGGAATCATTTACTGGAATATTATTATTAGTTTTTAACCATGAAAGGAAATCAGCCACAACATTTTCTTTACCTGGTCGATCTACAATTGTAATATCAAACTCCTACAGTAACAATAACCATCTGGTAACTCGAGCATTTGTGATAGATTTATTCATTAAATACTTGATATCCGAGTGATCAGTATGGACAAAAGTAGAGTAACCAGTGATATAATGTTGAAATTTGTTAATGGCATAAATTACTGCTAAGAATTCCTTTTTGGTAACTGTATAATTAAGCTCAGCAGGGGTCATATTCTTACTGAAAAAATAGATAGCATAAGGAAGATGGTTTTCTTCTTGTCCCAAGACATCTCCAATTGCAGTATCTGAAGCATCAGAAGATATATGAAAGGGAAGTGTCCAATCAGGTCCTCTCAAAATAGGAGCCTTAGATAACTGATGCTTGAGTGCTACAAAGGCTTCCTGACAAAGATTAGTCCACTTAAATTTAGCATTTTTCATAAGCAACACAAATAATGGAGAAGCTATCTTAGAAAAATATTTAATGAATCTTCTGTAATATCCAGCATGTCCAAGAAAACTTCTTACATCAGTTTGTGTTTTAGGAACAGGAAGATTTTGAATGACCTGTATTTTGGATGGGTCTACCTGAATTCCTTGAGATGAGATAAAATGTCCAAGCACTATTCCTTCACTCATCATCATATGACATTTTTCAGTACTTAAGGAGAGGTGAGCTTGTATACAACGTTTAAGCACCTTCTCAAGATTTTGTAATGCATCTTCAAAAGACACACCATAAGGAGTAAAATCATCCATAAATATTTCCATAGAGTCATTCAACATATCAGAAAAGATTCCTATAACAGCCCTTTGAAAAGTAGCTGGTTCATTACATAGTCCAAATGGAAGAAATCTATAGGAAAAAGTTCCCCAAGGACTAGTAAAAGTGGTCTTGTCTTGGTCTTGGGGTGCAATCCTGATTTGGTTATACCCACTGAATCCATCTAAAAAGGAAAAGAATTTCTTCCCTGACAAACTGTCCAACACCTAATCAATAAATGGTAAAGGAAAGTGGTCCTTTTGAGTGGCTTTATTTAAAGCCCTATAATCTACACACACCCTCCATTTCCCATTTTTCTTAGGGACTATGACCAATGGGGAAACCCATTCACTGTCAGATATAGGATATATGAATCCTGCATTAAGCAATTTTTGAAGTTCCTCTTTCACAATTTCTCTTAAATTAGGGTTCATTCATATTTGGGGTTGACAAACTGGTCGACACCCTTCCTTAATATAAATCCGGTGAGTACATAATTCAGGAGAGATTCCCTTCATATCCATGTAATCCCATGCGAATGCTTCCTTATTTTCAAATAGTAACTTCATTAACTACTGTGTTTCAGTAATTGTTAGATCAGAATTTATGTTCAGTGTTTTTCCAGGTTCGATTTCCACTATTATGCTTTTAGAGGAGATGGAGGTTGATGTTTGAGGTAAATCTTCAGATTCAATCTTGTCGTGGGTATCTGTTTCAAAGAGTGTAATAAATTGATTGTGAGTTTCAGCAACCACAGAGGAAGGTTCACAAATAAAATTATTAATTACTTCGTCCTCTGTGCTGTCTTTAAAACTCAAAGCTTGTCCAATAGTCAAAATAGGCTGAATAGCATTATCATCATAATCCATCCATACAGAACTCTCATTGCTAATCATGGGTGTAGCATGAGAATAAAGAGTAAGCTGTTTGGTTTCATATCCATTGGAAATTTTCATTGAACCATATCTACAGCTGATAAAGGCATCAGTTGTAGCAAGCCAAGGCCTTCCTAGAATTAGAGGGTGTCCCCCCAACTTTCTTTTAGTTTGCAACACCAAAAAGTCAGCTGGATAATTCCAAGATTCAACCGAGATAACTAAGTCCTCAAAAACTCCTTCTGGTTTAATTGTAGAGTGGTCAACTAGCTCTAGGATGGTTGGTGTGTCTCTAATTGTGTTCTTTAGCTGTAGCAATTGTGAAGTTTCCAGAGTCATAATATTTATTGCAGCACCTAAATCTACCAGAACTTGAGGGATTATTGTTTTACCAATTTTAACTGTCACAGTAGGATGGCCGAGGTCACCATATTTCACAAGAGGAGTTTTTCCGGACATCAATGCAGATAGATCACCCATAACATGAACTGTAAGGGGATCCTTAGTTTTCCTACCAAGTTTCTTAACACAAATATCCCTCATGGTTCTGGCATAGATTGGTACATCTCTTAGTGCCTGTAAAAGTGGAATTTTAACATACAAGTTTTGCAATTCCCCTAAAAGATTAAAAGCAAGTGTTTCAGGCGTTTTAGTTAAAACTAAACGCTCGAGGAATGGTGGATCTATTATTTCAGCATCTTTATTAGAGGGTGGTTGTGCTTCTTTGTGTGAATCATGTTTATTAGTTTCTTCTTTATGAGAATCCAAAGAAGTAACATCATCAATAATAGGTTCAACTATTTTCCCGGATCTTAAATGGATGTCATTGCATTGTGTAGGGAAAACATGAAGTGTAGGCTGGTTTTGAATGTCAATAACTTGCACAGCTTTATTATTGGGGTTAGGATTTGGTTGTACAGGTAGCTGGGGTCTCATTTGATTATTTGGTGGAGCACTTGATGGCAGAGGAAGTGGTTGTTGAAATTCAGGAAATTGATTTGCATACGGGAGTTGTTGACTCCTCCAATTTGAATTCCATGGATTAAAAGAAGATGGATATTGTGGGGGCCAAGGAGTCCACATTGCAAGATCTACAAAGGGAGGGTTTGTTTGTTGCATGGGTGGGTAATTCATCTGATTAAAGGGTGGGTATTTCATTTGGTTAAAGGGAGGGTAATTTGTATGACTGAAAGAAGGATAATTATTACAACGATTAGAAGATGTAAATGGCATACTAGAATTCATACCTTGTCCTCTTGGTTGCCATTTTCTTTTTTGTGTTAGCAGATAAACTGCTTCAGCTTCTTCTTCTGTTGGCTGCAGTGCTGCCTTTATTCCTGGTAGAGAGGGGCATTGTTGTGTTTCATGATCTTTCTCACAAAGGGTGCAGATTGGTATCTTGTCCAATGGGCATTCCCTTAGTGGATGTTTATCTCCGCATTTAGGGCAAAAGACAGCCATAGCTGCTTCTGCTTCAGCCTGCTTCTTTTTAACCTGCAAGGTGTCAAATTGTGAAGCAAAAGAACTTAACATTTCAGTTTTAAATTCTTCAAGTAAATTACCTATTTCAGCTCTTATTGCTCCCCCACTGGCTGATTTCTGAACTCTTGAATAAGTGGGATCTATGTTACTTGCTCTGTTCCTTGCAGCTCCTCTTGAACATCTTTTACAGAGTTCAACAATCTCATCATATGATTCTTTAGATATATCTCCTTTACCAAGCATGTTTAGCATGTCTAAACAATCGTCCCTTACTCCTCTAAGTAATATTGTTTTACAAATTTCTTTACTTACATTCGGATGATTAGAGCTTTGTAGATTATACTGCAGTCTTTCCACATAGTCCTCCAAATTCTCGTCTAGCTTTTGTGCCATGTTGAATAATTCCTCCCTCTTTTCTCTTGTCTGACAATAATCTTGATATTTAAGCAGAAATTTCTGTTTCATCTATTCCCATGTTGTGATTACCTGGCTTCCAAGGCTCATGAACCATCTTAACACATTTCCCTATAATGTTGCTGGAAACAGTTTCAACTTCTGAGCATTAGTAACATAATCATAACTTCTGCATAATATATCAAATTCAAAAATAAATTCATCCAGATCTTCAGAGGATAAACCATGGAAGTTGGGTAAAGCTGACAATAGAATATTCTTCATAGGGGTTTTTCTTCTAGGGAGATCACTGATAGGAAATCCCAAGGTAGAGAGAGAATTTTCATCCTTTCCTTCTCCTTCAGGATCTACTCGTCCTCCACCAAAGAATTCTTCATTGTTTCCTTCCATTGGTTGATCTCCTACTGCACTTGCTCGATCCTCAAAATCTTCTACTGGCTCCTCAATGTTTTCCATTGGTCGTTCAATATCTTCTGTTAATTCCTCAACGTTCTCTGCTGATTCCTTAGCACTTTCTTCTGATTCTTCAGCATTGGCTACTGGTTCTTTAATATCTGTTACTGTTTCCTCTACATTTTCAGGGCTCACAACTTCTTCTGTTTTGTAGTCTAATTGAGGGGAGCGTTGAGGCTTTGGTCTTCGAGAGCTTAATCTCTGTGACGATTCAGCCTTTGATACAATTTCGCAAATAAAAGTCTTTCTTCCTCCCCTTCCTTTGCCCTTGCCACCTCTAGGGTTAGTTTTCTTCTAGGTTCCGCGTCCTCTCATACAATCTGCACATCTAGAAAGAAAACATCAATGCTTTTGAAATCTATAATTTCCTTCCTCGGCAACGACGCCAAAATGTTGGTCGCTTTAATTGTTTTAACAATTCAAGTGCCACATAAATTGTCAACCCAGGAAGGTATATTATTCCAAAGACAATCACACACTATATATGCTCAATTCCAAAAGAAAAGAAGGGTTGTAGTATTAATTACACAAATTATATTAATCACACTAATCACACCTTACTTTTAACAAAGTTGAGGCCTACTTGTGTTACAGCAGAAACAATCTTCTGTTGCAGACCTTCATTAAAAGAATCCTAGGAAAGATAATGAAAGGAAATCACTCTGCAAAAAAAGATCAATCAACCATAACGGAGAACAGGACCCTATTCCTCCAAGCAGGAATCTTCAGCACCTTTTTCCTGTTATCAGTCACACTGCTAAAGAGAAAGATCAATCATCGGAGAACAGGACCCTATTCCTACAAACGGGAATCTTCAGCACCTGTTTCCTGATGTCAAACTGTCACGCGTTCATTCTGCAAACAAATGACTAGAAATAAAATAACTCACAGCTTCGTCAGAATGAACAGTACAGAATAATGCAGTAAATAAGGAAAAAAGAGTTTCAGTAAGAAACAAAAAACTGCATAAATAATCTTTAGCAAACAGTGTTTAATTAAGGTGTGAAATCATAAAGACGTTAACAGACTACAGGAGCAATCGGGTGAATCTTGTGATGAAGGCAGGCCCTTTCCTTATCAAAAGATTCCCCAGAGGAAAGAATTTAAATTGAAGCACTCAAAAGAAACCTTTATTCATCTGTCAAAAGAAATGATACATTACAATGGAGCCTTGTTCCTTTCCGCTCAAAAAAATGTATCTCCCGCAGTCTCTAACTCCCCTTCTAATGATGATGTCTCCTCTTTTTAAAGAGGAGACATCCATTACAGTTACATCAGAGAAATCCTATTTTTATCCAAATCTGATCTTTTATTTTAAAACAAGGTCTTTCTACTCTTCCATAGCAAAATACTGTTACAATAGATACAAAAATACTGGCTTCAGAACAATCCGTGTAACAAATTTCCTTTCTTGTCTTCGTCTTGTTGCCATCATTCTTGAAATACACTTTCAAAATCACAAATCACGAGCAGTTTTGAGTAACGGGATTTGTGTGCCCATTGACTATTCAGCAACAGAATTGAATTTTTCAGCAACGGGGTCGACTGTTTCAGCAACACGTTCCTTATCATAGATTATCTGCGATATCTCAGCAACTGTATATCTTGGATTAATGATTAAATATAAAAGTAATGTGGAATTATATGCAAAACAAATTAAACATAGAGTAAAGAGAAGAAATTTGTATACCTTTGGGAAAAATGGATAGGAATTATAATGTAAACTTTAGATATGGAATATAAAGAGTAAAGAGGTGGAAAAAATATGTAGTCAAAATGGTACATTATGAGGTCCTAACACAATGTTCCCTTTAGTTTCGCTCCCCAAGATCTGGAAAGAAGCATGCCAAATCTAGGAGGAATATCTGCCACAACCACATCCATCAACACATTCTTAGTTGGAATCTGATCTAAGCTAGCCACCAAATCTTTGATAAGCCCAGTGCATCTTACTCTGCTAGAATCGAAAGAATAAAGATCATGATACTTCCTAGTGATGTCCCATCCCAATTTCTCCATGATTTCTCTCGGCATGAGATTATGAGATGCTACGGAATCAAACATGGCATTATGTAACACAAAATCATGCAATCTAAGGCTGATATAAAAAGGAGGCACATCACTATCTGGAGACTCACCATCCAATGCTAGTCCAAATATCAACTCAGGTCGATCATCTTCCACATTCACCATATCAGACATTGGATCTAAATTCAGAATTTTAGACACCTGACCCTTATAGCTATTATTCTTCATTAATTTAGTCAAAGGAATGGAAACTTTTAACTTAGAAATTTCACTCTCTAAGTTAAAAACTGAAGTTTT